>JARQOD010000007.1:19992463-20102471 GCA_033576555.1 Oophaga sylvatica
TTTTTTTTTACACTTTTTATTTTTTTAACTTTTATACTTTGTCCCAGGGTGGGACATCACTATGTAGGGTGAGATCCCTGGTGTGATAGTGTGCACAGCACTCTGTCACACCAGCGATCGCTCTGGCAGTGCTGCAGGCTTCTCAGTGCCTGCTCTCAGCAGGCACTGAGTAAGCTGCCTCCCTGCAGGACCCGGCAGCCATCTTGGATCCGGGCCTTGGAGGGAGGAGAGTCCCTCGGAACAGCGCGACACATCGCGCTGTTCTGAGGGTCCCAGGGGAGCGTGCAGGGAGCCCCCTCCCTGTGCGATGCTCCCCTGTGCCCCTGGTACACCGCGATCATGTTTGATCGCGGTGTGCCAGGGGTTAATGTGCTGGGAGCGGTCCGTGACCGCTCCTGACACACAGTCCCGGGTGTCAGCTGTGATAATCAGCTGACACCCGGCGGCGATTAGATGCCTCCATTATGTAGGGTATAACCACACCCAGATGTGAGGTATGTGGGTAGCCAGACCCGCCCATCTCTCATAGCTACCCGCAACTTGGCCCCAGGTGCACCAAACGAACCTCTTCGTGCATACGTGCACTAAAGAAAATACTTTGGGTTGCATCACATAGAGCAGCCATCTCTGTGACACATACCTCCCATTGACTACACAGCCATTAGCCTCCTTTCAGTTCCCTTTAAAGATGATCTATTTGGACCTTTTGTGGTTGGAGATGGACTCAAAATCAACTTCCACATCTACTGTTTTTAGAAGACACTTTGAGTAATGGTAAAGGAAAAGTCTGCATCTTACAAGAAAATCATGATTTTTATGCAGGGCAATGCTCCGTTGCAGGCATCGACGTCTCCACTGCTCGACTGCCAGTAAGGGCCTAAAGATAAAAGAATAATGACATGGCCCCTTCATCACCTGATTTAAACCCTATTGATAACTTATGTGCCATCCTAATTGGGACAATTATGGTGAAGAAAAACAGTTATCTTTCTGAACTATGACTGGAAGGCTGTGGTTGATGCTGCCCAAAAAATTGATCATCAGCAGATTAAGAAACTGACAGACTCCATAGATGGAAAGCTTATAACTTATTAAACACTAGGGTGGCTATATTAGTCACTGACATTTTTCGAAATGTTTGGTTATTCTCACTTTATCAGATGAAAATAAACAATTGAGATGGGAAATGTATATTTATTTATAATTCTGCACACTAATAGTTGCCCAATAATTATGCACGCATAGATATAGTAATCTCCTAAGAAAGGCAAATTTTACTTTCCTAAATATTCAGGTGTCACTTAGTGACAAGGAACTGTGGGCACCTATCCGATTACTCAAACTGAAGGTACCCTAGGCTATCAGTCTCCCAGATTACACTTGATGGTGGGGACACTGAGGTCTTGCATCTTAACCCTTTTCTGTTCCCCCCACCCAAAGTGGTGTAAGGTGAAATGTATTGGAAAACACTAACCAGACGGGTAAACAGACAAGGATAAAAGAAAACTACAATCATACAATACACTCAGAAAACAACAGAGTGGGAAACGGGAGGAATAGGAGACACAAACCAAATGGGAGAGGATAAGGTTAAACACACAAACCAACTCCATGCAGAAATTGTCATGGAAGTGTCGGGACTTTGGGTGCGAAACAGGTCCCTAGAACTAGGGGTGCCCTGGTCTATCCCTGTCTCTCGAATTACTCCTGAAGGTGGAGATGCTGGGTTTTTATGCCTTATTAGGCTCCTATATCTACCATAATCTGTCCCCTCCCCCGCCCAGGGTAGTGGGAAACTGAAGTGAATAGGAACACACTAACCAGACAAATAAGGGCAGACGGACAGGGATAAATGAAAATACCAATCATACAAAATATTCACACCAAAAAACAGCGGGACATGGGAATTAAAGGAAACATGGGAATTAAAGGACGACATCCACAGATGGGGTGGTGCTCACAGCCCAACACCATGCAGGACGCTTGGCATATGCCACAGAACACCAGGACTGGCAAATTCACCACTGGCACCCTGTGCTCTTCACAGATGAAAGCAGGTTCACACTGAGCACATGTGACAGAGTATGGAGATGCCGTGGAGTGATCTGCTGCCTACAACATCCTTCAGCATGACCGATTTGACAGTGGGTCAGTAGTGGTGTGGGGTGGCATTTCTCTGGAGGGCTGCACAGCACTCCATGTGCTCACCAGAGGTAGCCTAACTGCCATTAGGTACCGAGATGAGATCCTCAGACCCCTTGTGAGACCATATGCTGGTGCAGTTGGCCCTGGGTTCCTCCTAATGACAATGTTAGACCTCATGTGGCTGAAGTGTGTCAGCAGTTCCTGCAAGATGAAGGCACTGAAGCTATGGACTGACCCGCCCGTTCCCCAGACCTGAATCCGATTGAGCACATCTGGGACATCATGTCTCGCTCCATCCACCAACATCATGTTGCACCAGAGACTGTCCAGGAGTTGGCGGATGCTTTAGTCCAGGTCTAGGAGGAGATCACTCAGGAGACCATCTGCTGCCTCATCAGGACCATGCCCAGGAATTGTAGGGAGATCATACAGGCACAGGGAGGTCAAACAGGCACGAGCATCATTTTGACTTGTTTTAAGGACATTACATTCTACTTTAATTTTGTGGGTGACTCCAAACCAGGCTTCCATTGGTTAATAAATTTGATATTTTTGTGTGATTTTGTTTTCAGCACATTCAACTCTGTACAGAACAAAGTATTCAATGAGAATATTTCATTCATTCAGATCTAGGATGTGTTATTTGAGTGTTCCCTTTATTTTTTTGAGCAGTGTTATATATATATATATATATTGTATATACAATTATAAGCCCCCACCAAGTTTTAATGAAACGTGCAGTCCTCACTTTGGACACTTCCTCCTCCCTGCTCAGTGTCACCACAATGTCTCCCATGTACCGTACTCACTGTTGAAACAGAAATCCTTATTCTTCTAAGGAGAGAAACAACATTGACCATTCATGTCTTCGATCCCATCTGGTTCCAATGCAGAAAACTGTTAGTGGGTATGTCAACTCTTAATGCTCATTTGTAGTGTAGGCAGTATTCCCTCTATTGTATGTGGTTCTGTTACTCTCAGCCGACTCAATCTAAACTATGGAGCATCACTCCCTATCTGCCTTCATTGTATTGCAGGCTCTGTCACTCTTTGCTCCCCATCTATAGTGGGGGTCCATCACTCTGTACCTGTTCTTCATTGTACTGCGAGGTCATCACTCTCCCTATCATCCATGTGTAGTGTAGGCAATCTGTCACTGTTTATCTGCCACTCTCCGTGTATGGGGGTTCTCACTCTATCTTGTCTTTCCATAAATAGTGCAGGTCTGTCATTCCCAACTGTCCTCCATGTTAAGGCGGGGTTCCTCACTCACTACCTGTCCCCTTTGTAATGCAGGTCTGTCACTCTTTGTCCTCTATGTGTAGGCCAAACTCTGTGTTCCTCTGTGTAGTGCAGATTCTTCACACTCTATCCTGTTTCGCCGCCAGTTAAGTGAGGGTTCAATCACTCGTTCCCCCTTCTCTTCATGGCATGTGCGAGTCTGTCAATTTTTTATCCCGCCTTCCATGTCTATTGCGGGACTGTCAATACTTTAACCAGTTCTCCATCTGTAGTATAGGGTTGGTCACTATCTTCCTTCCTTCCCTGTATAGTGCGTGGTCTGTCAATATCAAAGAACCCTCCATGTCTAGTCCATCGACAGTCACTCTCTACCTCCCCTACATTTGTAGTGCAGGCTCTGTCATTCTCTAACAGCCCTCCATCTAACATACATGATCAGTCATTACTTGCTCTTAATGTGCAGTGCGGGATCTTTCACTCTCAATCTTCTATCTATGAGTAGTGCGGTTTCTGTCACTCACAACCTGCCCTCCATGTGTATTTTCGGGATTTGCCACTCTCGACCTCATCTCCATATGTATTGCATTATCTGTCAGTATACTCGTACTTACCCTCCTCCATTTGCAGCATGGATCTATCACGATCTTCTCATACTCCATGTGTAGGGCCGTCTCTGTCATTCTCTATCTGTCCTCCATCAAAAGTCGAGTCTGTCAATCTCTACTTGCTCTCCATGTGTTGTGGGGGTCAATCATTCTCTACTTGCTCTCCATCGATACTGTGCAGTCTGTCACTGTCTACTTGCCCTCCATGTGTAGCGGCAGGGTCTGTCACTACCTGCCAGTCCTCCTTCATATGCAGTGCAGGGTGTGTTAATATATTCTAGTCTTCCATGTGTACTTTGATACCTGCCACTCTTGAGCTGCTGTCTAGGTGTGGGTAGGTTCAGTATCTACCTGCCCTATCCCATGCGCAGTGTGGGGTCTGTCATGATCTTCTTGCCCTTCATGTTTAGTGCAGGGTCTATCAGTATCTACCATCCCTCTTCATATGCGGGGTCTATCACAATTTTCCTCCCATCCATGTGTATAGCAGGGTTTGTCACTTTCCAAGTGTGATTTAAGGACATTCACTTTCCACCTTCCCTCCATGTGTAGTTCAGAGATTTTCAGTACCTACTTGCCTTCCTCGTAATCCAGTGCAGTGTCTGTCACTATCTTACTATCTACCTGCACTCCTTGTGTAGTGTGGGGTCAGTCACTCTCTATCTTCCCTTCATCTGTAGAACAGGGATTGTCATTCTCTTCCTGCCTTACATGTTAAGTTCAGGATCAGTCATTCTCTCTGCTCTTTGTATGTAGGGCTCAGTTACTCTCTACCTGGCCTCTATGTGTAGTGCAAGCTCAGTCACTCTCTACCTGCCCTCCATGTGTAGTGTAAGCTCAGTCACTCTCTACTTGCCCTCTATGTGTAGTGCAGGCTCAGTCACTCTCTACTTGCCCTCTATGTGTAGTGCAGGCTCAGTCACTCTCTACTTGCCCTCCATGTCTAGTACAAGCTCAGTCACTCTCTACTTGCCCTCTATGTGTAGTGCAGGCTCAGTCACTCTCTACTTGCCCTCCATGTCTAGTACAAGCTCAGTCACTCTCTACCTGCCCTCCATGTGTAGTGCAAGCTCAGTCATTCTCTACCTGCCCTCCATGTGTAGTGCAGGCTCAGTCACTCTCTACCTGCCCTCCATGTGTAGTGCAAGCTCAGTCATTCTCTACCTGCCCTCCATGTGTAGTGCAAGCTCAGTCACTCTCTACCTGCCCTCAATGTGTAGTGCAGGCTCAGTCACTCTCTACCTGCCCTCTATTTGTAGTGCAGGCTCAGTCACTCTCTACCTGCCCTGCATGTGTAGTGCAGGCTCACTCTCTACCTGCCCTCCATGTGTAGTACAGGCTCAGTCACTCTCTACCTGCCCTCTATTGTAGTGCAGGCTCAGTCACTCACTACCTGCCCTCCATGTGTAGTGCAAGGTCAGTCACTCTCTACCTGCCCTCTATGTGTAGTGCAGGCTCAGTCACTCTCTACCTGCCCTCTATTTGTAGTACAGGCTCAGTCACTCTCTACCTGCCCTCCATGTGTAGTGCAGGCTCACTCTTTACCTGCCCTCCATGTGTAGTACAGGCTCAGTCACTCTCTACCTGCCCTCCATGTGTAGTGCAGGCTCAATAACTTGCTACCTGCCATCCCCATATGCAGTTCAAAGCCAGTCACCATCTTCTTACCCTCTATCTGTAGTGAAGGGTCGGTCACTCTCTACGTGCCCTACATGTGCAGTGCTGGCTCTGCCAGCATCAACCTTCCCTCATATGCAGTGCAAGGTCTGTCACAATCTTCATCTTCTCTATGTGTAGTGCAAGGTCTGTGACTTAGAGACCACCATCAATGTGTAGTGCCTGCTTTGTCATTGTCTACTTGTCCTCCAACTGAAGTATGGGGTTGGTAACTCTCTACCTGCACTCCATGTGTAGTGCAGGGTCTATCATTACCTGCTCTCTCTCCGTATGCAGTGCAGGTCTGTCACTTTCCTTCTGCCCTCCATGTGTAGTGTAGGGTCAGTCATTCTCTACCTGCCCTTCATGTGTAGCGCGGAGTCTGTCAGCATCTACCAGCCGCCCTCCGCATGCAGTGTGGAATATGTCAATGTAAAGCTGGGGGACAACATTCGTGAATGAGTAAAAGCTATTTTATTAAATGAAGAAGACTTAGACACTATCAAGCAGGTGTTTTTAATAAACTTCTTATGGAGTCCATGCCTAGGGTGGAAGGGGACCTACACAATATTAGACCACGTTCTCATGTTCAGTATTTGGTCAGTATTTTACCTCAGTATTTGTAAGCCAAAACCAGGAGTGGAACAATCAGAGGAAAAGTATAATAGAAACAAGTCACCACTTCTGTATTTATCACCCACTCCTGGTTTTGACTTACAAATTCTGAGGTAAAATACTGACCAAATACTGAATGTGTGAACGAGGACTTAAGCCCCCGTCTCACACAGCGATTTCGCTAGCGAGATCGCTGCTGAGTCACTAGTTTTGTGACGCAGCAGCGAGCTCACCAGCGATATCGCTGTGTGTGACATTCAGCGACGATCAGCCCCCCTGCCGGGTATCGCTGATCGTCGCTGAAAGGCCAGGACATTTTTTTGATCGCTGGTCTCCCGCTGACAGGCACGCATCGCTGCGTGTGACAGGCGGGAGACCAGCGATCCGCTGGTAACCAAGGTACACAGCGGGTTTCCAGGCGCGGGGCTGTGCCTAGAAACCCGCTGTGTACCTTGAATACCAGCTCCCTGAAACAGGAAGCTGGTAACCAAGGTACACAGCGGGTTTCCAGGCACCGCGCAGCGCCTGGAAACCCGATGTGTACCTTGGTTACCAGCTCCCTGCATCAGGGCGCTGGTATCCAAGGTACACTGCAGGTAACTAAGCGATGTTACCCGCAGTGTCGCTTGTACTGATCGCTGCCTGAGCTGCCTGTTTGGCAGCTCAGCAGCGATAATGTAGCGATATACCAGCGATCCTGACAAGTGCATATCGTTGTCGGGATCGCTGGTGTATCGCTATGTGAGACCCAGCCTTTAGGGAGTTTTGTTTAATTGTGTGGCTAGTCTGCATATATCACATTTGTACTGCCTTATCTTATCATGAGTACTCCTGCTATTTCTGTAGTGTATACTCACATGGACGAAATGTAAAATTGCACGGTGTGAAGAATCATTGCTTGAAAAGACCCTTTTGTTCTGGAATGCAAGTTACTATCTCATAAATTTAACCATGATGAACTATTTGCGTTTTGTGCACTGAATTAAAAACATACAAGAAACAAGTAAGTAGTTAAATCATAACCAGTTTTTCATTGAAGCTCCATAGATGATCACACTTGCAAATGAGCATTAACTTTCAGCAAAAGCAAAAGTTAAAGATTTCTATGCACTAAAAGTAAGATACAGAAATACCCCCAATCCAAAATAACACTGAAAACCATGACAATTTAAATGAACAAAAAAAATTAAAATACAATTATCTCCCATTAAAAACAAATTCAAGTATTTTCTAAAATGTTTTCAGATATTTGTGCAATTCATAACGTTGCATAGTAAAGAAAAAACAGAAGTTGGAAATACAAATATGGATCGTTCAAACATGCACCTAAACAATGTTCAATGAAAGAAGACAGCTGTCATACAGGAGGCTTAGTCTATTACCGAGGAGTCGTGCAGAAAGTGGTGCAAAAATTAGGTTTTATAGCATCATTAGAGAGCGATAGCAATGATATTAGGGCAATTACCATCACCTGTGGATATTATAGGAATAGTTTACTCTAAATATGTGTATACTATGGAGAAAAAAAGACATACGCTATGAAATAAAGCTAAAATGATGGTAAAATCTGAAAAACCTTTAAGCTGGTTTCACATGACCATAATACGATATTTGTGGATCCATACAATGGTTCCTACTCCTGGCGTCCGACATTCCATTGAAACCAAAGTTACATCACCATAGAAAATAGGAAAAGGTGGTTACCTCTGCAATACTGAGGCTAAAATGCAACCGTTGGCCAGTTTCACACAAAACGTAGTATTATTTTAAGTTTTGCTGTTACAGTATTTCTTTGTAGTGATCAGATGTGCAATGTTACCCGTAAAAGGGGATTTATGACCTGAGTGTTTCAGCTGTGATTTTAACGCATGCTGTTATTTATTCTTAAATTGCAGCATGCAGTAAATGTGGTGACTTTATTGGTTTTCTTCCCCGTTTACGTACAATGCAATTATTAAAATCCGCATTTGAGGTTTTTTCCATGCAGCACCCCACATGCGGGTTCAATAGAAACAGTTTTATGGAATTTTCATGTAGAAGTATGGATTTTGCTTTTTTTATTTGTGAAATTCTTATTTTTCTGTTATATTATTGTCCATATGTTGAGCTAATTGATAATGGTTTTGGAAAAATGGCTTATCAAATTATTTATTATTAAATTTGAAAACCTAGTAAATGTAGAAAAAAACTTCAATGAGATTAATTAACTGAATACATTTTTTAGGAGCAAATATTTTCACAATCCAAATAGGTGCCAGTTAAGTTTGGCAGAGGAGTAGCCACAACAGGATATCATTGTTAAATTGAAATATATGCTCCCCTCACTATTAACTTATAGGACATAAAAATTAACTCTCTCATGGAAAGAAAAAAGTTATTTTACTTGTGCCATCTACTGGATGTACCAACTATGCAAGTCAACATTTGTCTCTTTAAAAAGGCTTGCAATATGGCTAGGGACATCAGGCAGCTGTGTATGGGTTGCATCCAAGGCATCCCATTCAGTCAGTCAAACCCTGTTCTGCACTGATAAAGGGCAAATATCCCAAAATAGTTGCTTGTAGATAGATGTCTGATTTGGCTTTTATCGCTAGTCATCTTGCAGGACTCCTTAAAAGGTAGGACATGGATTTTACAGGCTGGCTATCTTCAGTAGCTGCACTAGCAATATCGTTGTTCTTTTCTTGTGGGAGAGAGACAATTTACTTACTTTTTTCCAAGTTAGACTCCATAAACAGCCAGTCACCTTAAGGAGAGCTAGTCCACTACTGGTCACTTTAAGAAGAGCTAGTCTACTACTGGTCACCTTAAAGGGAACCTGTTAAAAGAAAAGACACTATTAACCTGCACATATGGGGTTAGTATGCAGGTGAATAGCGTTTTGAACCTGCCCGGCTACAGGTAGAAAATGAACTTCATTCCTCTTGGCAGAGTTCGCCATTCAGTCACAGGGGCGACACCAGCGGGGTTTCAGTCACTGCTCTGTGTACAGTAAGCGGCGGCTGTATTCGTGCCCCCAGCATTGACTGACAGCTCACTCATCATTAGGGTCAACTGTCAGTCAGTGCTGGGGGCACAATTACAACCACCACTCTCTATACACTGAGCAGTGACAGAAACCGTAACAGTGCCACCCCTATTACTGAAAGAGCGAGATTGCCGTTGAGAATAAAGTTAATTTCCTCCTTGCTGTGGGTCTCCATGTGTCGGCAGGTTCAGAACACTATTAACCTGCAGATTAACCCCATATTTGCAGGTTAATAGCGTTATTCTCAGTTGACAGGTTCCTTTTTTAGCAGAGCTAGTCCACTACTGGTCACCTTACAAGTTATAAGACAAGGACATTTTGACCATCCTATTTAAAGTACTTAAGGTGGTAAAAAGGCTTGTTCCTTTAATAGAACGTGGACATTTTGCAAAAGATCAGGTTTGTGATTCAGCTGATTGTTAATAAAACAGGAGGAACCAGTCCGCTGATTCATGCTGCCCAAACCATGAGCAGCATGTATGAGAGGTCAGCTTCTGCATCACAAATGTATATGTTTTTTTCTGAAACACTGTGGCCCTTCAAAGAGGGGTAAAATTGAAAGCATGGCCGGGGACACTGTGACTAGTCTAAGAGGCAGGTCACTGCTGGCTTCTCCATACCCATCAGCTAAATTGTCAGGATTGTTTCTATACAAACACGTGGGGAGATACCCGCCAGTCCAGCTGAGTGCGATGGGACAAGCTTGCCTCTTCATCTCATCCACGGCAGGGCTTTCAACTATGGTTAGAATGAAGGTGCCATTTTCTGATTCATGCTGCCCGTGATTCTTTGCCATTGACAATAGAAATGGTGAAAGTGTATAGCCGGCTAAAATAGTGGAAAAATCACACTTCTCTTTCTGTGCAATAACAGCTCTTTGCACTGGATGATGAATCAGTTGTTTTGATAATGCTGGCTTTTGACTTACTTGCCAATTTTGGGAAGTTTGAGATCTTCATTAATAGATCATAAGGTACTTGTGATCTAATACGGTAATAACAATTGCAGTAACTTTAGTCCGAGCTTTTGGATTTTACTCTGTGGCGCAACCTTGTTGATGAACTGAGGCATGTGTAACCTGCTCAGGACAGGTCAGAAACATACACGCAGATTTCAGAGTTTTGGTTGCCTACCTAGATCAGTTATCTTCAACCTGTGGTTCTCCAGCTGTTGCAAAAGTACAACTCCCCGCATGCTCTGACAGCCTAAAAGTAGAGCCACAGATTGGAGACCACTGGGCAAATCAATTACATGGCTTGGAAACCATATCTGGCTTGATTATAATTTTGCTGATGTGTTAGGATCTTTGAACGAAATTAGTAGAAATCCAGGGGCAAGAGTGTTATCCATACTAGAAATTAGGAAGCAAAACTAACATTTACCAGATATCTGTTTAGATGCAAGCAAAGGAGTGACTATAATGGCGCATTCTCTTGAGGGGTCACATGTATTACCCCTTGTTTCTTTCTTGAAATGAAACTCTGGCCTAAGACAGATTAATTAGACAAATTCAAAAACAGTTAAATAAAGAGCAAGACATATTCTGTGCATTCATATTACTTGTGGTAACATATATTGAATCTGATGATAGGTAGCTGAGCTTGAAAGATTTCATTACAACCATCTTGACTGGTCAACGACTCAACGTGAATAATAACTCCTCGCTGACTCATCTGATTTGTCATTCTGACTCATCTGCAATCATTTTTTCATTCATGAAGGACTAAGAGAATTAAATACTCCAATGTTTCATCTCTAATTCATTCACACACTCCAAGCCTATCTAATGTTTTTCCAATTGCATTACTAAAAAATGTGATTGTTCATCTTGACTAAAATGATCATGGACATTAATCTGTAAAAGAAACAAATATAACATATCTCTATATAACTAGAAATATATTTTACTATCTCTAAAAGTACATTTCCCATTGCTCTACACAAAGTAATGGCAATGAAATAGTACAAAAAAAGATACATTCCTTATAATTATTTTATAGGTATGTATCAAAAATGGAAATGATGTCTGGTCTCCAGTATTATCCTTTAGGATACCCATTATGGCCCTGGATTTTATCTGATGTAATTAAATGACAGTACCATTAGTAAATCAATATATGAAAACTAGAAAGTCTAGTTTTAAGATATTGGAAAATCTAGAAAACCTTAAAAAAAGCACAACTTTGTGTATTGTCCATATCAACCAACCAAAACTCAGCTAAATAGCTCTGATAAAATCAGAGCTGCATTGTTTTATGGGCAACACAGTTTTTTGTTTAGACAGTTTCGATAAAGCTGCACCATATTGTCAACTCTAGGCACACTTGAAAGTTTAAAGGGAACTTGTCATGTGAAAAAATGCTATTAACCTGCAGATATGGGGTTAATCCGCAGGTTAATAGCACCTGCACTGAAAGCCTGGCTACCAGGAGGAAATTAACTTTATTCCTCCTGGCAGCCTCGGGCTTTCAGTCATAGAGGCGCAGCCAATGCGGCTTCAGTCACTGGTGAGTAAATAGTGAGCGGAGCTGTAACCACAGCCCTGCACTGATGTACTGAAGAGCCGGGTGTCAGTCAGTGCCAGGTCAAGGTTACAGCCGCCGCCGCTCACTGTGCACTGAGTGGTGACTGAAAGCGGCACTGGTCCACCCGTATGACTGAAAGCCCGAGGCTGCATGGAGGAATACAGTTCAATTCCTCCTGCCAGCAAAGCTTTCAGTGTGAGCATCGGGCCGCTTCAAAACGCTATTAACCTGCAGAATAACCTCATATCTACAAGAGCGATTTTTGAAAAATTTTCCCTTTAAGCCTTTGAGTAAATGTTAGTACAGTTCTATAAATCCTCCAAACCGTGGACTAACATCATGAATGAAATATAAAATATCTCATTAACAGATAGGTAGTAAGTAAATGTGTTTATAAGTAAATAACGAAGGAATCGTGTTTGAAACAAAATAGATCTTTTTAAATAAAAGATACATTATAGGGTATATAAAGCTCATTGTTACATCTATATACTTCAAACAAAACTTTTTTTTTCTCCAGTGTATAAACAAATGACAATGAGAAATCATCTAGAAATCATGAAATTAAAGGGGGTTTACAAGTACATAACTTTTATTCCGTATGTGTGCTGCTTTATATAAAATCTTTCACTTACCAATTTTGGAAACCGGCAGCCATATGTAAACAATGCTGTGATCGGTGAGATGTCATCCATACTAAAGAGGAGGTCTAGCAGTCAGACGAACACACATACAGCACTACAGCTATTAGCCTCCGGAGTCAACTGACCAGTAGACGTGATATTATTATATCAGGATAGATGATCTATCGCTAACAGCCGCAGGTATCCAGAACCGAGGTCAATTTCTACTATCACTACGTTGGGGATGAAGATTATTTATATAAAGCAGCACATTTATATATGAATTTTAAAGAAAGGAAAATTACATTTCCAAAAAAAAGTATTTATTCTCAAAAACTAATTATATTGGACCTAAAATATACAAAGTAAAAAATAAAAAATAAAATTTTACCTTGTTTATCATCCTTCATTTTTTAGAATGGAAATGCAAATTGATGATTTGTCATACATAAAACCCATTAATGTTTTTGTTAGGCAGCATTCACTCCCAGAGGTCTTGCAAACAGCCCTCTGTCGCTGCAGGCTTTCCACTGCTTCTCTGCAAGATCACTTCATCGTCTGTAAGATCGTGCGGCCGATCAAAATGGCCCTGTGGTTTTGAAGGTTGAAAAAGTTGTTTGCAATACAAAATGATTGTGCAGGGAAATCGTGAAGACTGTAGCTGTGCATGGCTCTTGTGTGTGTGAGCCTAAGGCAGGGATCACACATGCGAGGAATACGGCCGAGTCTCACATGGTAATACCCGGCACTGCCGCCGGCCTCGGGAGCGGAGCGTGCGGCTTCATGTATTGCTATGCAGCCGCACGCTCCGCTCCTAAGTGCCGGCGGTAGTGCCGGGTATTACCATGTGAGACTCGGCTGTATTCCTCGCATGTGTGATCCCGGCCTAAATGAAAATATTGCCATTTGTTCAACCCTATAAAATTCGGCTTATTAAGTGGAGCCTGTTCAGATACAATATAAAACAAATACACTTACATGTGACCACCATAAAACTACTGAAGTTTGTCTAAATTAATAAGTACGTTTGCATAGTTTATTTGGGGGACTTGGAGTTTATTACTTTAATATTACCTGAAGGGAAGGATTCTTATAAATCTGGGACAAATTACTATCCTAGAACTATAATGTCATCAGTATATGGAAAAGGAAAAAAAGTAGGACATAATATAATAACGTAAAAAGGATGTTTATATTTGTGGACCAGTTATGAACATGAGTATGTAATTTGACTATTTATTAAATCAGCAATGATGCCCGTAAAGCTTGGATCGAATGTACATAACCTGGTTATGTTCATAGCAATGAGCATAATTAGTAAGTAAAATTGAGAAAAAATTAAATAGTTGCTCTAAAGCTTGAAATTACAAACATTCCTATGCGTTTTTAAAGGGAGTCTGTCACCACGAAATATGCAAACTGAACTAATTAAACAGTTATGTAGGGGACACAGACCCTATAGAAATCATATTAGCAGTATACATTTCAAAGTTGTAATTAGTCTGAAAATTCTTTATATAACATATGCATAAGAAGGGGCTCGGGTGCACCCTTGGCATGGCCAAGAGCTTGGTGCACAGTTACGCTTCCCTCATTGTGCATACTGAGCAGTTTGCTGACTCTGAAAGAGCTCACATGGCGGGAGCAAGTGCTGACTGAAACGCATGCACACTGACTAAAACAGGAGTCAGTGGTATGCATAAAGTACGGGGGTAGGTCACCCTTTTATCATTGTGTCCTGTCATTGCACTTCCACTTCTACACCCAGAAGTGGCTTCTTTGGGAGGGGAGATCAGTTAAGTGTTCCTCCTGTCTTCATTGCATCACAGTAGGTCTGTACTGAAGACAGGAGGAGCAGGAAAATAGTCTCTTCTTTCCTCTGAAGCGCTTGATGTAGAAGTGATGATGCTATGACAGGGTGCAATGATGAAAGGGGGCATAGCAAGTGTGGATGTGTAGCACCACAGTTAGGATTCAGGCAGCACTTTCTACATCCAAGAGAGCTGTCAATCAAAGTTTGGGGAATTGATCAGTATGCAAATTGAGGGAGGTACAACGGTGCATCTAGCTCTTGGCTATTGCAAAGATGCACCAAAGCCCCTTCATTTGCATATGATGCATAAAGAATTTTTATAGAGGCCAAATCCCCAACATTTCTGTTTAATTAGTTCAGTTGGCATTTCAGAGGTGACAGACTCACGTTAAGCTGGCCAAAGACTAAAAATCATCTGAATCCTCTGATTTGGGGTATGATCTGCATTATCAGGGCCTCATGTGTTCTGGCAGGAGACATCAATGGAAGAAAGAGCACACTTTCATAGGTTTCACCATTTCCAATCATATTCCCCATTAGTGATGAACCACTGTCAGGTGTCTTTACAGTAGAAATAGCTGTTGGCCAAATGAGCATTCAGCCAATAGCTATCTCATGTTTGGTCAGTGGTAGCTTTGAACTAAATTTTCATGATCAAGTATTTTGGGGGGTTAATGTTACACTATTGGATTTACTTAATTACACTAGGATTTACACTAATTAAAACATTGTTATTCTTAGGCATAGCAATAAAAAATAAACCTTTGCACTTTAAAAAAAAGTTAGAAAAGCGTTTAAACAAACAAAATTATAGCATCTAGTAAGGTATAGAAATGATCAGTAGTGATGAGCAAGTATGCTCATTGCTCGGGTTTTCCAGAGCAAGCTCAGGTGGTCTCCGAGTATTTGGAAGTGCTTGGAGATTTAGTTTCTGTCGCCGCAGCTGCATGATTTTCGGCTACTAGACAGCCTGAATAGGTGTTTGTTAGGGAATCCCCACATGTATTCAGGCTGTCTAGCAGTCGCAAACCATGTAGCTGTGGTGACATAAACTAAATCTCTGAGCACTTCCAAATACTTGGAGACCACCTGAGCATGCTCAGAAAACCCGAGTAACGAGTATACTCGCTCATCACTAATGATCAGTCCTAATGGATATTACTCCGCACAATTTCAGTGCAAAGCGATGCTTTGCTTTTACCAAAGTATTTCAACTGGCCTGATCCAACATTTTCAATGACTGATGATCATGAGCAAATTTATGACCTTTTACAAAGAACCTCTATTTACCTGCATATAAAAGGTTAATCTGGTTAAAAGGGTTAAAATCATATCTATCAGCCTTACTGGAAGTGTGGCTGTAGATGGGAAATTAAGTTATATCCTCACTGTGGCTGCTCGCTTCCTGTCATCGGGATGGTGCAAGAAGCCGCTATAATTGCAGTCTATTATAAAGTGACGCTCTGTAATCACTCCCCGGTTCACAGGGAGGGTAAACATTCATGTTTTCTCTATTGCTACAGCAAGGTAGACAGACATGATTTTAAAGGGGTTGTCTGGACTGAGGCTACATGTCTGCAGTCACCTTATGTGACTGCAGATTTGTGAATCCTCACATCAAGCACACTGCAAGCTGTGAGGATTTTCCGGTTTCGGCGCAGGGAGCAGTGGGTGCGTGACCGCAATTCTGTAATTTGCATACATGTGGTCACGTACCAACTAGACGGGCGAGACCTCTCTCAATGAAAGTGTATTGAGTGAGGGCCGGACGCAGTCTAGCAGGAATGTGGCTGAAAGTATGCAGATCACATACTTGTGGACACATGACGGACGCTCCCAGCACCAGATCACTGCGCGCCATGAGGATTCACAAGTACTGACTGCAGACTTGTAGTCTAAGCCTGGGCAAGCCCATTTAATGTTATTTACCTGCAAATTTACCCTATACTTGCAGGTAAATAGTATTTCTGGACCTGACAGCTTCGCTTTAAAGGTTCACTTGTGAAAAAGTAATAGATGTGATACTAAGAGCATCGTTTCTAGAAATAAAACACATGTTTAAGTGCCTAATCCAAGTGGTCAGGAACATACAGAAAACATCCATATAGGTCATGAACAAACAGAAAAGTGTATGACAATGGCATAGAAATTCTTGATCACATAGAATTTACAGACAATATGTCTGATTTATATACGTAGCAGTGCCTAATTCATACAGTCATTAAATGTATTTATACACTGACCTTCCCAGCCTAGTAAATTACCTAGTAGTTAAGAAAGTGATGCAAACAGTTAAATATTTACATGCACAATGGAGAAGATGTGAGAAAAAAGAAATGTGCATATGATCTTGGCACTTTAGTGAATAATTTGAGTATGTAGCTATATTTCTGCTTTCACACATTATGTACAAAATCTGCTTGACAAAAAAAAAATGGAACTTAATCATTTTTAGAATTCTTAAATGCATATCCATTTACAGTATATACTTTAATAAAGGTGTACGTTTTTGGTTTCAAGCATACAAACCCTAGATCACACCTGTTTTTGTGCCAAAATTTTCTGCATGTTCATGCTTAATCTTTCTTATTGATGTATGCAAGCCCAGCGTGCCTACCCTACATGCTAGAAAAATTAGGGGGTGGAACACATATTCATGTATGTGATATATATAGAAAATATATAGCACATACCTATATACATATAAATATATGCATATATTTCAATGTATTTTAATATAGTATATTTTACATACACGTAAAGCTTTTTGTAGTCAGAAAATCTTTCGATACACATGATAATTTAAAGATTTCTATTTTCATATGTACATGTCCTTAATAATTTCTTATTCATTGAATGATTTCACATCCGCTCTGCCGCTGCAGAGAAATCATGGCTTGGATTTCAGCAAAAGTTTGCTTTTAATTTAAAAGACCGCAAAGCAGGTAATGATGTGACGTCATAAAATAGTCTGGGGTTTCTCCATCTTCTATACTCTGAGCGTGGTGTCGGAGGTTGGCCTAATAGCTGGTTTCTGAGTTAGCGCTGTGCCATGCAGCTTTGCTCTATTTTGAAAAAATAAAAATTGACATGCCTTAGATTTTCACCAGTGTTCGTTGAGGAAAGTTAGTCATGCTTATGCTAGACAATGTTCATCAGACATTTCAGTTGTTTCTCATAATCAGCCCTGCGTGAAAAAAAAAACCAAAAAACTATTGCAGTTTTTTTTAATTGACTTCATGGGATGTGTTCAGGTTGATGCGTTTTCCAGGTGCTGTATGATTTCTTAGGCGTGTATTAAAAAAAAAGCCATTGATAATATTGTACTGTAGCATTGAAAGCTTAACATATATGGTGATGGCGGAGACCGAGCAGATTCCACGGAGTCATGAACTCAAGCTCAGTGAAGGAAGACGTTGTGGCAAAGTTGCTTTATATTCCAGACTGAGATGGGTCATATCTTCTCTTTTTGACATTTCTTCCAAAATGTGTAAAAAAAGGAATGGTGGAAAAAAAGCAAAGAATGGTTAGTTTACATTGAATAAACTCAAAGCAACGGCTGTTTATGGCAGAGCAGGCAGGTCACCAAGAGGCGGAGCGTCCAAATAATGAGCAAAAGTTATTAAATCTAGCCAATTTACATAACTATTGGTGCCATTATTCCAGATTTGTGTTGTATGCAATGTGATAATGTAAAGGGATATTGATAGGGCTAGGACAGCAGTGTCAGTTGGTGAATGTTGCTCTACCATAGAAGCCAATTAATTTATACATAAAAAAATAAATAAATCTGTGAATAGTTTCCACAACGCACACCAAGGGGAATGGACTCATTAATCGGTTAGTAGAGAGATAGCAGCTCTAAAGTTTTTGTTAAATGGTAAGTACACGGCACACTGACGTCCATTCTCCTTATACTGTGGAAGTCTGTGAAGAAATAGAGCATGACATTACAAGGCAACATACACTTGGTGCAACCTCCCCATTATCTGGCTATATGTGGGGCATCAAGCAAGAGGGCTCATGCATTCAGTCTGGTAACACTTGGCATATGCACCACTACCGCCACCAGTTTCACATGCAAAACACGCAACAGTAGTTTAAAAAATAGACATATGCATCCACGTGTTCTGTGACACGCTTGTGAAGTTTCATTAATCCAAACAAAAAAGTGTTTTTAAACAAACTTTTAAGACATAGGAAAAAGCAGGCAGATATAAATAGGTATATGTGAGCTGAAAAAGCACAAATGTGGCATATGAATATATACATGTACTAATATATATTATATATATATATATATATATATATATACATTTATATGTAGAAAGATAAATGCTCCAGATGCTGTACAATTTACTAACACTGGTTCCTACACACTGATAGCAAGCTTGTCCACAAGAAACTCCAGAAATCAAAAGATCCTTGCGTTTTGTTACAGCGTTATATCACCTAGTATATGGGAAGCGCCATTTTCGGCTCCTTCATGATATCCATCGACTATTTTCTCTAGGACTCTTGAACAGACAATGCATTGCACCTTTGTTATTATTGTCTTGGAGGAAACAATGACCAGTACTGTTCTGTCTATAGAACTGAAGACTATAAAATAACAAAATTGAGCTTTTGCTTATCTTCTCAGAGTCTAGCGATGTCTTTCCGCCGCTGCTACGGACTTTCATGATCAGTTGCAGCACTGATGTCATGTCTACAGTTATTGTAACCATTTCAGCCAATCACTGGGCTTATGCCATCTACTTCCCCAGATTCACTAAACACAGTGATTGACTGACACAATTATGAGTGCTGTAGACATTAGACATCACTGCTGCAGTCAATCAACAATGATGGGAGCAGTGGTGCCGAGGCATCAAATAGAAGCTCAGATTGTTATTTTATATATCTATGGACTAAAAAGATTGAAAGTCTGCAACCCACCTGATGGGCTAAGAAATTTGAAACAAGACTACTCCATTAAGGCTTTATTTGCATTATAAGGTTTTGATGCAGTCCTTTCGCTCACATTTTTCTGCAAAACTTGCAGTGGATACTTGGGTGAATAGAATTTTTTATTACATTTTTTAACCCATTCTTAGAGTTAGTCAATTTAAATTGCATACAAAAATAGCAATTAAATGCAGGTTGGAAGGGGGAGATGGAATTGGGCTTACATTCAAGTAAATTCTTGCTATTTTATAGGGTTTTTATTTATGGCACCATAGAAGCATATCTAGAAACATTGTCTAGAATGTCCTTTAGAGATGAGGAAATCTGCTGAGATTTGAATTAAAGGGAACCTGTCACCAGGTTTGGCCGATAGCAGTTACGACCACCGCTTTTCATTGCTGATTGCTGGAGCAGGACCAGCGACACCCATCGGACCGGACCCCCCGCAGGTGAATATAATAAATGTTTTTTTTCTTCTCTTGCAGGTCGGATCGAGGGCTTATCTACAGCATTATAGAAGGCTGTATATCACCAATGAAAGGCAGTGGTCGTAACTCGTATCGGCCAGACCTGATGACAAGTTCCCTTTAATCAATCGCTAGAATTTTTCAGGAAATTTTATTTGCATTATTCAATGCATATTGGAAGTTCCTCATCATGATCTGGGGTCATTCCAGTCTGCAACTTAATAAATGTAGGCTGTAAAACACAAGAAACAAATAAAAAAAAAAACAAGCAGCTCATCTGTCCCAATGCAGCCAGTTGTCTGGCCTTTTCTCTCTGATGTCCAGCGCAGAGAAGGCCTCTGACATTGTGACACAGGATGTCAGGTAGTGGGTTGCCTATTGTGACACAGGATGTCAGGTAGTGGGTTGCCTCTGACATTGTGACACAGGATGTCAGGTAGTGGGTTGCACGAGGCTTGTTCAGCAACTTGGGTAACGCACCGAAAACCTTGTGAGGTCACAGTGTACTCAGCACCAGAAGTACGTTGCATAGTGGGAAACATTGGAAAGAAGAAGCCGGATGGCGTAGAGCACCAGACAATGGGCTAATCGACAGGTGAATGGCGAGGTGACAATTGTTTTAATTCTTTTCCTGGCCCCTGTCAATTCAGCAAAAATGGCTGTTAGCTGTCTGTCATTTTCACAATTCGCAAGGAATGATTTAAGGAACGATTAAAGGATCTGGGAATGTTTAGCTTGCAAAAAAGAAGGCTAAATAGAAACTTAATAGCTGTCTACAAATATCTGACGGGCTGTCACAGTGTAGAGGGATCAGCTTTATTCTTATTTGCAAATGGAAACACGAGAAGCAATGGAAGGAAACTGAAAGGGGAAAATTACAGATTAGATATTAGAAAAAACTTTTTGACAGTGAGGTTATTCAATGAGTGGAACAGGCTGCCACGAGAGGTGGCAAGTACTCCATAAATGGAAGTCTTCAAACAGAGGCTGGACAGACATCTGTCTGAGATAATTTAGTGAATCCTGCATTGAGCAGGGGGTTAGACCAGATGACCCTGGATGTCCCTTCCAACTCTAACATTATACGATTCTACCTCAAGCAAATTCATCTATAATATCCATCAATTTAAACCATTGGAGGGGAGAGGACATGGATGATAGAAGGGAAGAGATAGATTTTAGAAATTACTTTCCCTTTATTGATCCAGAGGAAGACAAAAATCATCAGATATTAAAAATTCTCTCCTTAAATGGGTTGACTAGTATAATTTGATAAGCCTGCAGTCACTTTGTGTGACAGCAGATTTATGAATCCCCCCTGTGCACACACTGTGCATTGAAAGGGATTGCCGGTTTCTGAGCTGGGATAATGGCCTTGCTCAACACAAGTGTATGGATCAGAGCCATGCCCAGCAGAAGAGCTCTGGCTAGGGGTATGCATAACGCATACGTACCTGCTGATCCCGGCTCAAAAAACGGCAAATTCTAGCAGCGCAGTGTGCGTGTGCTGGGAGGGGATTCATACACGTGCAGTCACACAAAGTGACTGCAGACTTATCAATTTAGATCGGGCAACCACTTTAAGGGGAAACAATTCCTTACTGAACCCACAAATGCTGATTATACTGGATCAAAACTCAAACAATGATAAAAGCGTTAGTGTTATTTTGTTCTAACAAATCATCTTCACCTTGTTTAAAGCTACTATATCTGCTGATTCCATTGTGAACACCTCCAGAAGTGGCAATTCCACAGCTTCAATGCTCTTAAACAAGTCTTGTCTCCTCTGAACATCTCACCTTAAAATGTCATCTAAAAACATGTTTGATCAGTATTTTTTTAAGCTGACTTTGATTTCCAGAATCAAGATCTGTGAAATATGAATAGCTATGGACAGTAGCACAATGTCCACAGTGGATGTGACCACCACTGGGCCTGGTCGAGGAAGGTGTAAGCCAATGGTCAGATTTACTTTCAACTTTATCTGCTTCTTCAGAGTGAGGATATAGTTGAATAGAATATATTTTCTTCCACTCTCTTCTATAAGGGTTGCAGCACCGACTTAAGACTCTGCGATACCCTCCTCTGCTAGTATTAGCGTACGCTCTGGCTCACGCTGATGTCAGGTCTCTCTTCCTGCTTCCTTCAATCACCATGACTTGGACAGAAATTTGTGGATATCAGACACATAGGCCTCTAGTTAGCTGATTATTACATAGTTTGATTTGCAATTTCATTCATTACTTGTTAAAATATGGAGTTTTCGTTACGATTTCAGGTTACATTAATGGTTGTTTAGACAGTAACAGCTGTTATTATCTTTATCAACCTTTTTAGGTCAAAATCCAAATCTAAATGTTTGTAACAACCTATCTTTCTCCCTGGTTTATTGAGTGCAATATAACCCATTAAATTAAGAAATATGAATTCAGATCTTGCTTTGTTTCTTTTATGCTGTAATTATCCATTACATTACCTTTGATAAACTTGATAAGATCAGTTTTAAGGTTATCAGCTAATGTATCAAACTAAAAGTATCAGTGTAAACGCTAATCTTTATCAGCGATGTCTGAAGTACAGTCAGATACCAAAATGACGGGAGGCGGGTAATGTAGGTAGAAACACAAGGCATTAGTAGATTGCTATCATGTGTGCACTTTATAATTACATAATTCAGCCCAGGATTGAAGGAGTAATTTAGTTCTCACGGGCTCATTTCGGTATTTAAACTACTTACTGGACGGTAAAACAAATAAGCTGTTTCACCATTCAATAACTCACAATATTGGAGAGATTTATCAAGCTAAATGTGCCAGAATTCTGGGCAATGTGCTCCAAAAAAGCTGCAACTATTTATTATAAGAATTAGAAACTCTACACATTGTCTGACAAGAGGACGTAACCTCACTAAAGGGGGCATATTTTTGTTTTTATTGTTTTTTAAACGTTATGGCCTAGCATGCAACACCATGAGCCATAATTGTGCAGCAATATGTGGTATAAAATTTAAGTTCAAAGTCCAAAAATACACCAAATTCATCGCGAACCACCCTGATAAATTGAATACATTTTAAGACTGTCTAGTCTAAGTTTGCATTGTCTAAGAATTAGGGCTTATTATTATTATACATTTATATAGCGCCATTTATTCGATGGCGCTTTACATACGAAAAGGGAAAAATATAGACAGGTACAATAAACATGTGCTAGACAAGGGACACACAAGTACAGAAGGAGAGAGGACCCTGCCCGCGAGGGCTCACAGTCTGCAGGGATGGGTGAGAATACACTAGGAAAGGGTAGAGCTGGTCGTGCGATGGTTCAGTAGACTGAGGATCATTGCAGGTTGTAGGCTTGTCGAAACAGGTGGGTCTTCAGGTTCTTCTTTAAGGTCTCCGTTGTTGGTGAAAGTCTGATGTTTTGCGGCAGGGAGTTCCAGAGTATGGGGAAGCCCGGGAGAAGTCTTGTATGCGGTTGTGGGAAGAAGAGATGAGGGGGGAGTCGAGAAGGAGATCTTGAGAGGATCGAAGGTTGCGTGTAGGTAGATAGCGGGAGACTATGTCACAGATGTATGGAGGAGAAAGGTTGTGGATGGCTTTGTATGTCATGGTTAGGGTTTTGAACTGGAGCCTCTGGGCAATAGGAAGCCAGTGAAGGGCCTGGCATAGGGGGGAGGCTGGGAAATAGCGGGAGACAGGTGGATTAGTCGGGCAGCAGAGTGTAGGATGGACTGGAGTGGTGCCAGAGTGCTAGAGGGGAGGCCAGACAGTAGGAGGTTGCAGTAGTCAAGGCGGGAGATGATAAGGGCGTGCACTAGTGTTTTTGTGGTTTCATGGTTGAGGAATGTGCGGATCCGGGAAATATTTTTGAGTTTGAGGCGGCAGGAGGTGGCGAGGGCTTGGACATGTGGTTTGAAAGAGAGAGCAGAGTCGAGGATCACCCCAAGGCACCGAGCATGCGGGACTGGGGAAAGCGAGCAGACATTGACATTGATGGATAGGTCTGGTGGAGGGTTAGAGTGAGATGGGGAAAGATGATGAATTCTGTTTTGTCCATGTTCAGTTTGAGAAAGCGAGCAGAAAAGAAGGCTGAGATAGCAGACAGACACTGTGGGATTTTGGTCAGTAGGGAGGTGAGGTCAGGTCCGGATAGGTAGATCTGTGTGTCATCGGCGTAGAGGTGATACTGCAAGCCATGGGATTCTATGAGCTGTCCCAGGCCGAAGGTGTAGATGGAGAAGAGTAGGGATCCTAGGACTGAGCCTTGAGGAACACCGACAGACAGGGGGCGAGGTGAAGGAGGTGGTGTGTGAGAGGGAGACACTAAATGTTCGGTCTGTTAGGTATGATGAGATCCAGGATAGGGCCAAGTCTGTGATGCCAAGAGATGAGAGAATCTGTAGCAGGAAGGAATGGTCCACGGTGTCGAAGGCAGAAGACAGGTCCAGGAGAAAGAGGACAGAGTAGTGTCGCTTGCTCTTGGTGGTTAGCAGGTCGTTAGTGACTTTAGTTAGGGCAGTTTCAGTTGAGTGATGTGGTCGAAAGCCAGATTGTAACTGGTCAAAGAGGGAACAGGAGGAGAGGTGGGAGGACAGTTCGAGATATACATGCTGTTCCAGTAGTTTTGAGGCGTAGGGGAGAAGAGATATCGGGCGATAGTTAGACACAGAGGATGGGTCGAGGGAGGGCTTTTTGAGGATGGGTGTGATTGAAGCATGTTTGAAGGATGAAGGAAAGACACCATTTGTAAGTGAAAGGTTGAAGAGGTGTGCGAGAGTAGGGATGAAGACGGTGGCAAAGTTAGGGATGAGGTGGGACGGGAGTGGGTCAAGCGCGCAAGTGGTGAGCAGTGATCTTGACAGGAGAGTGAGAGCTGATCTTCTGTCATGGTGGTGAAGCTGGCTTATTCACACATCAGCATCTGGTCAATATTTTGCATCAGGATTTGCATTCCAAAATCAGGAGAGGAATTTACAAAGAAAAACTATAGTTGAAAGATTGACATCTGTTCTGTGCTTTGCAGACACTTACGGTTTTCGCATACAAACACTGCTGAAATCCTGATCAAAAATACTGATGTGTGAATAAAGCCTTAGACAATATTATTTCATTTCCCACCATAAGACATTTCACATGTTCTCAATTCCCAAATTGGTCGAGAACAAATAAAACTTTGATTCATACACTGATTAATGACAGCAGCCATTAAGGCAAGCGCTTAGGTAACAAACCCAGTTGTGCTTTAGAGACCCCTCTACTACACCAGCCCTATTCTTAGTCCATATTACAATATTTTCCAAACGTATGCATGGCTTTTTAAATTTTTTGTTTCAGATTACAATTTACAGACTTAAATAAATTCAATTTATCCTATAAAATAAAGATCTAAAAATACACGAGGCTCCATGTGTGAGTCACAACAGAGGTGCACCTTGAGACTTCAGGCTACAGTGAAAATCGGTAACAATTCGCCCTAAATGTCACATTAAGAAGCTGTTGTACTTCCAAATAAAATGCAACTTTTGCACCTCATATAGTTATTTAAGTGAATCACAAATATGTTTTATCCATTAAGTCAGTAAAAATTTAAGGGGATTTCCTATATTCCATCATTTTATTATTGCAGTGGTCCAACCTTTGAGAATGAAGGGGATGCTTCACGTATTTATCACAGCAGAACATTCTAAGTTTTACCTGCACAGCGATGCATCCAGTTACCCCAATGTGCAGGGAACCAATCACTTGAATGAGGCCACATGGCAATTTCATGCAAATCGGCACCCGAGCACCTGCTCCACCACCAATGCAGTAGCATCACAATCATTCTCAGGATTGTAGGGGGTTCCAGAGTTTACACCACCACTGCATCCCCTTCATTCTGAGGATTGTTGGGTATCCCAAAGGTTGGATTTCCACCGATCATAAAGTGATGATCAGCGGGCATCACTTTATAGGATGGGCACACCCCTTTAAAAACACAATTATAGTACTACAACAAAACTAGTGCAACATAAATGAACATCAAGAACAGTGGAAAGTCATGCACAATAAAAATTCAATCTATTTTGCAAAGTATCTTCATTTTTACTTTATACTTTATGACTATACTATTTTTATTTTAAAACCATATTTAATGGTGAACATTTCTAAATTAATCAAGACAAAGAAAACAGGTCTCACTCACAACATAAGAGGTTAGAACAGCCCATATAGACAAGCATTATCAAGTACCTAGCACCAATATAGCATAGAGGGTTTTTTCAAGCTTATTACATAAGCAGATGACAGATAAAAGCATACAGTAAGTAAGGATTCCACAGATAGTCCCTTCATCCAAAGTTAATTTTAAGTGTATTTTAATGTTCCCATTCCCTCGAATAATAACATGCACGTCAAGCTGTGTGCCAGGCCAGGCCAGAGATTGAGGTTCTGCTACAGCAAATAATTAACATCAGGTTTATTTTATGTAGTTATCAGTGAAAAATAGAATTCAATTGTCTTTTCAAACTATAAGAAAAATGACACTTTGGGTGCAAAGATAATGGCTAGATAGCTTTTGGAGAAAAATCTGCTTTTTCCAACAATATATGGTAGATTTATCCTTACCTTGATTGACAGCTATGAATTTTCCACAGTAAATTGTATCATTTATTACAACCTGCAGGAATTTTTAAATTAAGGTAATCATTTTTTTCTTTTTCTCACTATTTTTCTTTTCTTTATTAGAGAAGCACTCCCATCAAAGTTTTTATCCTCCTAAAATATATTGCAATCATCATACAGTGGCATGTAAAAGTTTGGGCACCCCTGGTCAAAATTATTGCTATTGTGAATAGTTAAGCAAGTTGAAGATTAAATTATCACTAAATGGCCTAAAGTTAAAAATGACACGAGTATTTTATGAATTTTAGGCATAATAAGTATATATATTGTCAGACTTTACATTTGAAAAATTACAAAAAGGAAAATGGGCCGATGCCCAGGTTTGGGCATTCTTAGAGATTTGTGTGCTTAGAAAACTTTGACCAAGGTTTCAGACCTTAATTAGCCTGTTAGAGTTATGGCTTGTTCACTATCATCATTAGGAAAGGCCGGGTGGTTCAAATTTCCAGCTTTATAAAAACCCAGCCTCATCTAAAGTTGTGCCAAAAACTCAAGCCATGGGTTCTTCTAAGCAGCTGCCCAGAACTCTTTAAAAGAAAATGGTGGAGGTCTACAAAGCAGCAGGTTTTAAGAAGATAGCACAGTGTTTTGAAGTTGCCCTTTCCTCAGTTCAAAATGTAAGTAAGAAATGGCAGGAACAGCGGAGGTCAAGATAAGGTCTGGAAGATCAAGCAAAATTTCAGTGAGGGCTGCTCATAGGATTGCTGGAGAAGGAAATCAGAACTTCCACTTGACTGCAAAATACCTTCAGAAAGATTTTGCACACTCTGGAGTTGTGGTACATTGTTCTACTGTCCAGAGACACCTTAACAAATATGGTCTTCATAGAAGAGTTATCAGAAGAAAACCTCTCCTACGTCCTCACCGTGAAACTGAGCATCAGAAGCATGCAAAAGAACATTTAATCAGGCCTCATGCATTTTGGAAACAAGTATTGTGGACAGATGAGGTTAAAATAGAACTCTTTGGCCACAATAATCAAAGGAATGTGTGGAGAAAAAAGGGCACAGAATTTCCGGAAAAAAACATCTCGCCAATCATTAAACGTGCTGGCTACAAAAAGCATTTACAAGCTATGATACTTACAAAGTGGGTGCTACTAGATACTAACCATGCAGGATGCACAAACTCTTGCATCGGCCCATTTTCCATTTAGTAATCTTTAAAACGTAAAACATGAAAATACTTTTTTTGCCTAAATTTCAAAGGAAATGTGTCATCTTTAACTCTGGAACTTTTAAAAATCATTTCATCTTCAACTTGCTTAACTGTTCACAATAACAGTAAATTTGACCAGGGGTGCCCAAACTTTTACATGCCACTGTATTATATAGCACTGTGTACTTAGAATTTCTCACTTTTCCCTTCTACCCAGCTAATTCTTCTCTTTTCTCTGCTCTATGTAGAAACAGGAAGTCTCTTGTCCTGCATTTATCATTTGCCTCTTCAACTCCAACCCCAGTAGCTCTTTCATCCCATCTGATAGAGACTTTTGCACTGATGACTAATACAGGGAAAATAGACTTCCTTTTTCTACATAGCGCACAGAAGGATTCAGCTCATCGGTTGTTAATCATGTGATGTCATAGACCTAATGGAAAACAGAAGAACTAGCTGGATAGAAAGACAAAATGAGCAATTGTAAGTACACAGTGCTATATAATATGTTGATTGCAATATATTAAGAGGATAAAAACTGATTGGAGGAGGAGGGCTTTTTAAACTTTTGCTCTTTTTTAAAGTTTGAAAGTAGAACTAACAATAAAACAGTGTAAGAAATTCTAATTTGCGATCACAAAGTAAAAACTTTTTAAGTGGTTATTTTCTCTAAGTATTAAGTCATGAGCCTCCATATTGTCATTTTAAATTACAGAAATTCAAAGCTTAAAAGTATAGCAGATCAACACAATAAGCAGCTCCAAAAGGTTCCCAGGCTGCTGCTCATCTCATACAAAGCAAAACATCTGAGTTTAAAACTTCCTGTCATGATGAAATATCCCGTCAGATTTATGTAAATTAATCTTAATCACTGTGTATTAATGGGAACCTGACAGCTGCTCTGTGCTGCCTGATCCATGGGCAGCACGTATCAGACACTGACTACATGATTTCTGCCATATTTGTTTAATGCTGATATACTACAGCATTTCAGATAAAAACATGATGTGATAGCCATCAGTTACCTTGCCACGTGGGTGCTGCAGCTTGCCATTATGTGTGACAGATTTATCAATACTGCTACATAGTTTTGCGAGAAAATATTCAGTTAACCTGTGTTTTCATCATGAAAACTTCTACCCTTTGTGATTTTGGGTCAAGTGGGCGGTCCTAGCAGTGACTAACAGCTTTCTGTGTATATGTGTGTTTACAGAGATTACTGTCAGTCACTGATAGAGCCGCCCACTGGACCCAAAATCACAGAAAGAGCAGAGGATGAAATGAATAAATCACAGGTTATACAGAGTCTTTTCTCACAAAACTACTTATTAATCTTCTCATCTCCCCCTGCTCTATAGCATGGTGCTGGCAGATTGGAAGGCATTTTTATGGTGACGGGTTCACTTTAAATATAACTCTTCTGTGTAGAGCTGTTTTTCCGCTTTATATGCCAACTACCTTCTGGAGGGAGAACTGTGGCTAAGTCACAATTCATAAAACTGGCTTAGGCCGGGATCACACATGCGAGAAACTCGCACGATTCTCGTGTGAGTCTCTCGCATGAACATCCGGCGCTGCCGCCAGCACTCAGACCATAGCGTGTGGCTGCATATACGTATTTCTATGCAGCCACGCGCTCTGGTCCGAGTGCCAGCGGATGTTCATGCGAGAGACTCACACGAGAATCGTGCAAATTTCTCGCATGTGTGATCCCGGCCTTATAGTTTATTTGCCTTGGAAACCATGATCACTTCACCAACTTTTCAAAAGTGGCAATATTGTCTCAGTACAGCTAAAAATTGCTAAATTTTGCACAAAAATTTCTGAGCGACATAGAGAACTAACAAAAAACCCTCAATGAATTCCCCACCATGTCTTTTATTTATAGATGTGCGACATGAGAGGTGCCCAGGAACCTCTATTGTGGGACACAGGATCAGACATAGAAAATTCAATCTACTTCACCCATGACAGCAGTGCTGCCAAAATTCACTTAATATTTATGGTCCGGTTTCAGTAATTCTTTTAAATATGCACTCGCCTTTTACAGCAAGGTAGTGAGATAATGTGACTGGCTGGCTGATGATAACATCAGTGTTTATGGATTTCTTTACACATTATTACTAGAGGCTTGAGCCTAAAGTGAATACGTGATATCCTTATGTGGTGTCAGGAAATCTAGTAGAATAGAAGGGAAATCCAGCAGGATATTATTCTAGGTCAATACTGGCTAATATACCTTTTCATTATATTAAATATTAGGAGTTTTATAAATGTGTATGATTTTTAGAAAAGAGATTGATAACATACTTGGAAGGCAAACTTGTCTGTGAAAATGTCTTAACATAATTACGTATTTCATTTGATGCCAACTACAGTCTAAAAGCATTGATCGTTTCCATTGCATTTAGGCATGTAGGGGTTAATTAAATCCACATCCATTTAATTTGTCTGTCAAAAAACTAATTGATTTTAAAATACAAATGAACAACAAAGGAAAATTATGTTATAGATATTTATTCTTAAAGCACCACTCCAGTGTTTTTATTGGCGTGCTGGAGTGGTGCTACTAATCTACATTTCCTGCCCCAGCATTATACTTTCCTGCTGTTGCCTTCTGCTCTTTCCAGTGCAGCTAGGGTCCAGCGCCGTTATCTTGTGACTGCAACTTCTGAATGACTGGAAGTCAGAGGTAACAGTCACAAGCTCTCAGAGTAATTCTATAGGATCCTCGTTCTGGCTCTCATAGACTTACACTGGAGTGATCCAGCAGGCCTGAAAGTGCTGGACACTAACCGGAGCGGTGCAGTTAAATTTGAAGATGGCGCCTGGTAAGTATGAAACTAGGTACAGAGAAATTAGATTAGTAGCATCTCTCAAGGGCAATGAACATTATGTGCTTGCCCTGTTTGATGATAATTTATAGTTAAGCTATCTTTATGTCCTAAGTAATGGTTGTTATTGCTAATGTGTGTTCAGTTGGGTTTTTACTACAAACCATCTCATTTCTATCTTGTGATTACTGTGGAGTCCACAGATGTTCTGCACCTGTACAGGGCTCATCATGCTGATAATATTGTTATACATGATAGAAAACAGTTGGTATACGGATTTCTCTCCTCTATAAAGGAAGAAGTTTCAGACTATGTTGTTTAACACGTTGGCTATAAGGAACTTTGCTCAATAAAATCTGATTCTTTTTTGAAGCTAATAAAACTTTGCTGGAGTTTCATGTCTACCTTGTGTCCAATTTCTTCTGCAGACCAAAACTCTTCGGCCCCGATTCATTAAGACTGGTGTCGTGTACATCAGTCTTAATGAATGGGACTGTGGGAGTAAAATGCACCCAATACATTTAGAGGCATAAATATAGCTGACAGTCAGACTGGACTGCATTTCTGGCAAAATTCATCCTAATAAAGTGGCATAAATTTTTATGAAATAGACTTGAAGGCATAGGCATGTCCTGCCGATGCTCTGCCCATATTGGCATCAAAATGTTTCTGCAACTTCCAAATTATGTAGAAATTTTGCAACATCTGAAATTCTTTAACGCCAGTAAACTGCCAATAACAACTTTATGAATAGGGTTGTTTATGTAACATCCAGAAATGAGTCCCAATTAATTCACATAAGATGCAGGAATGTTGATGTGGCATGCCTAAGGAGACCCAGGGCAGGTTTACTAAAACCATCAAAATGTAATCTACTCTAGACAGTTTTAACATTTGCCAAATTTATTACAGTTTAGGCTGTTTGATACAATTGGGGAATTTTTAGACTGTCTAGTGTAACTTTACACCATTAGTTCACTTACGTGGTGCAATAAACATCCCCCATTATGTCAGTAGGCATTTACAACTATGATATTTTCAACATTTCTGGATATTTGATCAGTTGATTGTCCTTGAAAAGTCAACACTCAAATCAGGCTTTGCAGGCAGTCACTTAATGGCTGAGTATTAGTGATTGAGCGAGTATACTTGTTGCTCGAGTTTTCCCGAGCACGCTCGGGTGTCCTCTGAGTATTTGGGCTTGCTCGGAGATTTAGTTTCTGTCGCCGTAGCTGCATGATTTGCGGCTACTAGACAGCGTGAATACTTATGGGGATTGCCTGTTTGTTAGGAAATACCCACATGTATTCAGGCTGTCTAGCAGCCGCAAATCATGCAGCTACAGTGACAAAAACTAAATCTCTGAGCACTTCCAAATATTCGGAGAACACCTGGCATGCTTGGGAAAACCCGAGCAACGAGCCTACTCGCTCATCACTATGAGTATTCATTTGGACAAGTGGATAAAACACAATAAACTCATCCTCTTCTGTACATATCCTGAAGATTCACTGACTACATCAAATCATAAAAGTAACAAAATGGGGCTCAGACTCTATGAAGAAGTGCCCTAAAAACAATTCTAATTTTCAGCTATCTTGTCACCCAAGTAGCATTAATTTCTGTAGTCTTGTGGTTTAATTAACATGTTGAATTAGTGAAATACTAGAACCATGTAGCAGAAACTCAAATGTGATATACAGTAAGCAGAAAGAGTTATGGCATTGCCACTGAAGAGAAGACATGCGTTGTTCCTTACTTAAAGCCCCATCCAGTCCCCCCAAGGACAATAGCTGCTACCAGGATGGCACCAGCGATGGACCCTATTATAAGGTTGGTAGCACTAGGACCTGTGATAAAGGATTATGGGAAGAAAAACATAAGAACCAACCACAAAAGGCAAATCATTTTGTTTTCTAATCTACGAAATACATACAGATTAATCTCTATTAATCTCTCTTTTTAACTCATCTAGTAAATGAGGATTTTTTTTAATTCATTTGCTACACTGACCTCATTCCATTAAGCTTTTAACTGCTAGCCATTTAACAGCACATTATTTTGCAATAAAATTGTTTAGGGGAATTTTATCCAATAAGGTTTAGTGTTTTAGTAATAGGATATTTGAAGGGTAATACAATTTTGTTTTCTGCATTTGCTTTTTATTGTTTTTTTTCACCTTTTACATATTTTGAAATGAAATATGACATTACTGTGTACTTTCTTTTCTTGTCCAGGAAGTAGAGAACACATTATTACTAAGAAATAGGATATCCATTAAGTAACATTTTTTTCGGCTCATGTAAAAGCTATGCGTTTAAGTTGTACCAATTAAATAGCCCTATTTGTATAAATTCTGTTAATACTATTTATACTTTAATCATTTTAACAAGTGCCTTCGGATTCATTGGACTCTCCTGGACATCAAAGCAATTTCTTTGACATTTGCATGATCCATCAAACAATGATACGTAGTGAGAAAGCTAAAAAAAAGAGGTGATACATGAGACCCTTCTGGGTAATTATCTTTAAACAGCATAGAGAACACTTGAAAACTTAAGGGTCCTTGAAATAATCATCTCATAGTTACACTTTGGCATTTCCATAACCTCGTCACTTTGTATTCACTTCTATAACTCACAGCTTGCTTGTGCAGATCATTGTCAGATTTCTTATAGACAGGTTTCATACAGTACAAAATTTCGGTAAATGGTTTCTCAGACTAACTGTAACATTTCATTCTCCTGTCTGTTAATGTAATTTAGTTCAACCCATATACTGAGACACCAATTCCATTAAATGTAGACATGTTACATGTCCCATCTGAATCCATATTATACTAATATATAGTACTCAACACTGATTTATTGTGGGGAGACCTACAAAAGGGTATTTGACTTTCTGGTAGAAATAGCAAAAAAACACGAAAAAGTCCCTTTTTGATACACCTTATACTTTCTTGTGTATCTTATGTGAAGGATGTAGACTTCCACAAGATAGAGTATGGCCCTCAGTTTATTCTTTAAACCTTCAAAACAGAATTACTCACAAAGCAGAAAGATGATCTCCTGTGGGACCTCAAGGCCAGACTTAATCAACTGGATAAAGAACTTTTTAAGCAAGAAGCTTTTAACCACTCTATACCCATCTCTTTTTACTTTAAGTTTTTTAGTGCAAAGCATAACCCTCTAATACTGCAAACATAGGGCTACCACTATGCCCAATAATAAATGTACACATAGGGAGCAACCGGTCAGTCTAGCTGACTGGGCAGAGACAAACTGATGGAGAAATACCTCCGTGACTAGTCACCTCATTGCCTGCCTCAATTTAAATACTCTGAAATGCCTTAACGTTTCAGAGTGCATCATACTAGTTTGTAATGAGGGAATCTTTCCCGACTCTGGCTGCTTGGGGTTCAGGCAGTATGAATCAAGTGTCGGGTTCCTTTTAATTATAGTACAGTAAACAATTGTGGGCTATCCCTTTGTCTCTTCAACAGAACTGTTCTATAATTGAATAATTAGAATTTTCAAAATTAAACTTCATTTTTGGCACAGCACAATGTACTTTACGCTGTGATACATTTTCATTAGTGCAGCCAATAAAATACATTAATATGTTGGAAACAGAAATGAATACTTATAAGGCAAACATGCAAATAGTTGTTCAAACAATTGCAGGCTTTCTGTATCCACTGGAAAATTCTTATAGTACTTACCTGCTGAAAACTCATTTGGTACAAACCATTATAACATCCGCTAACAATAACAGTTCAGTGCTTGTAAAACACAGTAATTAGCATTCAAACCTATAGTACATTCTATGAAAATGATATTTAATATTGATATTTTTTGTTGCATCCCACTAACTTATTCCCCATATCAGACTCTACACAATGACAAAACACTATCACTACATCAACAACAGATTACAAAACTCAACCTACACAAAGATGTATAACACAGCATCTAGAAAGGCTACACGAAACAATAAATACCTTTAACAGGTACTGCAAAGTGAATTAACATAAATACAGATCACACTAGATCATGGCAACATGACTAAATATGACAGGATAAAAGACTGCATTAGCACATGAAACCAATCTTGTATGTGTAATCAGTAAATCGGTGCAAGAATGGGCTTTGTCACCAAAACTAGATTTCTGATTAGTACTGAATGTACTGTAAATTGTGATAATTCTTGACATAGCAGTTAGTTTGGACATTTCATTTGGCTGACAACTGACACGTTTTTGTCTCCTTTACATGCACAAACTTTTTATCTAACATAAATGGCAAGGAGAACATGACAAACTGCAAAATACCCTAGTGCTGCTCATCTCATTAAAATGATACATAACAAGATTCAGATGTTGAATGATTCACAATATATAAAGCCTGCCAACAAATATCTACCTTTCTGAACAACTTAAATAGGACCTACAGCTTCCCGGAAATTTTCATGAAATAGAGGGGAATGAAAATATAAAATCTTTCTCAAAAACACTATGTTATTGGGAAAACTAAAAATATTGTGATGAATTTTATGATAATCACTATGGCTTTTTAAGAAAGAAAGGCTAAAGTGGGCTGAAGTGGAGGCTCTCTGCTGCCTGAGTATTTGACAGCTGTGTGAGACTTCCTGCTTCTCAGCTGGGAAATACCCCTGTGTGGGGGAAGATTGGCAGTGTGCAGCATGGAAACACAGAGGAAATTCTGTTATCTTTATATACAAGGGAGGTGTTGTTATCTTCATACACAGGAAGATGTTATCTTCATACATAGGAGAGATACTGTTAACTTCATATACAGGGAAAGTGCTGTTACATTCATACACAGTTACATAAAAACAGATGTAAGATGGAATTTCGTCTGTTATGTGTCATGAATCATAATCCCACCTATCAGTGTATCTAGACTCTGTAAATGACTGTTCTGCAGTTCAATTTAGAGCAGAGGTGTGCTGAGTTGTCAATATGGTGGCAGACAGTTCAGCCGTCCAATCGGTAGTGAGGCATGCTGAGCTGTCAGTATCTTCATTGACAGTTTAGCCATCCAATCAGGGCCAAGGTGTGCTGAGTCTTCCTCTATGTGTCTCCTGATCAGGGTAATTACCTGGTTATCAAGCCGGTTTTTGCAAATTGTAGCCTTGCTCAAGTGGTGTGTGTTTGCTCTGTGCTTCTAGTCTTGAATTTTGATTATTGTTGCTTAACATTGAAATTGTCTTGACCATCCGTTTGTCTACCCCTTTTGTCATGATCCACTACCTTCTTGTAAATGACTTCGGAATGCGACCTGACTATGCCTTTGTCTGACCCCTCTGTTCATGACATACACTCCTGACTTTTAGCCTCGGACCTCTTGACTACCCAGCCTCACGGCTTGTCTGTGAATAGTGACTAGTGTCACATTACGATTGCCCTGTACTTTTTGTCTTTTTTGCCAGTATGGATTCTGTTCACATGCTCTGACTATGTGGCGAATCTGACGCAGATGATTCATGATTTGGTTAAGGAATACCAGAGTCTTGAATCATTGCAATATCAGCTGCAAGGTCAGATTAGTTTGATGAAAACTTCCCAAAGCACTCCACTGCTGGCAGTGGCTGTGATGTCAGAATTCTCTGATGTGCAGTTGGTTTCTCCCGAACCTGTGTTGGCCCTTGGTGATAAATGTTCAGGTGAAAGAGACCAGCTGAGGATGTTCAGGAATAGCTGTAGGCTATTTTTTACACTACGACGCCAGTCATCAGAGAATGATTCCCAGCGGGTGGGAGTAAAAATGTCCATATTGCGAGGGGGAATTTTTTTTATCCCCCAAGCCCCAGAACAGTCATTGGTTGACTTTTTTATGCCTTAGGGTTAATCTACGACTAACCTGACAGAATCTAGATTTTGGAAGCAAAGATCATGAACCTGAGATGGGTAGGTGCACTACTGAGGACTACAATACAGAGTTTCGGCAATCATCCATTGAAGTTTTGTGGCATGATTCAGCTCTCAGGTGTCACTTTCGCAGAAGCCTTTCAGATACACTTAAGGATGCTATGGCTGTTCCTTGGGGAAGGCCATAACTTAGGCCATTCAGTTGGATTGCAGGAGTCAGGAGAGGTGTGATGAGCGACAGGGGTTTTTGGTCTTTTCCCCCAAATTTGTCTACCTACCTGAGGCGGAACCGGTAGAAGACGGTGCTGTCAGCTCATGGATCGTTGAGAGGAGATGAATTTGCGATCTCGAACTTTGCCTCTACTGTGGTTGTTCTGGGCATTTTCTCAAGGACTGCTCGATATGCCCTCAAGCAAGCAAATCGTTGGGAAAAGTGTAAGTCTTTGTGATTGTTGAGGAGGTCACTCAGACTTCTAGGTATCTTTTTACTCCTCAGATAAAGTACTGCTGAGAGTGGAACTACGTTTTCAAAACCGGTCATTATCAGCAGTTGCTTTCATTGATAGTGGGTATGCTATACCAACTTCATTGATTCAGGACTGGTTCTGAGATTAGAGAGTTAGGTTGGAACAAACCATTTAAATTGTTGCCATTGACAAGACACCGTTACTCCAGAACCTTGTCCAGATGGCAACACTTAAACAGGGAGCAGTTAAATCTGAGTCCATCTCCGGCTATGTTTCGGATACTTTGTCTCGCTGGGTTGGTATTGGGATTTCTATGGCTGCGTATTCACAATAGTGTTACTGATTGTTGTGGCAAGGATATTGTTAAGTAGGTTCCAATTGTTGTAAGACATATCTGTTCTGTACAAATTTGCATTGCTAGTGTGGAGGATATACCGGGGTACATGATAGACTTCGGAGATGTGTTCTTGGAAAAAGAGGCAGAGATACTACACTGTCCATTGTCCTTATGATTGTGCTATTAATCTTATCCCTAATTCCAAATTGCCTAAAACTCGCCTGTATAATTGATAAGGTCTTAAACGTACTGCCATGAAAGAATGTGTAAACAAAAGTTTATGAAAGGGTCATATCTGTCCTTACTCCACGTCTGTAGCTGCTGAGTTTTCTTTGATGAAAAGAAAGATGGGGGTCTCCAGCGTTGCCTCGATTCCCGTGAATTAAACAAATTATGGTTAAGAATACTTACCCCCTTCCACTCATCCCCAACCTATTTAATCAGTATATTGGGGCTAAAGGTTTTCTAAACTTGATATTAGAGGAGTTTATAATTTGATATGCACTCGGAAGGGTAATGAGTGGAAAACAGCGTTTTTAACATCTGAGGGTCTTTTTGAAAATCTTGTCATGCCTTTTGGGTTAAACAATGAATTAGCAATCTTTCAAGACTTTATGAATGACATTTTCTGATATTATTGGAAAGTTTATTGTGATATACCTTGATATCATTCTAATTTTTTCACCTGATCAGGATGTCCGTTTTGTCTTACAATAGCTTAGGGAATATTCTGCTTGCTAAACTGGAGAAATGTGCTTTTTCTGTTCAAGCAATATCATTCCTGGGGTATAACTGATTGGGTTAAACCTTGTGACCTTAAAGCATTGTCTTGAATTCACCAATTATTATAGAAAATGTATTGTTTTTATTTGCAGATCGTTAAACCTCTTACTAATCTCAAACTTAAAGTTTGGTGGCTGGATGCTATTCGAGCATTTAGTAAATTGAAAATGTGTTTCATGTCCACTCCAGTTTTAATCCAACCTGAACTCCAGAGACCATTTATCGTAGAGGTAGATGCCTCAGAAGTTGGGATAGGGGCTGTTTTGTCCAAAGGTCCCAAAACTATGGCCAATTTGTGGCCATGTGCATTTTTTTCTAGGAAATTTTCATCTACTGAGAAAAATTATGATGTTGGGAATTGTGATCTGCTTGCTGTCAAATTACCTTTTGAAGAATGGAGACATTTTTTGGACAGAGCTATTCATGTTATGACGGATCATAAAAAATTAGGTTATATTGAATATGCTAAACATTAAGCCCAAGACAGACCAAATTATTTGTGCCTGTGCATCTAAGATTACGTTTGTTGCAGGAGTTTCATGATTCTGTCTTGAGAGGTCATCCTGGGGTCACAGCTACACAGAAAGCCATTGCTAGACTTTTGGTTGCCATCCATGCTTAATGATATTAAAGATTTTGTTTCCGCTTGTGATATTTGCGCATGCACTAAAGTATTAAATAACTGGCTTAAAGTATTAAATAACAGAAAGACTGTGGCTTCATTTTTCCATGGAAGACTGTCATCTGGATGGTAGCTGACCGATTCAGTAAACAGGCACATTTTGTTCCTTTATCAGAGATTGTGGTTACCAAATGCTGAAACCCTTTCGAGGTTGCATAGCAATCATGTGGTGAGACTGCATGGAGTCCCTCTGAATATTGTATGTGATAGGGGGGTGCAATTTATGTTCAAATTCTGGAGAGAGTGTTTTGTAGGAAATTGGGGATTGATTTATCATTTTCCTCTGCTTACCACCCTGAAACCAAAGGTCAGACAGAAAGGATAAATCAATTGTTGGAACAAAGTTTAAGCTGTTTTTTATTGTCGCTCAGCAAGAGGACTGTTCCTCATTTTTACCTCTTACTGAGTTTGCCCTTAACAGTCAGGTCAATCAAACTGGAACCTTGCCTTTTTTGCAATTATGGTTTCATCTCCACTTTGGTGAATTCTCTAGGATGGTGTCCTGGAATTGAGGTTGACATATAGCAACTTGGGGATGTCTGGAGGGGGACCAGAGGAATATTGGAGTGGCTCAGCTTCACCAAAAACGGAAGACTGATAGAAACTTTTGGCACTTCCCATCCTCAAATTAGGTGATAAGGTTTGGTTCTCATCCAAAAACATTAAGCCCAATGTACTGTCAGAGAAGATGGGTTGATTAAGACTTTTCCAATGCTTTGCATCCTTAATGTGTTCCACATATCTCTGTTAAAGGAGCTTGTACCATTGATGTTGTCTGTTTCGTCTCCATCTCCTCTGGTTTCTGTCGATAGAGGTTTGGAGTACGAGGTGAAGAGGCTTGTGGATTCTCCTAGGGTCCGAAATTCTCTCCAATATCTTATTCATTGGAGGGGATATGGACCAAGGAGAGATCCTGGGTTCTAGCTCATTCTGTGAAGGTTGATTGGTCAGAGCCTTTCATTGCAGGTTTTCTGGAAAACCTGGGGATCTGGAGGCCCCCTTAGAAGAGAGAGTACTGTCACAATCCCGCCTATCAGAATATCTGGACTCAGTAAATGACTGTTCTGCAGTCCAATCTAGGGTAGGGGTGTGCAGAGCTGTCAGTAGAGTGATAAACAGCTCAGCCAGGAGCTGGGGCGTGCTGAACTGTCAGTGTCTTGTGTGAAAATTCAGATGTCCAGTCAGGACCAAGTAATGTCGGGGCTTACTCCACGTATCTAATATTCAAGGTAATTGCCTGGTTATTTAGTTGGCTCTCTGCCTTAGATTTCTGACAATTGTAGCCTTGCTCAAGTGGTGTGTATAAGCTCTTTGTTGCTCAACCTTGGGATTTTTTCTTTACCTTTCATTAGCTCAGCCCTTTTATTGTGATCCGCTACGTGATTTCTGATTGACTGATTTACTTATATATACAATGGGTGAATTAATATTCCTTTGAATTCTATGGATGAGGAAATCAACAATGATATAACAGTCCAAATTCTGCTAGATTTGAGTACAGGGTGAAGTGAAAGTAAAACTTTTGTCCCTGTAATACAGAGAAAAGTGATCTGATTTGCTACTGATGTTTAGTTGAGAAAAGTTTTATAATTTCATTGATTGTCATTTATTATATAAAACATATAAATATTACATGAGGGCAAGTTCTTTTTAAGTGCAGACTGGATTTGAAAAGTTTGGGATTTTTATTTATAAAAACTGAAAGTTGAATGCATTGGGTGTAGATAATTAGATAAATAATGTATCCGCACCTAGTCTATAAAGCTCCCTAAGCTGTAAAAAAATAACCAGCTGTGAAATATAAACCAAAAAAATCTGGAGATTATTATGTGAGATTGAAGTATTGTAATATATTCTTCTTCTGAGACTCATGAATCTTAGAACAAATATATGCAAATAGCCTTTTCAGAGAGGAAGCATACTGTAACTGTAGAGTCACCTAATGGATGTAGCAATCCTACAAGTCAACATCGACCCTTTAATAAGCCTTGCCACTTGACTTAGGATAAGAAACCAAACCAGACACTCCATTTGCAGACAAGTGTTTCGGGGTGTTTACCCCTCATCAGTGCAAATCAGGAAATCTGATTTGGCGAGGTGAAAACAAATATAAACTCATTTCTAATTAATTAAACATGCACACTTTAATGTGACCAACATAATCCTCTCTTCACATTAGGAGTGTAAATGCCTTAAATGGCTTATAGTAGGTAGGCCACAAAGCAAGTCTAAGCAGGTACAGCAGCAAAAAGGGATAAAAATCTGTAGTTGTCCAGATCCTTAGTATAGGTCATCAATAAATTATTAGAAAGGGTCTGACCTGTGGGGACTGGGATCTACTGTGTCAAATCTACCTTTATTGGTTATCTTGGCACAGAGCCACACATACACGTGCGACTGTGAGTATCTTGGGCGCTTTGTCTTGTTAAACACCAAATGGGCCATGACACTTTACCTATGTTCTTGTTGTTGGATCGGAACATCATCAATCTTTTACCTGTATGGATTTATGGTCTACCCAGTAATTTGACATATCTTGTTGGTGCTACCAACACCATGCTTCTGAAGCTGCAGGGTGGATTATCAGTTTAACAAACAAAAAAAAATATTTGTAATATCATAATATATTCATTTTACATTGGAAATCGTTAAAACATCTCATTGTTCCTACCATAGACATTTTAACACAACATAAAGAGACACATCCAGTTCTGATTGGGCTCAAGGAACAAAGATATAAATGAAGATAATTATGCCCCACATTGTCCCAGACAGGAGAGGGTCAACACTGCATGAGCATTTCACATGACATAGACACGGTCAAATCACATGACTGGTACGGTCATCACCACAGGACACAAAGCCATGGGGACAAGTACACATAAGGCTCAGACACACGGGTTACTTTTACCTCACACACTAGGCACCAGACATAAAACTTGGAAAAAAATGCTTACTCTATTCCCCACCCTGTTCCTCCAAATATCACCCCCAGAGCCAGAATGGTCCCTGCCACTGCACCTATAAGTCTGTTAGTGGCCATGCTCACTGTTTGAAAGGGAAAAGGCAGATTATTTTCAAGAAATTAATCACTCTTTCAAGAATATAAAAACAACTACAATCCTGCATCATGAACACAGAATCCTACCACAAGTCTTATTAGAACAATTTTCTAAGCCACTTGTGAAAGTTGTTCAATTTTAAGGCCTGAAAGAGAATTTGTCACTAGGTTTTTGCTACCCCATCTGACAGCAGGATGATGTAGGGACAGATATCCTGATTCCAGCGATGTGTCACAAACTGGGTTGCTTGCTGCAGTTTCGATAAAATCACATTTTTTTCTACTACAGATCTAGCAGTTCTCTGAATGTTGATTCATGTATAACCCACTGATTGTCTGTGTATACACTGTGCATAGTCATAGGGGGCGAGGATACAAAGAGCTCATGAATATGAAGCACTACCTGGCAGCAAGATTACAAGTCCTCTAATGATGATCTCCTGCTGATAAATCAGTGATTTTATCAAAACTGCAGCAAGCAGTAGAGGAACTGATACATCACTGGAATCAGTGTGCCTCTACATTAGGCTGCTCTCAAAAACCTAGTGTCAGATTCACTTTAATTACACAATGCACTTTTTGCAGGCATTTTTTGCTAAAACCTTTAATCTTTAACAGAGAAAAGTATAAAAGAAAAGACTTAAAATAACTCAACAAGGACCAAATATGAAATATGAATTTAATTATTTTTACATAACAAACAATAACACAGTTTTAAAAAATGGATATTTTAGAAAGGAAATCGTAAAAGAGAATAAATAATATGTTACCAAAACATTTGGTAGATTGCATTAACAGTTTACAAAGATGAGGCCTGAGCACTGAGCAATAGGCATAATGTTCACAAGTGTTTCCTGTCCTGGCGTTTAACAGCAGCCTACAGTTTGAAGTCTATAAAACAGAAGCTTGTATTCTGCTGACAGATCTGCAGTGTGAACACAGACAAGTCCAGGTGGAGCAGACAGTCACTTTCATTAGGGCACATTATGTGTATTTCACCTTCTTTTCATATTAAAAATTGTGAATTGAAGGGAATCTGTCAGCAAGTTTTTGCTACGTAATCTGAAGACAGCACAAAATAGGGGCTGAGATTATTTCAGGATACAGTCTAATAAGTGACACATCCCTGAAATGGAGATTAGCACTGCCTGGACTACACAGAATGTGAGCTCTGGTCCAACATTGCCCCCTCCTCTGATTATCCGGGATTTTACTTCTAAAAACGAAATAATTTTACATTCACGGTCTATAGCCGGCCATATACGGTACTTTAAATAGCTGTTAGCAGAACGACGCCTCAATCAATCAATCACTCACCTGACCGTCATCTCAACCGACTCTCCCATACAAAAGAGCGCTCATTCGGCTAAGAGCTCCTGTGTTCTGTATGAGAAAGCCACTGGTTGACATGTTGGCCAGCAAGTTATCTCTGGGAAAACAATGCAATTGGCAGGACATGCACGGTCAACATCTCTCCCGACCATCAGTCGGCCAGTGCCAATATACACAAACCCTCGATATCGGCAGATTTAGCCAACATTAGTCAAATGTGTATGGGAGCCTGTAGGCTCTTATCTGCTGCTGGTATTTATTTTCTACTAGAAATAGGCCAGATGCTATCGCATCGGGAGTGCGGTGAAATGAACATCTGTGTATGCTTAGTGTACAGCCACGTTGTTACCGCGCATGCGCGGGTAGAGCGTGCAGTTGTGGCTGTTACTGCGCATGCGCGGGAATGGCGGTGACGTGGATGTCACTTGCGCAGGTGCAGTTCGTGGACATACACGTCACCGCTATTCCCACGCATGCGTAGTAACGACGCGACATGTGTATGTCACTTGCACAGGTGCGGTGCCTTATGGGATTCGGGGACAGCGACTGGAAGTCCCAACTGGTAATTATAAATATAGATTTTTCACTGTCTCAATAGATGTAGAGTGGAAAGTTCATAATTTGTTTACTACTACATATACCAGGACACAAAGGACTATAAAGCATTTTAACCCCTTTACCAACCTGGGCAATTTTCGGTTTTGTTCTTCCATTTTTTTTCTCCCATCCTTCCAAGAGGCATAATATTTTTTTTCTGTCAACAAAGCTGGGCTTGATAATGGGATAGGTTGTAGTATGGAATGACACCATTTACTTTGCCATACAGAGTAATGTCAAACGTTAAATGGGCTTAAAAAGTGGAAAAAAAAATCTGCAATTGTTTTCTGGGTATTGTTTCTACAACGTTCATTGTGTGATGAAAAAAGACCCAGTGACTTGATTGTCCATGACAGTATGATTACAGCGATACCAAATTAATATTTAGTTTTTAAAGGCATACGTTACTGCCTTTAAACAAATTCAGAATTTTATTTTAAATAAAATAGTTTCTGTTGCCATAACTTTTTTACTTTTAGACCTGTATCTGGGCTTGCTCTGTGTAGGTAAGATGACATTTTGATTAATACCATTTTGAGGAACATAAGAGTTATTTGGTCAATATTTTAAATTTCTGGGGGTGAGATAACTAAAAAAAATATCAATTCTGGCATTTTTTTAACAGAGTTTGCCATATTGTTGAGACAATTTTAAGAAAGATCTGACTTTGTAGCCAAGGTGAATGAAAATATGGTTAGTTTTTTTTTTAACTTTCAGATTGGGAATAAGAGGGCTGAATTGAATGTTAATATTTTTTTTATTTTTCAGCGATTTTTTATAGCCCCTCCATCCCCTCCCTGTGAACTTAAATTTTGCTGGATTGTTTCCACTAGGTATTGCACTACTTTAAAGTTTTCCACGTTCAGGAAAGTGGATCCCAAATGCTAAAAAAAAAAAAAGAGAAACAGAGCAAGTATTCACAATCTCTGGGTCCAGCACCAGCTCCCTGCTGATCCTCAGATGTCAGTGTTTTGTCAGCAGCGGTGATGTCGCGTCGACATTGCGCATTACTGCTGTAACCAATCATTGAACTTTGCAGTTTGTTTCATCAACCTTGGCACAGTTAAGTAAACTGACTACAAAACTAACAGCTGGGTCATACTGCCTGAATTACGGCAGCATTTCATAGAAAAACATAGTTGAAAACCCAGACAGGGACGAGATGACTAGTCCAAAAAGGTATGTCCCCACCAGATTTTTCCTCCAGCTCATCTAGACTAACAGGTCTATCCCTATTTGCGTGTATGGCCGACGTCACACTGGCGAGTTTGATGCGAGTAAGTCGCACGACTTTCTCGCATCAACACCCGGCACAGCCGCCCACTCTCGGACCCGAGTGTGCAGCTGCATGTATTTCTATGCAGTCGCGCACTCAGGTCTGAGAGCGGGCGGTCGTGCCGGGTGTTGATGAGAGAAAGTCGTGCGACTTACTCGCATCAAACTCGCCAGTGTGACGCCGGCCTAAGGAAAGAAATGTCTGTCTAGCTGATGGGGAGATGTCGTTATGGACATATTAGGAATCAATGCACAAATACAGGTAAGCATACATCAACATTATATGGACAAAAGTATTGTGAGAAATTATGGGCGGTTTCATGACATTCCATTCTAAAGCCATAGGCATTAACTTCTTCCTCTACAAGACTTTAAGGGTTTGGAGGTTGTTTGCACAAATTTTTGCCCATTCACCATGAAGAGCATTTGTGAGGCCAGACGCTGATGTTGGACAAGAAGAGCTGGCTCACAATCTTAGCTCTACTTCATCCCAAAAGAGTTTAATGAGGGTAAGATGCTAGGTGTCAAGTTCCTTCACACTAAACTCACCCAATCATGCCATTATGGATCTGGCTCTGTGTACTGGGGCATAGTCATGCTGGGACAGAACATTGCCAAACTGTTTCCACAAATAATGAAGCATCATTCAATTATTAAAAATGTTTTGATATGCCGAAGCACTAAGATTTCTCATCACTGGATCTAAAGCGCATAGGCCAACCTCTGAAAAACTTCCACCAAACTTTCCAGTTATCACAACACAGGCAGGTAATGTTATTTGTGTACTCATCAAACCCAAACTTGTCCATCAGACTGCCACATCTTAAAGAAGTGTGAGGTGCCACGACAAAGAACACATTTCCAAAGAACACATTTCCACTACTACAGCGGTGCCATGCTTTGAAATACTCCATCAGACAGCTGGAAGTTGTGCGTGCTGATGTAAGTATGGCATACAGCTGCTTGGCCATGGAAGCCCGTGTTGTGAAAGTCCCGATGCATAGTTTTTGTGCTGTTGTTAATGCCAGATCATGTTTGGAACTTTTATGCAATATGCGACTCAGTGCTCAGTGACCCAGCTCTGTGACTTTACATGGTCTGACACTTTGTGGCCGAGTTACTGTGATTACTAAACATTTACAATAATACCAATCCCAGTTAATTGCAGAATATATAGAACAAAACACCATTCATTAACTGACTTGCTGCGGCGGTGGCATCCTATTGTAGTAAGGCTAGGTTCACACATGCGTTTGGGTGCTCTGCGTAAGGCTGCGTACTTCTTCCCTTCAGATCCGCATAGATGCTCAATTTTAACATTGGGTACGCAGGGACATGCGTTGTATGCGGATGCGTCGTTTTGACGTGCCCGCCGACCGCACGGGAATGCAAATGTTGCGCACGGGGCCTCATCCGTATACAACGCATGTCCCTGCGTACCCAATGGTAAAGATAGGTACACAGGATGCATGCGCATCTATGCGGATCTGAAGGGAAGAAGTACGCAGCCCTACGCAGAGCACCCAAACTCAAGTGTCAACCCGGCCTAAGACACTAGAATGCAGTGAGTTCTTTAGAGTTCTTTAGAACGAGCTTTTGTTTCACAAATATTTGTAAGAGTAGACTGAATAGCTAGGTACTTGATTTTGTGCACCTGTGCCAATGAAAAAAATGAATTTAACAATTATCTAGGCGTGCTCCAACACTTTTGGCCGCAAATGTCTACTCTACAAGAGTTTTTAGGCAAGTGTGGAAAAAATGCTGCAAAGTATGAATTCATTAAACAATGGAAGTGTTAATAGTTTATCAATTGAAATGCAAAGCGAATATACAAAAAAATCTCTAAATCAAAGCAGCATCAGTTTTTCTAGGTACACTTGCAGAGCTTTTGAAGAAACTTGGCGGGTAGGTTGTTCCAAACATCTTGAAGTACTAACCACAGATCTTCTGTCAATGTAGGCGTTTGCACATACTGTAGTTATGTCTTTTCATGTAATCCCAGAAAGACTCAAGGATGATGAGATAAGGGCCCTGTGAGGGCAATATCATCACTTCCTGGACTCCTTGTTCCTCGGTACTCTAAAACTCATTCTTAATTACATCGGCTGTATGTTTGGGTTGTTGTCCTGCTGCAGAATATATTTAATATATTTAGAGTCAAACTGATGCCTCACTGATAATACTGCATGATGGATAAGTATCTGCGTGTATTTCTCAGCATTCATCTTGACCAGATAGTCAAATCCATTTGCTGAACTGCAGCCCCAAACTTGCAAGGAACATCCCCCCATGCATAAACTCTAGGACCTCATTCAGAGATCAGTGATTTTTCACTTACGCTTAGAATGGTCTGAGTCTCATCGGTTCTTTTCATTGCATGTTCATCAGTATTTGGTTTATGTGTCAATTTTTACATTCAGCATTTGACCAATGATTGTTACTGATATAAAAAATAAGTAAATTACAATGCTGCACCTATCCGCCCACTAAGGTAGGGTTACACGATGTTTTCTCCACATTTGAGGAAACCGGTCCGATTATTCTGATCATACTTTGATCACAGTTTGATTTGAGTGGCATCAGTTTTTCTCAGACATTAAGAGATACAAAAAAGTTCTCCACCTTCTCCATTCTGTCAGTCCAGGAAAATCAGACTGCACTAGAGTGTCATCTGAGTGCAATCCGATGTTTTTCACGGACCCATAGGCTAGGTTCACAATAGCGTATGGCCGAGCTGCGGAGGGATGCGGACTTCCTTCGTGAAGCTCCGCCCACGGCCGCACCTCCTCCAGTCAGCTCCGCCTACGTCGGCATGCGGCCTGCATACCTATATTTAACATTAGGTACGCAGGCCGTGCAGATGCATGCGGATGCCGCTGCATGCGTCGTTTTGACGATGCGGCGACTGCACCAAAATACAAGTCGTTGCGTTCGCGCGCAGATCGCCGCACCGCCAAAACAACGCATGCGGCGGCATCCGCATACATCTGCATGGCCTGCGTACCTAATGTTAAATATAGGTACACAGGCAGCATGCAGGCCGCAGGCGGAGCTGACCGGAGGTGCGGCCATGGGCGGAGCTTCATGAAGGAAGTCCGCATCCCTCTGCAGCTCGGCCGTACGCTAGTGTGAAACTAGCCATAGACTTGCATTGACGATTTTGATTCGACATTAACATCAAAATCAGACAAGTCTTGGATTCTTTTCCGCAGACCACACGGTCTGAGGAAAAGATCAGAGGTTTGCATAGTCCCATGGAATATCATGGGTACGAGTGCTATCTGTGAAAACCACCACAAAAAAATCAGTCGTCTGCATGAGCCCTACATTGTTAATCACGACAGCACACAGAATGCACAGTGATGCTACCCGTGGGCTGGCTGAATTTCACAGACGTATAGACTTGTAAGGGTAATTTTGATCAGTGACTCCGATCAGAAACCTCTCGGACATGTGAATAACTACACAGACTATAATGTGTACATGTTCTATCAGTGATAACTACAGACAGAACAAATACTTGAAAAACAGATGCCTGAATGAGGCATTAGCAATCTTTGTCAAACCAGTCCAGAACAATGTTTACAGTGAGGCAGGGGGTATTATTTTGTATAATAAAGGCCACTACTTTTAAGGAATGCTATTGCAATGAAGAGAAGCACTTGGTCTGCAAAAATGTCTAGGTTGGTGGCATATGTTAAAGTATGTTCACAAAGTATTACAGAGCATTTACAGATTTGCCTTCTCTGATGACGTATCTTGGTACTGTCTTCTTCCCAGATAAGTGATTCGCAAGCACCAGACTGTCCACATGAAGATTTCATTGTACCATTGTCCTTTTCTGATGCTCATGTGGTCACTGAGGGTATGTTTCCACGTAGCGGAAATATTCAGGATTAGCTGCGGATTGAACACTGCGTCCTGCCGCAGAGTTTAATCCACGGCGGCCAGATGTTCCTGCATAGTGGAGGGGATTTTATGAAATCCCGTCTCCACTATGCGTCCGATTACGCGGGTGACACACCCGCTAAACCGGACATGCGGCGCGTCTTTTTAGACCGCAGCATGTCCATTTACCTTGTGGCGACGGAGCGTCGCCACAAGGTAAATAGCAGAGTCCTATGAAGCGGTGCGGCGATTCCGGATGTGTTCAATGAACACATCCGGAATCACCACGCGTTCTGAAGGGGGCGGGGCTTTTGGCGGAGCGAGGTTTCCACTCCGTCCAAAACGCCAGCTCTCTGCTATGTGGAAACGTAGCCTTAAGGTGTTTTTGGCAGTAGAAAGCACTTTGCAGCATGTTTGACACCCCCATAGGTAGCTAGCTTTGGTGCACCTTTGTGCCACAATAGGCAATGCATTTGAAGAACATCCCACAAGACCTGCTGTTTTGGAAATACTATGACCCAGTCATTCAGCCATTACAATTTTTTACTTGCCAAAGTCACTCAGATGCACACATTTGCTCATTTTTTCCCCTTCCAACATATCAACTTTTAGAATTGTCCATTTCATGCTGCCTTATCTAACTCACCTCTTAACAGGTACCATTGTATTGAGATAATCATCATTATACACTTCACCTTTTAAATGTTTTGGCTGATTAATCTATATATTTTCATATCTATAATATAACGGTAGGAGCGTCACTCTGTCCGAAGCCTTTATAGACTGCAAGTGCGACACGCCTGCGCAGTCTGGCTCCAGACAGAAGAAGGCATCCAGCGGTTACAGGTAAGGGGAGTGTGTATGGAGCCGGAGAGCGCAGTACGCGTAGACACTGAATGCATACCACGATCTCTGGCGCCATACTTACCTGACCGGGAGGAGCGTTGCCGCGGCACTTCTCTTCTCGCCAGAGACCAGGGCAGGAGTGCGGCGTTGGAATCGTGCATGCGCATAGCGCTATCTGATGCCACTTTACTGGACACATTTGCAGTGTGTCTTCAGCAATATGACGCCGGACAGCGCGGTATGGGAATGCGCGTACTCTAGCGCATACTCCTCCCCCGGCCTCCGGCAAAATGGGACAGAGCTGGAGCACAGGGAAGAAAGGTGAGTATAAATGTTTTTTTTTGTATGTGTGCAGTTTAATAGGGCTGAGGGGGACCATACATATCGTGCATATAGTGTAGTTATATCTAGATGCATGATGCATGTTAATTCTTACTGAAGATTGTTTAAGCAGAATTTAAGATATAATCTATATAAAACGTTGAGTACTTTAATACTACATATTCTGCACTGAGCCTCCAATATAGCCCAGAGCTGTATTCATAATTCTGTTGATGGTTATTTGAAACAGTACAAAGTCTGGTTAACCAGTGGATAGATGAGCTCGCATAGTCCAGCTTACACTTTGCTGTTGAAAGAAATGTAATGCAATGCATTTACAAAATCACTCAACTCTTTATATGCATTATATTATCTATATAAAGTAAGGAAATTGAAAATTAAGTATTTTTGCAAGTAGCCTTAGTTAAACACATCCAACAATTTTGGGACAATATGGATGTCATGGCTTCTATATTTCCAATCAAATAAAGTTACAGAAAGTGCAAAGGCCTCAGGATCTACGGAGGTCTTAGAAATAAACTTCCCATCCCACCGGTCAGTGTTTTATCAAAAGTCCTAATTACATAATATTCACCCAATTTATTGGGAACACCATATTAGACAGATTTTTATATTTTGTCAATCAAGACAATAGAAGGTTTAAAAGAGTAGAAAATTGAGGTTCAATTACACTGGCTTATCTGCGGTCATAGACAACCACAGATTGGCTACGTAGAAACTGATCGGCGGTCGTTTAACAGCCTTTTTATACAGACCAGCTGAGCTTCCGATGCACACAGAATAATCGCTCATAGATTGTTCTTGGAAGCAAATTGACTGTTTATACACAGTCAAATAGCTTAAGAATCATTTCAGCCAGTGTTTTGCTTGTTCATTGAGTTAATGTCAGCTTGGTAATATTGCTCGATTATATTCTGGCAATATAATTGCACCCCAAGTCTCTGAAGTTATTATATAAGTGCATAAGCAGTCAGCACTATTTTCTGATTGGCCATGTGGTCAATGATAAGATAAAGGTGGTCATACACCTTAGATAGCTGTCATCTGAATGCTTGTTTAGCTGACAGATATTTCCCCTCACACCTACCCCAATACACATGAACACTTGCCTTTGCCAAGCTTGCATGTGTTTTTCATGGAAATAAGCCACCACCAAACTCCTCTGGTTGTCGCTTATGTCCTATAAAAACAAAGGATCAGCTATGTTGAAATCTAACATCTGGTGTTAAGGTAAAATTGGGGGAGAGTTTCCCCAGAATTCAAAACCTCACACACCAACTACGAATAAGGCAGTAAGAAAAAGGATGTCTGAAATCACTATTGTAGAGCCGACTAAACAGGACCTGAACGCTCGCCAGACATGTCTATATTATTAAATCTTTGTATTTCCAATAAAAGAACAATTCTGGAACATTTTTTAATTTGTGTCTTGCTGTTTTTCTACAAATGTTTTAATAATTTAACAACTTGTCACATTGTCATCAATGCATAGCTGTAACTGGTAACACCTAGTTAGCAATATGCTCATTAATTACTTGAGAGAAATAACAGAGAAACGCAGATATGTGTACAAAAATAGTCCAGAATTGTGTTATTGCATGTGTAATAAAATAATTTACTAAAACAGATATTTTAGGAAAGGGAAATGTCCCCTTTAAGTCTCTTATGTCAGTCAAGAGCTTAGTTTCTCCATGCCGTGCATGTAAATGATGTCATTTAGCCATGTTTGTAGGAGGCAATGTATCCTCAATATAATCTGGCAAAGATGTCTATCATTCCCCTATAAAAATTAAAATTTAAAATATTCAGGGAGTTTTAGGCCCACATTGCCTGGTAGTGTCACAGAGAGGAGGCCGACGGTCTGAAGTGATCTACAGTACTGCAGCATGGTCGGCATGGACAGTGCTTCATTATAACAACATTTACAGAATATTTTGCTATGTAAAGTCAGTTAGTATTATTATCCAGCTGTAAATCACTTGTCGTTGTACCTACAAGACGGACAAGACATATGATTACATGTCGGTCTAAGGCCACCTACATGAACCTTTCCGTGCTGATCTCTCTTGTATAGAGACCATTGTTCTTCTGTACCTTCTTTAATGTCATTCATAATTCCCTAGAACCTTGAATTCTGTATGAATTACAATAACTTCATCCTATTACACTTCTGGATCAATAGTTTATTTTTACTCTTTTCCAAGGATTTGATGTTTGCTGGCATATATCATTCCGCCATGAAGTCTTGGCCATGTGTCCTTACTATTACACACACTTTTGACTATACTTTGAATCAGACACTTGTGGTAAGATGCTGAACAAATGACGACATTCAGCGAGTCTCCACCACGCTGCTACCAAAAGGGCTAAATATTTCAATAAATGAAGTGATTATTTTTCTAAACCTGAAGATTGATCCATTACTTCAATAAATGTTTACAGCTTTCTGTATCTAGTAATACACCAATCCTGGCATCACATAACAAACAAGATCAATAGGATCAATCACAACAAATGTGACAGAAGTTCTATAAGAAACCAATTCCCTGTGCAGAATATAGAAAGCATTTTATTATAACATTAACAACAAAATGGCACAAACCCTTTGGTCCTTCATCTTTTCTAACTGTAGGCTCCTTCTTTGGGTCATATATACTACAGTCAGTTCCTGCCCATGTAGAACTGCATATACATGTGGCTTCATTGCTGCAAACCTGGAAAGACGATCACATAAGGTTAACAGTGTTAGAGTGTATTTGTATGAAATGAATGAATTACATTTTAAAATGATTTTTTTTAGACCAAAATTTCCAATAAAATGCCCAAGAATGGATCTCACAGCCCTGTGTGTTTAAAGTTTATATCAAAGTTTATTTTTATTTTCAAGTTCATAACTTCGTTACATCATTTTGTGAGCCCTTTTTCTGGTACATAGCTTCAAATTTCTTACTGCTCACACAGGCATTGAGTGAAATGTTAGTATTCTGGAGGTCTATATTTGTGGCAGCGCTCACTACATATGGCTGCCCTGGTAGCATCTACCATGTTACTACATTATCAGCAATTAAAGGGAACCTATCACCAAAAAAACTCTCTTAACCTGCAGATATGGGGTTAATCTGCATTAGTAACCTGTACAGCACCCGCACTTAGTTGAATGCTGTGGGAAGAAAATGAACTTTATAACTCTGGCAGCATTTGGGTTTCATTCATGGGGGTCGGTGTTGGTTTAGTCATGCGGCAGCTGTAACTGCACCCCTGACCCTGACTGATACTGCCTCTGCATTAGGACTGGCTGTCAGTCAGGGTCAGGGGCCCAGTGATTAAACCCTAGCTGTCGCCACCTCCGTGACAGAAACCCGAATGCTGCCGGGGGGAAAATAAAGTTAATTTTCTCCCCGCAGCGTTCAGCTAAGTGCGGGTGATGAGCAGGTTAATGACACCCAGATTAACTCCATATCACATTTTTTATGGTGATAGGTTCTCTTTAAGTAAATTATAGTGTGGAATAAAGCAGAGGGTGTAGATCAGTAGGTCTGTAAAGGGTAATGTTTGAAGGAGGCTAGTAGCTCTTAATAGGACTTCTATGGAAGGCTTGGCACAATCAATTCCGTTTAGCAGGTCCATGGGGAACCCTAAACTTCACCATTTAACCCCTAAACAGGGATCTTAATTTACAAATGACCCCCTGGGTTACAATCACAGAGTGGCTGCTGGCCGGTGGAGTGAGCTAACAGAATAATTGTGACTGTGGATGAAATCCAGGAGTTCAAAGACAGAAACAAAATCAAGAAATACAAGCCAAAGCCAGGAACAGGAACCAAACATGCTGAATTTAAGCAGACTTGCTGCAGTATAAACGTATAACATTTCATTGGCACCAAGAGACAGACTACTTGGGTTTAACCCCTTAGTGACAGAGCCGATTTGGTACTTAATGATCAAGACAATTTTTACAATTCTGACCACTGTCACTTTATGAAGTTATAGCTCTGGAACACTTCAACATATCCCACTGACTCTGAGAATGTTTTTTCGTGACATATTGCACTTCATGTTAGTGGTAAAATTTATCTATACAACTTGCGTTTATTCATGAAAAAAAACTGAAACTTGGCAAAAAAATTAAAAATTTTGTAACTTTAAAACTTTTAATTTTTGTACCCTTAAATCAGAGAGTGGTGTCACACATAATAGTTAATAAATAACATTTCCCACATGTCAACTTTACATCAGCACAATTTTGGAAACATAATTTTTTTTGTTAGGACGTTATAAGGGTTAAAAATTGACCAGCGATTTCTCATTTTTCCAACAAAATTTACAAAACCATTTTTTAGGGACCACCTCACATTTGAAGTGAGTTTGGGGGTCAATATAACAGAAAATACCCAAAAGTGACACTATTCTAAAAACTGCACCCCTAAAAGTGCGCAAAACCACATTCAAAAAAAGGTATTAACCCTTCAAGTGCTTCACGACAACTAAAGCAATGTGGAATGAAAAATATGAACATTTTACTTTTTTCACAAAAAATTTACTTTGGAACCAAACTTTTCTATTTTTACAAGGGTATCAGGAGAAAATGGACCACAAAATTTATTGTGCAATTTCTCCTGAGTACGCCAATACCGTGTATGTGAGGGAAAGCCACTGTTTGGGCGCATGGCAGGGCTCAGGAGGGAGCACCGTTTGACTTTTGAACGCAAAATTGGAGGAATCAATGATGGGCTCCATGTCGCGTTTGGAGACCCCCTGATGTACCTAAACAGTGGAACCCCAATTCTAACTCCAACCCTAACCTAACCTTTACCCCAACACATCCCTAACAATAATCCCAACCCTAACCACAACCCTAACCATAACACACCCTTAACCCTATCCCCAACCCTAATTGTAATTCCAACCATAACCACAGCCATAACCTTAACAACACCGGTAACCCCAACACCACAACCCTAACCCCAACACCACAACCCTAACCCCAACACAACCCTAACCCCAACCCTAGCACCAACCCTAACCCTAGCCCAACCCTAACCCTAGCTCTAGCCCCAACCCTAACCCTAGCCCCAACCCTAACCATAGCCCCAACCCTAACTCCAACCCTAGCCCAACCCTAACCCTAACCCCAACCCTAATGGAAAAATAGAAATAAATAGATTTTTTTTTTATTATTTTTACCTAACTAAGGGGGGGTTTGATTTACTATTTTTTCATTTTTATCACTGAAATCTCGGCACCCGCCATTTTCTTCCCAGAAGAAGATGGGGGACAGAACTGGGGGACATCAGAGGTAACGAGGTGGCTCGGGGACCCCATTTCTCTCTCCTCTGATGGGCTATATCATATCAGAGGAGAGAGAAATGAATGGGAAACTGGACTTTTTTTTTTGCATTACCAGGGACGGTAAAAACTGACCCGAATCATGTTCTCCAGGGTCTCAGCTATTCACGGTAGCTGAGACCCTGGGAATAGTTGATATTATAATAAGGTGCTGATGTTAATAGGGGATGGAAGATGTTACAGATAAGATTCTTTGTAGACGGGAGGAGGAGCTAGAGACAGAGCTCCTCCCTCCTCAATAGACTCTTGTCATTAGTATCTGCCATCTCCTCTCTCAGTAATGGGACAGGGCGTCTGCACTGAGTACAGATTTTACCTCAGAGTTGAGACTTTTGATAATGACTGATCAATTCTGGCAGAGAAAGAAGCACATTTTTTACAAAGTTGCTTACTTTCATGTGTAGTATTGAGTTATGAAATAACAATTAAAACAATGGTTACTCTTTAAGTCAACGAAAACATTATGTCCTGAAGTAGTGTAACAGACTTTGGACCAGATTCATTAAGGCGTTTATGCTAGAATTCTGGGTAAAACACCGTAAAAAGTTACAAAACTTTTAGCGTTTTCACACCAGTCCTCACCAGTTTAACCCAAAAAGAAGGAACATGGGAGGGATGGGTCGTGGCTACACCCACCTGGCTAATTCTTTGAAAATTATGCCGGTCTTAATGAATCTGCCCCTTTGTCTTTAAAATATGAATCATTCTTATTATCAAAATGTACCAATATATTAGTCTTACCCCATGTCCAGAGCATATTTTCCCATTGGAACCCATTGGGCAGTTGCTAATGTTCAGTGATGCAATAGGTAGGCACTTCCTGTCTAAGCACATCATTGATGGGCCACACGGTGTTCCATCCTCCACATATCCCATGTCAGTCTCATCATCCAAAAGTATATGAGCACCACTGTATAACACAGAAATTATTACAGACATTATTAACTACTTTTTTATTTTTATAAATACCTCCATGGAAAAATATACTAATTATTTTTCCCCTAAAGGGAACCTAATTGCTCATATAAGATTTCAGCCACGCATTTTTGCCTCTGAAACGCTGTATTATGTCAGAGAAAATCATAGATAAAAGCCGCCAGGGACCGACCTGTACGGGAGACTAGTGGGACAGCCAAGTGCCCAGAAGCTTCTCCCCGGCTGCTGCCCTGGAGTCCGTCAGTTGTAGGCAGCACCACGACTCTCCCGTTTAAGAAGGGGCTACAAGTTCTCAATAGGGTATAGGTAAGGTGAGCTCAAAGGGTCATGTCATTATTCTTTCACCTTGAAGGCCTTTATTGGCTAACCAAACAGTGAAGACTTGGATGCATGTGATGGAGCATTGTCCTGCATAAAAATAATGGTTTTCTTGATAGATGCTGACTTTTTCCTATTCTACAGCTTGAAGCTAATGTCTTTTAAAAACTGTCAGTAGGTTTGGGAGTTGATTTTGAGTTCATTTTCAACACAAAACCCAACTGCCCATCTTTAATAATACCAGCCCATAGCAGCATCTGATCTCCACCTTGCTGGCATCCGAGTCAAAGAGGAGATCTGTGCTCGTTTCTGATCCAGCCACAGGCCCAACCATCTAGTCCGTCCCAAACATCTAGTCCTCTCATCTTATCAGCCCATAAAATATTTGAAAAATTTGTCTTCACATACTTTTTGGCCCAGTCTTCACCTTTCCACTTATGTGTTTTGTTCAGTGATGGTCAGGTTTCAGCTTCCCTTACCTTGCAATGCTGTCGAGTACTGAACACCTTTTACTTCAGGGCATTTCAGGGAGTTGTAGTTTTGGAATATGACAGTACTGGAGGATAATGGCTTTCTGGCTTCACGTTTGATTCTTCACAAATCTTTAGTAGTTAATGTGCGTCGTTTTTTCTCAACACGTTCTTTGTGACCCTCTTGACTATATTTGCTACAAAACGTTTGCTGGTTCTGTGATCACACCTCTATATCTTAGCAATTTCAAGAGTACTGCAAACCTCTGTAAGACGTTTACCAATTTTTTTTATTTCTCATAGTCAGGTGAATCTCTTTGGCCTATATTGCCTGAGAAATACAAGCTGCCTAATGTTTGGGTTCGAGTTCCCGCTGCTGCACAAGGGGAGTCTCGAACCAGTCCCGCTGCAGTCCCCCATTCATCTTCGTCCGCAGTGGAGCCTGCTCAGCAGAGACGTCGGTCCCAGCATCTTGCCCATTCCAATACTGTGCAGAGACTTGCTGCTGCCCCTCCTGGATCTTCTATTATAGCAAGTGCTGGAGCAGACGTCTTTGGGACGAAGTCCTGTGTTTCCACTTCTGAGCATGCCCAGGGTAAGATCTCTCATTGGAGATCAGGGGTCACATGTTCAGGTACTGCAGCAGCTCCTATTGGTCCGCCAGGAAGGTCCTGAAACTACATGTGTTTTGGAACAGTTTCTCATTGGTCCTTTTTCTGGCAGGTCCTGTAGCTGTTACTATAAAAGGGTGGCATGGCTGGGCCGTCATGCGCTGGTATCAATTGCATTATGTGCTTTGCGCCAGTGTGATCATGTACGCATGTGGTTAGGGCTCAGCTGAAATAAGCCCCTAGAATACCGGCACCTCCGGTGAGGAGATTTGGATGCACGTGGTTAGGGCTTGGCTGAAATAAGCCCCTAGAATACCGGCTTCTCCGGTGAGGAGATTGCTTGATTGCGTTGCTGTCTGCATGATCACGGACTGCTTTCCGCACAGCAGTTATCTGTGTATCCCTGTGAGTCTAACAGGAGACAGTCTTTTTCTCAGCGGCTCTGTGACGCAACAGGGTTCGCTTTATAACGCTGGTTCAGCGCCCTAGCGTTTTACTTTGCGGCTCACTGAAGCTAAGTGAGTTCGCACTTATCGCCATATAGCGCTGTGGCATTCCCATTAGCGGCTCTGGGGATTAACAGAGTTTGCACTAACTGCCACAGCACGCTACGGCGTTTATTTTAGCGACTCTGCGGGATAACAGAGTTCGCTACTTTCGCCATCTTACTAGCAGCGGGCTTCGCCTGCACGGTGGACCCCGGGCTGCGAACGCACCTCTCTACTATATCTATTAGGTGCGTTCCGCAGACCCTAACATAATACTAGCGCCAGGGTCTGGCTAGTAAAATGGCGGATGACCAGCGTCTACCGCAGTACATCCAGCAGCTGGAGGGTAGGTTGGCGTCCCTTGAGCGCACAACCTCAGCTGTGGATGTTACCGCAGTCGCTGTTCAGGCTGCTAGCGTGGCTGCAGCCAGTTTGTCCTCTGCCACCTCTGCCCCTACACCTCCCGCTTCCTGACAAGTTTGGCGGTGACAGCAAGCAATGTCGGGGATTCGTGAGTCAGTGCTCTATACAGCTCGAGTTTCTGGCTGCACGTTTCCCCACGGATCGGGCACAAGTGGGTTTTATACTGTCTTACTCTCGGGCAGAGCGTTGGAGTGGGCAACACCGCTGTGGGAGCGCGACGATCGTGTGGTGCGTAGTGCTCCTCGGTTTTTGGAAGCTCTGAAAAAGGTCTTTTTAGGACCTCAGGTCACGCACGATACGGCACTCCAACTGCTGGCAATGTCACAGGGCTTGTCCATGGTCAGCCAGTTCTCAGTCCAATTTCGGACTTTGGCCTCTGAATTAGAGTGGCCAGATAAAGTTCTTATTCCAGCATTCTGGAGAGGACTGGCAGACCATGTAAAGGACGCTTTGGCTACCAGGGGGATTCCTGCCACACTGGAGAAACTCATTTCTATATCTACCCGCATCGACCTCCGATTTGACGAGCGGAGGTTAGAGAGGACCCAGTGTAGGCAGAGGTTTCGGCTGGCACCCACCTTTGCCAAACCTCTTGAATTTCCTGTTCGGGCGTCCGACTCCCCAGAGACCGTGGAGACTACTCGAGTGGGATCTAAGTCTCGGACCACTCGAGTATCTGTGGTCTGTAGAGTGTGTCAGCAGCCAGGACATTATGCTAACCGATGTCCCCAGCGAAAGAGTAAACGGTCATGTTCCGTGACCATGGGTGCAGGGTCATTAGATGCGAGGGATTTTGCTCCGAAAATGCTCCTTAAAGGGTCAATCTCTCTAGGTTCATCCACTCTTCCTGCCAAGCTTTGTGTGGACTCTGGGGCAGAGGGGAATTTTATATCCTCCTCCTTTGCCTCTCGCCATTCCATACCGCTGGTGACGCTCGCCGAGCCAATATCGGTGAGCGTATTGAATGGAGCAATCCTGCCCTCACAAATCACCCACCAGACTGTCTCTCTACCTCTGTCTATGTCCCCTTCTCATCAGGAGAATATATCCCTTTTTGTTCTTCCTGAGGGAATAGATGAAGTTTTGTTGGGATTACCCGGCTTCGCCACCACTCTCCCCATATTGAGTGGTCCTCTGGGAGAATACTGGGTTGGGGTGATCATTGCAGAGACAGATGTCTCAGAGAGGACGTTCAGGTCTCCACAAGGAGATACCCATAGACCTTGATTCTCTCCCCAAGGTTTATCGGTCATACGTGGACGTATTCTCCAAAAAGGCAGCGGAGACTCTTCCGCCTCATCGCCCCTATGACTGTCCTATAGACCTCTTGCCTGGAACAGAGCCCCCTCGGGGAAGAGTGTATCCTCTCTCTCTTCCTGAGACGGAGGCCATGTCACAATACATCCAGGAAAATCTGGCAAGAGGATTTATTAGGAAGTCAGTGTCACCAACAGGGCAGGATTTTTCTTCGTGCAGAAGAAGAATGGAGAATTACTACCATGTATAGACTATAGGGTCTTAACGACATTACCGTTAAGAACAAATATCCTTTGCCCCTAATATCTGAGCTCTTTGATAGGCTCCGGGGAGCAAGGGTATTTACTAAGCTGGTTCTTCGTGGTGCCTATAACCTGATCCGCATCCGTGAGGGGGACGAATGGAAGACGGCGTTCAATACCAGAGATGGACATTACGAATATCTTGTGATGCCCTTCGGGCTCTGTAATGCTCCAGCCGTCTTCCAAGATTTCGTAAATTACATCTTCCGGGACATGCTTGCCACCTCTGTGGTAGTCTATCTGGATGACATTCTCATCTTTTCACCAGATATGGACACTCACCGGAGAGATGTTTGCAGGGTCTTCGACCTCCTGCGGGCAAATTCCTTATATGCGAAGTTGGAGAAGTGTGTGTTTGAGCAGGAGTCTCTGCCATTCCTGGGCTATATTATCTCCACTCAGGGATTGGCTATGGATCCTGCCAAACTACAGGCTGTAATGGATTGGCAAGAACCCCACTCTCTTAAAGCGGTGCAGCGCTTTATGGGATTCATTAATTACTATCGCCAATTCATTCCCCACTTCTCTACTTTGGTTGCTCCCTTGGTAGCCCTCACCAAGAAGGGAGCCAATCCCAAATTGTGGTCAGAGGAGGTCTCCAAGGCCTTTACTTCAATCAAGTCCCAATTTGCTAGCGCTCCTATCCTACATCGTCCCGAGGTTGATAAGCCTTTTATATTGGAGGTAGATGTCTCGTCCGTTGGTGCTGGAGCAGTCCTTTTTCAAAAGGATGCTCAAGGTCGTAAACATCCTTGCTTCTTCTTCTCCAAGACCTTCACACCAGCGGAGAGGAATTATTCCATTGGGGATAGGGAGTTGCTAGCCATGAAGTTGGCCTTTTCTGAGTGGAGACATCTCCTGGAGGGGGCTCGCTTTCCCTTTCAAGTGTTCACTGACCACAAAAATTTGGTCTATTTACAGACCGCCCAGCAGCTAAATTCCCGTCAGGCCAGATGGTCCTGTTCTTCTCCTGGTTCCATTTCACCCTCCATTTTCTCTCCGGGGAGAAGAAAATTCGTGCTGATGCTCTGTCTCGCTCTGTGGTGTCCTCTGAGGAGGTGGAGGAGGAGCCTCTGCTGATTGTCCCCACAGAGAGCCTAAGAACTGTGGCCCCGGTTTCACTTGAGTCTGTGCCTCCGGGCAAGACTTTTGTGCCCATCAATTTGTGACCGGAGGTACTCTCTTGGGCACACTCGTCCAGGGTGGGTGGACATTTTGGGGCAAAGAGGACATCTGAGCTGCTGGCGAGGACATACTGGTGGCCGCATATGGTCCGTGACGTCAGGGAATACGTTTAGGCGTGCGTCTCCTGCGCCAAGAATAAGTCCCCTCGACAACAGCCAGCTGGGTTACTTTTTCCTTTACCGGTGGCAGATAGGCCCTGGGAGATGGTTGGGATGGATTTTGTGGTGGGCTTACCCAAGTCTCGGAGCTGCACCATCATCTGGGTGATAACCGACCACTTCTCAAAAATGGTGCACTTCGTGCCGTTACCACGGTTACCGTCTGCACGGGCCTTGGCAGCATTATTCATTAGGCATATTTTCCGCCTACACGGTATGCCAGACAAAATTGTCAGTGATCGAGGTCCCCAGTTTGCGTCTCGGTTCTGGAGAGAGCTGTGTCGTTTACTCAGCATTGAGTTGAATCTCTCCTCTGCATACCATCCCGAGACGAATGGGTTGGTAGAGAGGGCCAACCAGACCTTGGTCACATACTTGCGACATTTTGTCTCTGCCAGGCAGGATGACTGGGCATCCTTGCTACCGTGGGCTGAGTTTGCTCTAAATAATGCTGTGGCTGACTCCACCGGACAGACCCCATTCCTCCTGAACTACGGTCAGCATCCGCGGGTACCAGTGCCCATGCCCGTGTCTTCCGCAGATTCCAGGGTGGCAGACTGGGCTGTGGAGGCACGGGACATTTGGGACCACATCCAGGATGCCATTCAGGCCTCCAAAGAGAGGATGAGGTCTTCGGCCGATACCCATCGGCGCCCCGCTCCTACATTTGCTCCGCGTGACCTAGTGTGGCTCTCTGCCCGAAACATCAGGCTACGTGTAGAGTCCACCAAGTTGGCACCTCGCTTTTAGGGTCCCTTTAAAGTTCTTGAGTATGTGAACCCGGTGGTTTACCGCCTAGCCCTTCCGCCTCGCCTTGGTATCACTGACACCTTTCATGTGTCCCTCCTGAAACCCGTGGCCATTTCCCGGTTTTCCGAGTCATCTGCCGGGACGTCGGGTTCATCTACCGACGATCATGAGGTGAACGCCATTGTTGGGTGCAATGTTATGTTTCGGTAACTGAGGAGTGCAGGTAAAAAGGCAATACACCAGAGCAGTTGGAATCTATGAGATTGCAGTACCCTGACTAACCACCACAACTAGAGGCAGCCGTGGAGCGTTCCTACGTTGGTCCTAGACGCCTCGTCACAGCCTGAGAAACTAACTACACCTAAAGATAGAAATAGGAAAGCTATCTGCCCCGGAGCAGAACCCCAAAGATAATAGAAAGCCCCCAAACATGTAATGGCGGTTAGACAAGAAGAAATACTGACACAGACAGAAAATAGTATGAGCAAACGCTGGGGCCCAAACTAACTAAATAGAAAAGGATAGGAAGGGTACTTACTGCAATCCCAGAAAACCCTGAAAAGCACCAACTCTACTAATTTCAAAAACACCTGAGATCACACGACCTCTACCACCTAAATTAGCTCTCTGGTGTAACAAAATCAAAACAGCAGCCACTGAAAAAACTGTAAAAAGCAAAAGTACAAACATCAGTGGCTGAACTAAACTGAGAGGGCAAAAGCCCCCAGAGGGGACCCTGAAGGCCCCCACAGAAGTGCAGGACAAAATGCAAAAATCAAGCACAAAAACAGAAAGAAGAAAATGTCTTATCTGATAGCAGGAGATGCAGACACGACACAGCAGGCTACAAGGGAAACAGGATTCAAGGATTGAGACCAGAACAATTGATCACCGGCAACCCTGATGGGAAGGTGACTCCCTTATATAAGACCAGTCAGTAACACCTGACTCCCAATCCTCACAATCTCCACTGGACAGACCAGCACCGCTTGTAACCACCAGAGGGAGCCTCTGCTCAGAACTCATCTCAAGCCCATTCACAACAGTGCAAGGTGGTACGAGGCAAAAACTTTTATTTGGTGGATTGGAGGGGTTATGGGCCTGAGGATAGGTCCTGGGAGCCTGCCGAGCATGTTCACGCTCCGCAGCTCATTGCTGCCTTTGAGCGCAGCGAGGCCCAAAGAAGGGGGGCCCTAGAAGGGGGGGTAATGTTAGGGTTCGAGTTCCCGCTGCTGCACAAGGGGAGTCTCGAACCAGTCCCGCTGCGGTCCCCCATTCATCTTCGTCCGCAGTGGAGCCTGCTCAGCAGAGAAGTTGGTCCAAGCGTCTTGCCCATTCCAATACTGTGCAGAGACTTGCTGCTGCCCCTCCTGGATCTTCTATTATAGCAAGTGCTGGAGCAGATGTCTTTGGGACGAAGTCCTGCGTTTCCCCTTCTGAGCATGCCCAGGGTAAGATCTCTCATTGGAGATCAGGGGTCACATGTTCAGGTACTGCAGCAGCTCCTATTGGTCCGCCAGGAAGGTCCTGAAACTACATGTGTTTTGGAACAGTTTCTCATTGGTCCTTTTTCTGGCTGGTCCTGTAGCTGTTACTATAAAAGGGTGGCATGGCTGGGCCGCCATGCGCTAGTATCAATTGCATTATGTGCTTTGCGCCAGTGTGATCATGTACGCATGTGGTTAGGGCTCGGCTGAAATAAGCCCTAGAATACCGGCACCTCCGGTGAGGAGATTTGGATGCACGTGGTTAGGGCTTGGCTGAAATAAGCCCCTAGAATACCGGCTTCTCCGGTGAGGAGATTGCTTGATTGCGTTGCTGTCTGCATGATCACGGACTGCTATCCGCACAGCAGTTATCTGTGTATCCCTGTGAGTCTAACAGGACACAGTCTTTTTCTCAGCGGCTCTGTGACGCAACAGGGTTCGCTTTATAACGCTGGTTCAGCGCCCTAGCGTTTTACTTTGCGGCTCACTGAAGCTAAGTGAGTTCGCACTTATCGCCATATAGTGCTGTGGCATTCCCGTTAGAGGCTCTGGGGATTAACAGAGTTCGCACTAACTGCCACAGCGCGCTACGGCGTTTATTTTAGCGACTCTGCGGGATAACAGAGTTCGCTACTTTCGCCATCTTACTAGCAGCGGGCTTCGCCTGCACGGTGGACCCCGGGCTGCGAACGCACCTCTCTACTATATATATTAGGTGCGTTCCGCAGACCCTAACACCTAAGAATTCTGTTCACCTTCCGCTTTACACATCACCTGGGAAAATCTGCATAAAAATTATGATATGGTCAAAATACTCATTTGCCTAAAAGTGTGCACACAGTGTTATGTCATTCACTTCTATTTCCATTAAAACTAGCCATTATTACTTCATAAAGTAACAAAGAAATACTGACATTAAAAGCCACCAAATTAATCCTAGGAGCCCAGCTCTGAGTGCATACCTGCAGTCCATCACTCTCCCTTGGTAATTGATGTATGTTGGAGGTATATCGCCAGCTAGTTTACCAATGCGTGGAATCTTAGATACATTTGCACAAAGTAGGAAACCGCAGAATACATCACTACAAAACAGAAAAACATTTAATAAAGGAATAAGTGTAATAGAGGCAGCATATAATTTCAATTTACTGTAGACATTGAACCATTGTTGATACAGTAATGAGGGAGAATTTATTTATTTGGCACCGTGACAATGGTTATGGGGGGCAAGAAACATTTATTACATGAAGTTAATAGAGTTTAATCATGAGTAGACAAAACCTGAAATCAGAGGAGAGGGTCATCTGATGGTCAAGGCAAGGATTTTAGAAAGTACTGTACTTAGCTGCTCCATCACTAAACTTCAGTGTGAAAGTTATTGGGTGGACATTCAATTTAATTATTTTCAATAACCATCATTTCGTTAAGGTACATTTACCCTGCAAGGTTATTGGAAACGAGCTTCACCAGGAATGCTTGACCACCAGCAATCATGCAATGTAAGTAGGCTACCGATCATCTAATGAATGAGTAAAACACTTGTTAGTAGGGTGAAGTGATCTCCTGGTTTGCCCAAAAGAACATAGTTCTTGGCAATGCATCGTCAAAGCCAAGAAGAGTGGCAGCCTATGTGCACAGTACAATCTATTACTGATCGTTCTGTGCACCTCTGAAGGGAAGTCGTCTTGTTTAAACAGGTTATTAAATGACCAGCACTCGAAAAACATGTTGCCAATCAGCATTCATTTAACATGGATCATTGGCAGGTGTAAATGCACCTTTAGTGTTCTCATTTAAGCATGTGGGAGTAAAGAAAACTGAAAAAGAGAGCGCAATAGGGTCTTAACCGATAAAAAATAAGGTGTGAAGGGAATCCACTCATCTAGTATGGTTGCTACAAAGCAACGTGTATCTCGCATATATAATTATCACACAGCTGTTACAAGGACACTGGTCTTGAAAGGACCAAATTGGATGAAGACAATGTGAAGGAGGTGCCACTCATGCGCTGCCAATGATGAATCCACAGTATATCAAACCGGATATATTGAATGATTTATTGAATAGGTTTACAGAGTCAACGCGTTTCAAGGCCACGCAAGACCTATTCATCAGAACAGAAAACTGTTTTCTGTCCTGATGAAGAGGTCCTGCTTAGCCTCGAAACGCGTTGACTCTGTAAACCTATTCAGTAAATCATTCAATATATCCGGTTTGATATACTGTGGATTCCTCATTGGCAGCGCACGAGTGGCACCTCCATCACATTGTCCTCATTTAAGCATGTCATTTCCCTCTAGTCCTATTCTTCACCACATGTGCAGTTCTGAATGCAGGGTTAACCACCCTACCAAACATCTGTAATAAACTCTGCAGCTCCTTTCTTTTTAATCCAAATATTGTAGTAGTAGGATTCCCTATCACTACCGATTGTCTACTCTACCTCCCCATATTCCTGCTCAAGTTATTTCATTATTTAAAAATATGAAATAATGTCCATAGACAACATTAGCTTGACATTCTGGTACAGTACAAACTAGCTACAATTTAGTATCTATATCATATACAACTGGTTTCTCTTAACTTACTGTTTGCTGCACTGAATCCAATTAGCTCCATCTTTCCCACAATTTCCTTTCTCTGTGCCTTCTGTATTTAACTTCTCATAGCAATGCTTATCTGAGCCTGCCGCTTCTGGAATTATACAAGATAAATTAGACATTTATTGAGAACACTACACCAATACAAGTATTAAATACTATAATAGTTGTAAAAAGGCAGTTTCTACCATGACAGAGTGAAAAAGTACCCTACCAGTCTCCCATCCTTAATCATAATTCTCCCTCTAAGTTGAGTTGTGCAAATAGCAATCGGTCAGTTTATTGGGTACCACGGATATCACTACATCTTGGCTACAGGAGAAGTAGAGGAACCATTAGGAGACCTTTCACCAGGCCAAACGTTTTTCTTGTTCTATTCCCACTGCTTCCCTGAGTTTTCCAGTTATTTATTATTATTTTTTAATTCCACAAAATCGTTCCAGAGATATGGCCCTTTTTATTCACTGCGAATATTTATGATCTTTAACCAAGGGAGTGGTGCTCACAGGACTTTCTGCATAATTATCCTGTATGCATTTCCACCTTGGTAAAGAGAATAAATATTAGCATGAACATTACTCAGAGAAGCAGCAGGAATAAAATAAGGGCAAAACCTGGCTACTCTGGTATTGCCCTGGTGATAGTTCCTCTGTAAAACACCAATATACATTACATTAAATTAGACCATACCCAGAAATGTCAATTAATTCGTATTAGGGACTCCCAACAATGCACCAACAGATGGTGCCTGGGAAGATAAAGAAGGAACAGTTTGAATTTAAAAGTCAGGATCTTTTATCCATGACATAAGAACTATCAGAGGTGTTTAGCAGGCCTTGTGTGAAAAAATGATTGTCCCCCCATTAAAACATAAATTAATTGTGGTTTATCACATCTTGGGGAAGCGGAGTTAAAATTCTCTAGCCACACGCAAGCCTGATTACTGCCACTCACAAAGATTCTTCAGGGGAGTAAGAACCGATAAAGTGGGAAGATACCACCATCATGGCCAATATAATCCACTGACACAGTAACAAATAAGCCTAAAAAGCGGTGCAGTGTCACTTTATCCGTTCTTACTCGCCTGAAGAATCTTTATGAGAGGAAACACGTTAGGAGTAGCGTGCTCCTATTCACCACGGATTCTGGTCATCACTATATAAACTTGGCAGTCCGATTCTTCTGACTGAGTGAGAGGGTTCCAAATTATTATATACAGTGATGAGTATTTGTGTGTTTACCCAATTGTAATTTACCTTTGGGCTGTATACATATTAATACCTGTTGGTATCATTTATCACATCTGCTTTGATTTATAATTGTATTATTGTCAGTCTAACACTGCCGGGATTTTTCTGATTCTATTTGTTGGTCAGTGTTGGCTGAAATTCTTATATGTTATGTCTTGTCTGTGTTAGGTTGCACTGTTTTGCACTTTAGTATATTTAGGATTATTTTGAGTTTTAGATTATTTTTAACATTAAAAGTTAAGTTTTATATTACCACTTTGTGCTATTATTCTACTGACCCTGTTATGTTTCGGTAGCTGAGGAGTGCAGGTAAAAAAGGCAATACACCAGAGCAGTTGGAATCTATGAGATTGCAGTACCCTGACTAACCACCACAACTAGAGGCAGCCGTGGAGCGTTCCTACGTTGGTCCTAGACGCCTCGTCACAGCCTGAGAAACTACTACACCTAAAGATAGAAAGAGGAAAGCTATCTGCCCCGGAGCAGATCCCCAAAGAACATAGAAAGCCCCCAAACATGTAATGGCGGTTAGACAAGAAGAAATACTGACACAGACAGAAAATAGTATGAGCAAACGTTGGGGCCCAAACTACCTAAATAGAAAAGGATAGGAAGGGCATTTACTGCAATCCCAAAAAAACCCTGAAAAGCACCAACTCTACTAATTTCAAAATCACCTGAGATCACACGACCTCTACCACCTAAATTAGTTCTCTGGTGTAACAAAATCAAAACAGCAGCCACTGAAAAAACTGGAAAAAGCAAAAGTACAAACATCAGTGGCTGAACTAAACTGAGAGGGCAAAAGCCCCCGGAGGGGACCCTGAAGGCCCCCACAGAAGTGCAGGACAAAATGCAAAAATCAAGCACAAAAACAAAAAGAAGAAAATGTCTTATCTGTTAGCAGGAGATGCAGACACGACACAGCAGGCTACAAAGGAAACAGGACTCAAGGATTGAGACCAGAACAATTGATCACCGGCAACCCTGATGGGAAGGCGACTCCCTTATATAAGACCAGTCAGTAACACCTGATTCCCACTCCTCACAATCTTCACTGGACAGTCCAGTACCGCTTGTAACCACCAGAGGGAGCCTCTGCTCAGAACTCATTTCAAGTCCATTCACAACAGTACCCCCCCCCATGAGGAGGGGTCACCGAACCCTCACTTGAGCAACCAGGTCGGTCAGGATGAGTTCTGTGATACGCACGGATGAGTCTCCTAGCATGGATGTCCGAAGCAAACACCCAAGAATTGTCTTCCTGACCAAAACCTCTCCACTTAACCAAATACTGGAGTTTCCGTCTAGAAAAACGAGAATTCAATATTTTCTCAACCACAAACTCCATATTGCCCTCAACCAGAACAGGGTCAGGAGGCAAAGCAGTAGGAACCACTGGCTCAACAAACCTCTTCAACAAGGACTTGTGGAACACGTTATGGATCTTAAATGTCCCTGGAAGAAGCAAACGAAAAGAAACAGGATTAGGAATCTCCATGATCTTATAAGGTCCAATGAACCTAGGCTTAAATTTAGGAGATGCCACTCTCATAGGAATATTTTTTGAGGACAACCAGACCAAGTCCCCCACTCTAAACCGAGGACCATCAGTCCTATGCCGGTTAGCAAACCGCTGGGCCCTCTCCTGAGAGAGGGACAACCTCTCCACTACCTGGTCCCAAATCTGCTGCATACGCTCCACAACAGAGTCAACACCTGGACAGACAGAAGCCTCCGTCTGTCCTGAAGAAAATCGAGGGTGAAACCCAGAATTACAGAAAAATGGAGACATCAAAGTGGCAGAGCTAGCCCTATTATTAAGAGCAAACTCAGCCAAAGGCAAAAAAGAGACCCAGTCATCCTGATCAGCAGACACAAAGCATCTTAGATAAGTCTCTAATGTCTGGTTTGTTCTCTCAGTTTGACCATTGGTCTGAGGATGAAACGCCGAGGAGAAAGACAATTGAACACCAAGTTTAGAACAAAAGGTCCTCCAAAATCTGGAAACAAACTGGACTCCTCTGTCAGACACAATGTTCTCAGGAATGCCGTGTAAACGAACCACGTGCTGAAGGAACAAAGGCACCAATTCAGAGGAGGAAGGCAACTTAGGTAATGGCACAAGATGTATCATCTTGGAAAACCTATCACAAATCACCCAGATGACGGTCATTCTCTGAGAAACAGGGAGGTCGGAAATAAAATCCATAGAGATATGGGTCCATGGTCTCTTGGGCACAGGCAATGGCATCAACAAACCACTAGAGCGAGAGCAAGGCTTGGAGCGAGAGCAAGTCCCGCAGGACTGCACAAATTCCCTGACATCACGAGACAAGGTAGGCCACCAAAAGGACCGACTAACCAAGTCTCTGGTACCAAAAATTCCGGGATGCCCAGCCAACGCGGAACAATGAATCTCAGACATCACACTCTTTTTCCACTGGTCCGGGACAAACAATTTTCCAACAGGGCAGCGCTCGGGCCTATCCTCCTGACACCCCTCCAGAGCAAGTCTCAAATTGGGTGAGATGGCGAAAAGAACTACACCCTCTTTCAAAATAACAGAAGGATCAGATAACTCAGGAGAGTCCGCAAGGAAACTCCTCGAGAGGGCATCTGCCTTAACATTCTTAGTGCCAGGAAGAAAGGAAACCACAAAATTAAAACGTGTGAAAAACAAGGCCCACCTGGCCTGTCTAGGATTGAGTCGCTTGGCAGATTCCAGATAAACCAGATTCTTATGGTCCGTAAGGACCACCACCTGATGTTTGGCTCCCTCCAGCCAATGTCTCCACTCTTCAAAAGCCCACTTCATGGCCAGTAACTCCCGATTACCCACGTCATAATTACGTTCAGTAGGAGAAAATTTTCGAGAGAAAAAGGCACAAGGGTTACTTTTAGAGGTCTCTGGATCTTTTTGGGACAAAACGGCACCTGCCCCAATTTCAGAGGCATCAACCTCCACCTGAAATGGCAGAGAAACATCAGGCTGCCGTAGAACAGGAGCAGAAGTGAATCTCTGCTTAAGTTCCTGAAATGCAGAGACTGCCTCAGGAGGCCAATTCACCACATCAGAACCCTTTTTGGTCAAATCAGTTAATGGTTTAACAATAACCGAGAAATTACCAATAAATTTACGATAAAAATTGGCAAAACCCAAAAATCTTTGAAGAGCCTTTAATGAAGTAGGTTGGACCCAATCACAGATGGCCTGAACCTTGACCGGGTCCATTTCAATAATAGATGGGGACAAAATGAATCCCAGAAATGAGATCCTCTGTACGCCAAAAAGACACTTTGATCCCTTCACATACAGAGCATTCTCTCTCAAAATCCGGAATACAGTTCGAACATGTTTCACATGAGAGTCCCAGTCATTAGAAAAAATCAAGATATCATCCAAATAAACAATCAGAAATTTATCCACAAAATCCCTGAAAATGTCATTCATGAAGGACTGGAAGACAGAAGGAGCATTAGTGAGCCCAAAGGGCATCACAAGGTACTCAAAATGCCCCTCAGGGGTATTGAATGCCGTCTTCCATTCATCCCCGTGCTTAATGCGAATAAGGTTATATGCCCCCCTGAGGTCAAGCTTGGTAAACCAAGTAGCGTTTTTCACCCTGGAAAACAGGTCAGAAATCAAAGGTAACGGGTATTGATATTTTACAGTAATATTGTTCAAAAGACGATAATCAATACATGGCCTTAATGAACCATCCTTTTTGGCCACAAAGAAAAAACCGGCACCTAAGGGTGAAGAGGATGGTCTGATATGACCCTTCTCCAATGATTCCTTGATATAAGACCGCATAGCGTCATGTTCAGGTACAGACAAGTTAAAAAGGCGACCTTTAGGGAATTTACTACCAGGCACTAATTCAATAGCGCAGTCATAGCTCCTATGGGGAGGCAAGGATGCAGATTTACTTTCGCTAAACACATCAGAAAAATCAATCAAAAAGTCAGGAACATCCTGAGCCTGGGGGGAGGCAGAAAAAACAGGAGTGTTGGTATTAACACATTGGCAGCCCCAACTGGTTACAGACACAGACTTCCAATCCAAAACAGGATTATGAGACTGCAAACAAGGGAAGCCCAGTACGATAATATCATGCAGATTATACAGAACCAAAAATTTACAGCACTCCTGATGATCAGGTTCAACCCTCATTATCACCTGAGTAGAGAACTGAGGTTATTCTCAGCCAAAGGGGTAGAATCGATCCCCAGTAGGGGAATAGACTTCTGTAGGGGTATCAAGGGAAACCCACAACGTTTAGCAAAATCATAATCCATCAGGTTAATAGCTGCTCCAGAATCAACGAAAGCCTGAGCAGAAAATGAGGACAGAGAGCATATCAGAGTGAAAGTTAATAAAAACTTAGTCTGAACACTACCCAAGACAACTGAGCGTGCAAAACGTCTTCCCCGCTTAGGGCAGACTGAAATAGCATGAGAGGCATCACCACAGTAGAAACATAACCCATTGCGCTTTCGAATCTCATGACGCTGTGCCCCAGACACCACTCTATCACACTGCATGGGTTCAGAAGCAGGTCCACAAGGCAACACTATTCCACGCATACTTCTCCGCTCACGCAAACGTCTGTCAATTTGAATCGCTAATGACATAGAATCATTGAGACCAGAGGGGACAGAGAATCCCACCATAACATCCTTTACATTATCTGACAGACCCTTCCGAAAAAAGGGCCGCCAAAGCGTCGTCATTCCACTTGGTCAGGACTGCCCACCTACGGAATCTCTGACAGTACAACTCAGCGTCATCAAGCCCCTGATTTAATGCCAACAAGGCTTTTTCAGCTTGATCAGTGACATTAGGCTCATCGTACAATAACCCAAAGCCTGAAAAAATGCATCAACATCACTCAAAACAGGATCCCCAGGTGTCAGGGAAAAAGCCCAATCCTGAGGATCGCCGGCAGGAGAGAGATGACAATTTGAACCTGCTGCGCTGCGTTCCCTGAGGACTTAGATTTTAAGGCAAAAAACAATTTACAATTATTTTTGAAATTCTGAAACTTAGCTCGATCCCCCAAAAACAAATCTGGCATGGGAATCCTAGGTTCCACAACAGGCAACCTAGCAAGATGGTAGCAATACTCCGAACCTCAGTGGCAAGCCGATCCACATGGCCAGACAACTGTGCAAACTCCATTGAGAGAAAAAAAAATCCTCCCCAGCACCCAGAGATACAGAGGGAAAAAAATGCAACAAACAGAAAAATATCTCTGACAACTCTGACAACCTTTTTTCTTTCACAATATTTTTTCCCTTCTGTGAGTACCATACAATTTTCAATTTTTAGGCCGGTGATACTGTTATGTTTCGGTAGCTGAGGAGTGCAGGTAAAAAAGGCAATACACCAGAGCAGTTGGAATCTATGAGATTGCAGTACCCTGACTAACCACCACAACTAGAGGCAGCCGTGGAGCGTTCCTATGTTGGTCCTAGACGCCTCGTCACAGCCTGAGAAACTAACTAGACCTAAAGATAGAAAGAGGAAAGCTATCTGCCCCGGAGCAGATCCCCAAAGAACATAGAAAGCCCCCAAACATGTGATGGCGGTTAGACAAGAAGAAATACTGACACAGACAGAAAATAGTATGAGCAAACGTTGGGGCCCAAACTACCTAAATAGAAAAGGATAGGAAGGGCACTTACTGCAATCCCAAAAAAACCCTGAAAAGCACCAACTCTACTAATTTCAAAATCACCTGAGATCACACGACCTCTACCACCTAAATTAGTTCTCTGGTGTAACAAAATCAAAACAGCAGCCACTGAAAAAACTGGAAAAAGCAAAAGTACAAACATCAGTGGCTGAACTAAAATGAGAGGGCAAAAGCCCCGGAGGGGACCCTGAAGTCCCCCACAGAAGTGCAGGACAAAATGCAAAAATCAAGCACAAAAACAAAAAGAAGAAAATGTCTTATCTGTTAGCAGGAGATGCAGACACGACACAGCAGGCTACAAAGGAAACAGGACTCAAGGATTGAGACCAGAACAATTGATCACCGGCAACCCTGATGGGAAGGCGACTCCCTTATATAAGACCAGTCAGTAACACCTGATTCCCACTCCTCACAATCTTCACTGGACAGTCCAGTACCGCTTGTAACCACCAGAGGGAGCCTCTGCTCAGAACTCATTTCAAGTCCATTCACAACATGACCCCTAGCGGTACATGTGTTTTCAATCCATTGCTTATAGCTAATTACTGCCACACCCATTCTCAACCAAGAAATCACTTAAATAGAATGTGCCTGGCAAAGTGAAGTACACCAAAAGATCGTCAAAAGCTAGAAATCATGCCGTGAGCCAAAGAAATTCTGGAACAAATAAGAAACATAGTAATTGAGATCTATTAGTCTGGAAAAAGGTAATAAAGCAATTTCTCAAGCTTTGGGATTCCAGCAAACCACAGTGAGAGCCATTATCCACAAATGGCAAAAACATGGAACAGTGGTGAACATTCCTAGGAGTGCCCGGCAAACTAAAATTTCCCCAAGAGTGCAGCGATGACTCATCAAAGAGGTCACAAAAGACCCCAAAACAACATCCAAAGAACTGCAGGCCTCAGTTGCCTCAGTTTAGGTAAGTGTTCATGGCTCCACCATAAGAAAGAGACTGGGTAAAAATGACTGGCATAGGCATAGCAAAGTTCCAAAACGAAAACACTGCTGAGCAATAACAACATAAAGACTTGTCTCAGTTTTGCCAGAAAACATCTTGGTGATCCCTAAGACTTTTGGGAGGATACTCTGTGGACTGAAGAGACAAAAGTTTAACTTTTTGGAAGATGTATGTCCCATTACATCTGGGTAGAAGTAACACAGCACTTCAGAAAAGGAACATCATGCCAACAGCAAAATATGGTGGTGGTAGTGTGATGGTCTGGAGCTGTTTTGCTGCTTCAGGACCTGGAAGACTTGCTGTGGTAAATGGAATGATGAATTCTTCTATCTACCAAAAAATCCTGAAGGAGAATGTCTGGCCAACTGTTTGTGACCTCAAGTTGAAGCGTACTTGGGTTATGCAGCAGGACAATGATCCAAAACACACCAGCAAGTCCACCTCTGAACGACTTAAGAAATACAAAACTAAGACTTTGGAGTGGAATAGTCAAAGTCCTGACCTTAATCCGATTGAGATGCTGTGGCATGACCTTAAAAAGGCAGTTAATGCACGGAAACCCTCCAATGTGGCTTAATAATACAATTCTGCAAAGAAGAGTGGGACAAAATTCCTCTAGAGCATTGTAAAAGACTCATTGCCAGTTATTGCAAACGCTAAACTGCAGTTATTGCTGCTGAGGGTGGCCCAACCAGTTATTAGGTTTAAGGGGCAATCACTTTTTCACACAGGGCCCTGTAGGTTTGGATTTCTTTTTCCTTTAATAATAAAGACCTTCACTTAAAAATTGCATTTTGTAATTACTTGTGTTACCTTTGTCTAATATTTAAATGTATCTGGTGATCTGAAACATTTCAGTGTGACAAACATGCAAAAGAATAGGAAATCAGGAAGGGGGCAAACACTTTTTCACACAACTAAATACCGGTAGTTAGGTTAGTGAAATCCTGCCAACCAATTCCCTTTAAAGTAAACAGTGGAATGAGTATATGTTCCACATACAGTTTTTCTTAATATTTGCTAGGGTTTTTACAAACCCTATTCAGTGATACAATAGTTTTCAGTCACAGAAAATCTTACAAAGAAAACCCACCATGTACATACAGTATGGCTGCTAAAAAGTTTCTACTGAACGTTAATCTCAATTGTAATAAAATAAGCTTTGACAACAGTCACTTACAGTATTACCAACAGAATATCACATTGGCAAATTATACCATATATAATGCAACTTACTTTGTCCCCAGATGTGTTTGCACTGATTGTCTCTCGTCTTGCATTCACCATTGTAACAGCGGCCCTAAAATAGTAGTTGAATCAGTACACGCTTTGATTCACTTATAATTTACTATCAATTTTGCAGAAAGAACTTAATGCAAATTATGAACAGCCAGAAAAATAATAAAAAAGTCTGTTTCAATTTTAAATTTATTTTACAGATCCAATTCTCAGGATTTCTTTTAACTGTGTGTGATTGGAAACATTCATATACTCAGTGATAAAGAAATATTCTCATCATAAGACGTGATAAACTATCACTAAGATATGCCACAACTTCAATATCTGAACTAAAGGCTGGAAACCCTGCAGAGTGGTGCTCCTGTCTCCACTCTGTATAGTGAAGTGCAACATCGGTTCATTTAGCTGTCCATCAAGTTCTACAGAGCTGTTGTAACCCACTGCACAGCGGTTAGGCAGGAGTATTCAAGAACAGAGGAAATCTGTAAAGGAGCTTAATGAAAAAGTGGCAGGACAATGTTATTGGGAACCTACGTTTACAGTAGTAAAACACACTTAATACTTCAACACAGCTCAGATTTAGTTACCATTGTATATATTCTAGTAAATCCATTGCAAGATAAGCGGCTTAAAAACCAGGAGGAAGTTATACAATTTTTACCTTAATTTTAATTTCTGCATTGTTGAAAATCATCAAGACAGGAGAGACAGTGATGTTCATTTTTTTAACCATAGATCATTTTCATTGTGAGACACTGATCTAATGTGCATGTGTGTTAACAGATCTACTGATTAACGAAGCACTTCTCCCATCAAAATTGTTATCCTCTTAATATATTGCAGTCATCTTATTATATCGGACTGAAAAATATTCAGAATTGAGAGTCCTCAGTGGTTGATACCTTTTAATGCTAACTGAAAAGATGGTAACAAATTGCAAGCTTTCGAGACTACACAGGTCTCTACATCAGGCATTGACTAATACAAAATCTGAAGAATCACATATTTATGTTCAGATTTTGTATTAGTCAATGCCTGATGAAGAGACCTGAGTAGTCTCGAAACTTGCAATTTGTTACCATCTTTTCAGTTAGCCATTAAAAGGTATCAAGCACTGAGAATCTCAATTCTGAATATTTTTCTATCTACTGGTTAACACGGTACAAAGATATACATCTTTCCTATACAGCACTGTGCACTTACAATTGCTCATTTTGCCTTTTGACCCAGCTAATTATTTTCTCTTCCAGCAGGAAGTACGGCGGCGTCTAAAAATCACTAAAGTTGACAAATCCCCGGGCCCGGATGGGATACACCCCCGAATACTGCAGGAATTAAGTACAGTTATAGATAGACCATTATTTTTAATCTTTAAAGATTCCATAATAACTGGGTCTGTACCACAGGACTGGCGTCTAGCAAATGTGGTGCCAATATTCAAAAAGGGGGCAAAAACTGAACCTGGAAATTATAGGCAGTGAGCTTAACATCTACTGTGGGTAAAATCCTGGAGGGTTTTTTAAGGGATACTATATTGGAGTATCTGAAGCTGAATAACCTCATGACACAGTATCAGCATGGGTTTGCACACTCGGACTGGGTCACGGTTAGCAGTGGGGTACCACAGGGGTCAGTATTGGGGCCGCTTCTCTTTAACATATTTATTAATGACCTTGTAGGGGGCATACAGAGTAGTATTTCAATATTTGCAGATGACACTAAACTCTGCAGGGTAATAAATACAGAGGAGGATAATTTTATATTACAGGAGGATTTATGTAAACTAGAAGCTTGGGCTGATAAATGGCAAATGAGCTTTAATGGGGATAAATGTAAGGTCATGCACTTGGGTAGAACAAATAAGATGTATAATTATGTGCTTAATTGTAAAACACTGGGCAAAACTGACACTGAAAAAGACCTGGGTGTATGGGTGGACGACAAACTCACATTTAGTGGCCAATGTCAGGCAGCTGCTGCCAAGGCAAATAAAATAATGGGATGCATTAAAAGAGGCATAGATGCTCATGAGGAGAACATAATTTTACCTCTATACAAGTCACTGGTGCGACCACACTTAGAATACTGTGTGCAGTTCTGGTCTCCGGTGTATAAGAAAGACATAGCTGAACTGGAGCGGGTGCAGAGAAGAGCGACCAAGGTTATTAGAGAACTGGGGGGTCTGCAATACCAAGACAGGTTATTACACTTGGGGTTATTTAGTTTGGAAAAACGAAGGCTTAGGGGTGATCTTATTACAATGTATAAATATATGAGGGGACAGTACAAAGACCTTTCTAATGATCTTTTTACTCTTAGACCTGTGACGGGGACAAGGGGGCATCCTCTACGTCTGGAGGAAAGAAGGTTTAGCCATAATCACAGACGCAGATTCTTTACTGTAAGAGCAGTGAGACTATGGAACTCTCTGCTGTCTAATGTTGTAATGAGTGATTCCTTACTAAAATTTAAGAAGGGACTGGATGCCTTTCTTGAAAAGTATAATATTACAGGCTATATTCACTAGTTTCCTAGATATTGCGTTGATCCAGGGAGCTAGTCTGATTGCCGTATGTGGAGTCGGGAAGGAATTTTTTTCCCCAATGTGAAGCTTACTGTTTGCCACTTGGGTTTTTTTGCCTTCCTCTGGATCAACATGTTAGGGCAGGTTAGGATAGGATATGGGTTGAACTAGATGGACTTAAAGTCTTCCTTCAACCTTAATAACTATGTAACTATGTAACTAGGTCAATGACATCATGTAAATAAAAACTGACCAGCTGCACCCTTCTAAGCTTTATGTAGAAATGGGAAGTCTATTTTCCTGGCATGACTCATCAGTCAATGCAAAAGTCCCTGGCAGGGGGAAGAGGGAGAGCTGGGTCAGGAGTTGAAGGAGGGAATGATAAATGGAGGGAAAAGAGACTTCCTGTTTCTATAAACAGCACAGAACAGAGAATTATTAGAGGGGTAGAAAGGAAAAATGAGCAATTCTAAGTACACAGTGCTATATAATTTGATGATTACAATATATTAAAAGGATAAAAACTTTGATGGGAGGAGTGCTTCTCTAATAACTGCTTTTTAGTTGTCTGCCTTCTCTCGGTGACCAAAAGAAATTTTGTAGCCACATAACCTTCCTTTTAACTTGTAACTTTTACACAGTGCTGTGACTCATTTCACATCACATTTATAAATACCTGCTGCAGGAAGTGTATTTTTGTGGCATTTGAAGTTGTTTAGAAGCCTACCCTTGAACACAGCTGGGAAAAAAATCATACCTAAAGCACACTGCATTTTTCTAAAAATCCCACTGATAAGTTAAGTACTAGTTCTTTCTTTCATAATGATCCCTGTCCTTTATAAAGTTTTCTACAGTAGTAGGCAACTATGAGTGTATGGCTATGTTAAGAAGTAGTAAGGTTTTATCATAATGAGGTTATATGTTTATAATCATTTTAAAAACAAAGGGCCAGATTCTTAATTTGCACTTTTTTTAACCCCTTTCTGCCATCGGACGTACTATCCCATCCATGTGACCTGGGCCCGTATGACCATGGACGGGATAGTACGTCTTAGCGATCGGCCGCCCTCCCGGAGAGCGCGGCCGATCGCGGCCGGGTGTCAGCTGATTATCACAGCTGACACCCGGCACTATGTGCCAGGAGCGGTCATGGACCGCTCCCGGCACATTAACCCCTGACACACCGCGATCAAACATGATCACGGTGTACCGGGGGCACAGGGAAGCATTGCGCGGGGAGGGGGCTCCCTGCGTGCTTCCGTGAGACCCTCAGAACAGCGCGATGTATCGTGCTGTTCCGAGGGACCCTCCTCCCTGCAGGACCCTGGATCCAAGATGGCCGCAGGGTGCTTCGGGGTCTTGCAGGGAGGCGGCTTCCTCAGTGCCTGCTGAGACCAGGCGCTGAGAAAGCCAGCAGTAGTGCCTGTCACATCGCCGATCTGACAGAGGGCTGTGCACACTGTCAGACCAGCGATCTGACTTTATACAGTGATGTCCCACCCTGGGACAAAGTAAAAAAGTTAAAAAAATGAAAATCACATGTGTAAAAAAAAAATTCCAAAATAAAGGAAAAAAAAAATATTCCCCAATAAATTCATTTCTTCATGTAAATAAAGAAAAAAAACAATATAATTACACATATTTAGCATCGCCGCGTCCGTAACGACCTGCCCTATAAACCTGTCCCACTAGTTAACCCTTTAGTGAACCCGTTAAAAAAAAAAAACAAAGCAAAAAACAATGCTTTATCATCATACCGCCGAACAAAAAGTGGAATAACACGCGATCAAAAAGACGGCTATAAATAATCATGGTAACCCTGAAAACGTCATCTTGTGCCACAAAAAACAAGCCGCCATACAGCATCATCAGCGAAAAAATAAAAAATTTATAGCTCGCAGAATAAAGCGATGCAAAAATAATTATTTTTTTATATAAAATTGTTTTTACTGTATAAAAGCGCCAAAACATAAAAAAATGATATAAATGAGGTATCGCCGTAGTTGTACTGACCCGAAAAATAAAACTGCTTTATCAATTTTACCACACGCGGAACGGTATAAACGCCCCCCAAAACAAATTCATGAATTGCTGATTTTTGTTCATTCTGCCTCCTATAAATCGAAATAAAAAGCGATCAAAAAATGTAACATGCCCAAAAATGGTACCAATAAAAACGTCAACTTGTACCGCAAAAAATAAGACCTCACATGACTCTGTGGGCCAAAATATGCAAAAATTATAGCTCTCAAATTGTGGTGATGCAAAAACTATTTTTTGCAATAAAAAGTGTCTTTTAGCGTGACAGCTGCCAAACATAAAAACCCACTATAAATAGTAAATCAATCCCCCTTTATCACCCCCTTAGTTAGGGAAAAATAATAAAATTAAAAAAAATGTATTTATTTCCATTTTCCCATTAGGGTTAGGTTTGCGGCTAAAGTTAGGGTTAGGGTTGGGGCTAAAGTTAGGATTAGGGTTAGGGGTGTGTTAGGGTTAGGTTTGTGGTTAGGGTTATGGTTAAGGTTGGGACTAGGGTTAGGGGTGTGTTGGGGTTAGGGTTGGAGTTAGAATTGTGACATGGTGTCTGATCTCAATTCCAGCCAATTCTGCGTTGAAAAAGTCAAACGGTGGTCCTCCCTTCTGAGCTCTGCCATGCGCCCAAACAGTAGTTTACCCCACATATGGGGTATCAGCATACTCAGGACAAATTGCACAATAACTCTTGGGGTCCAATTTCTTCTGTTACCCTTGGGAAAATGAAAAATTGGGGGCGAAAATATCATTTTTGTAAAAAAAAAATGATTTTTTTGTTTTTTACGGCTGTATGTTATAAACTTTTGTGAAGCACTTGGGGCTTCATAGCGCTCACCACACATCTAGATAAGTTCCTTGTGGGGTCTATTTTCCAAATGGGGTCACTTGTGCGGGGTTTCCACTGTTTAGGCACATCAGGGGCTCTCCAAATGTGACATGACGCCCGCAGACCATTCCATCAAAGTCTGCAATCCAAAACGTCACTACTTCCCTTCCGAGCCCCGACGTGTGCCCATACAGTAGTTTTCTCCACCATATAGGGTATCAGCGTACTCAGGACAGATTGCACAACAACTTTTGGGGTCCAATTTCTCCTGCTACACTTGGGAAAATAAAAAATTGGGGGCAAAAAAATCATTTTTATAAAAAAAAGGATTTTTTATTTTTATGTTGTACGTTATAAACTTCTCTGAAGCACTTCGGGGTTCAAAGTGCTCACCACACATCTAGATAAGTTCCTTGGGGGTCTATTTTCCAAAATGGGGTCACTTGTGGGGGGTTTCCACTATTTAGGCACATCAGGGGCTCTCCAAACGCGACATGACGCCCGCAGACCATTCCATCAGTCTGCAATCCAAAACGTCACTACTTCCCTTCCGAGCCCCGACGTATGCCCATACAGTAGTTTTCTCCCACATATGGGGTATCAGCGTACTCAGGACAAATTGGACAACAACTTTTGGGGTCCAATTTCTCCTGCTACCCTTGGGAAAATAAAAAGTTGGGGACTAAAAGATCATGTTTGTGGAAAAAAAATGATTTTTTTATTTTCATGCTCGGGCCTTATAAACTTTAGTGAAACACCTGGGGATTCAAAGTTCTCACCACACATCTAGATAAGGTCCTTGAGGGGTCTAGTTTCCAAAATGGTGTCATTTGTGGGGGGTTTCCACTGTTTAGGCACATCAGAGGCTCTCCAAACACGACATGGCGTCCAGCCAATTCTGCGTTGAAATAGTCAAACGGCGCTCCTTCCCTTCCGAGCTCTGCCATGCACCCAAACAGTGGTTTTACCCACATATGGGGTATCAGCGTGCTCAGGACAAATTGCACAATAACTTTTGGGGTCTTGTTACCCTTGAGAAAATAAAAATTGGGGTGAAAAGATCATTTTTGTGGAAAAAATATTTTTTAATTTTACAGCTCTACGTTATAAACTTGTGTGAAGCACTTGGGGGTTCAAATAGCTCACCACAGATCTAGATAAGTTCCTTAGGGGGTCTAGTTTCCAAAATGGGGTCACTTGTGGGGGTTTCCGCTGTTTAGGCACATGAGGGGTTCTCCAAATGCAACATGGCGTCCATTCTCAATTCCAGCCAATTTTGGTTGGAAAAAGTCAAATGGAGCTGCTTCCATTCCGAGCTCTGCCGTGCGCCCAAACAGTCGTTCCCACCTACATTGTCATGGGTGCATCGCCACAAAGATCGTCGCGATTGCACGTTCTGACTTCTCACAGTTGAGTTGCTGGTTCTTTGTTTTTTGGTAATGAGAGAGTTAATTTTACCTAGCTCTTTGCTAAGACTAGGTGCAGCCTCGCCCGGCTGCTTTTGATTATGTTCTAATTAGTTTCCTTTATATTCCTGCCAGTCTGGGTGTTAGACGCCGGTGAAAGCATTCATGTAGTCTAGCAGACTGGAGCGGTTCTGAGAATACTTAAGCTAAGAGCTCCTTAGTTGTTTTTACTCTTATAGCTTATAGTTTATCTCTGAGAGCTAGGTGTTCCTACTGTGTGTGAGTGTTGTATGTAAGACTTTATTTACTTTATTTCTTGTCTTTCTTGTATGTCTTTCTGTTCATTAACCGTTACCTGTTCATTCCCTTTGGTGGTATTCAGGGTCCTTCTTAGGACTAGAATACAGTTGGCAGGGATTGATAGGAGACAGGGTTTACGCTGGTGGCCTGGACCTCTGTACCTTTAACAGTACCTCCAGGTTGAGGGATTAGTTAGGACCCCAGTTTAGGGTCAGCTTAGACCCCGGTCACCCTCTTGCCGGAGACAGCGTATATCGGATTCCGTTTTGACCCACTGGACATTCTGTCAGGTAAATCTATGTTATCATATATCTATGCGCATGTTATATAGTATGTTGCCCTTTTGATATAGATTACTGACATCACATATATATATCTGCTATACAGCGTGACATTTTCACCGGCCCAACTAAAGATTCTCCCCAGCTGTCATGGATCCAGTAGCCCAGCTGGCCCGGCAGTTGCAGGGGTTGTCCATGGAATTTGCAGACATTAAGTCCAAGGTTTTGTCCCCCCCGGAGCAAACCAGATCTGAACCTAAGGTTGCTCTCCCGGACAGGTTCACTGGTGGGCGGGACAAATTTTTTTACTTTCCGGGAGGCATGTAAATTGTACTTTCGGCTGCGGCCTCGGTCATCTGGGAGTGAAGAGCAGAGGGTGGGAATTGTTATCTCGCTCTTACAAGGGGACCCTCAATCTTGGGCGTTCTCTATTCCTCCAGGCTCCCCAGATCTCCAGTCAGTGGATCGATTTTTTACTGCCCTGGGTCTGGTATATGATGATCCGGATCGAGTCTCCCTTGCTGAAACAAGGTTACGTAAAATACGGCAAGGAAATCGTCCAGCGGAGGAATATTCTTCTGAGTTCCGTAGATGGGCAACAGATACTCAGTGGAATGACCCAGCTCTTAGGAGCCAGTTTTGTCAAGGGTTGTCTGACAAATTAAAAGATGTGTTGGCTCAGTATGATTCTCCTCCATCACTGGAGGCTGCTATGGCCCTCGCTATTCGCATTGATAGACGAATTCGGGGAAGACGCGAGGTAACTCCGCCCCCCGTGATGACTCCACCTACTACTAAAGTCCCTTATGCTGAGGTTCCCCTGGTCTGTTCTGAGGAACCCATGCAGTTGGGAGGGACATCATTTTGTAGGAGGGAATCGGCGGTGCGCCGCAAGTCTAGAAGGTGTTTCTTTTGCGGGAGAGAGGGACATTTTGTTGGGGGATGTCCATCCCGGACCTCTTTGAGCCAAGGAGTTAATCTGGGAGTGTGTATTTCGTCCCCAAATCCCTCTCAGTTTCTCGTGCCTGCGGAGGTGGTGATTGGTACTAGAACTGAGAGGATTTCTGTTTTTCTTGATAGTGGGTCCGGGGCTAATCTGGTGGACGCTCGGTTTGCCCAGGTGCATGGTATGCAACTGAGTGTATTGGCCAAACCGGTCCCTATACTCTCTATTGATTCTAGACCTCTTGGTCAAGGTAGCTTGGTACAAGCTGTTCATAACATAGATCTTCGAGTAGGGGCAATACATAAAGAGCAATTGTCTTGTTATGTGTTGGAGGGTCTACCTACTCCTATTGTGTTGGGACTTCCTTGGTTGGCTAAACATAACCCAGTGATTGATTGGCAATCCAGAAAGATAAGCCAGTGGGGTGAATTTTGCAAGAATAACTGCATGAGCACGGTCATCGGTGCGGTTGTGCCTAGGACTTTGCCTCCTTTTCTGGAGGACTTTGGGAGATGTTCTCAGAGGAGGGGTGTAAAGAGTTACCTCCTCATCGCGCATATGACTGCTCAATAAAGTTGCTTCCTGATGCCTTATCTCGTACTTTCCCAGGGACCGGGAGGATGGATGATCCGGTTCCTATTCCTCAGGAGGGAGTTGTAGTGTCAGCTGTATGCTCTGAGCTTGAGGGGGAGGTATTGGGGGCTCAGGGGGACGCCCCTGTGGGACTTCCAGGGAGACTGATAGTTCCAGATCGGTTAAGACTGAAGATTACGGAGAACCGTTACAAACGGATGGCTGATAGGGGGAGAGTTTCTGGTCGAGATCTGAAGGTGAACGATCTGGTGTGGTTGTCTACCAGGAATATAAAACTTAAAGTTCCCTCCTGGAGGTTGGGTCCCAGATTCATCGGGCCGTACAGGATCAGTTCCATAATTAATCCTGTGGCATTTCGTCTGGACCTCCCTCCTACGTTTAAAAATCATAATGTGTTTCACAAGTCATTACTTAAAAAGTATGTGGCACCAGTTATACCGTCACCTCTACCTCCTTCAGTGGTGGTCAATGATAAAGTGGAATTTCATGGGTCGAAAATCATTGACTCACGTCTCAGTCGCCGATCCCTTCAGTACTTAGTTCATTGGAGGGGGTATGGTCCTGAGGAGGGGACGTGGGTCCCTGCGTCTGATGTTAACGCAGATCGATTGGTTCGGACCTTTCACACAACTCACCCGGGCAGACCTGGCCTTGAGGGTCCGGAGGCCCCTCGTAGAAGGGGGGGTACTGTCATGGGTGCATCGCCACAAAGATCGTCGCGATTGCACGTTCTGACTTCTCACAGTTGAGTTGCTGGTTCTTTGTTTTTTGGTAATGAGAGAGTTAATTTTACCTAGCTCTTTGCTAAGACTAGGTGCAGCCTCGCCCGGCTGCTTTTGATTATGTTCTAATTAGTTTCCTTTATATTCCTGCCAGTCTGGGTGTTAGACGCCGGTGAAAGCATTCATGTAGTCTAGCAGACTGGAGCGGTTCTGAGAATACTTAAGCTAAGAGCTCCTTAGTTGTTTTTACTCTTATAGCTTATAGTTTATCTCTGAGAGCTAGGTGTTCCTACTGTGTGTGAGTGTTGTATGTAAGACTTTATTTACTTTATTTCTTGTCTTTCTTGTATGTCTTTCTGTTCATTAACCGTTACCTGTTCATTCCCTTTGGTGGTATTCAGGGTCCTTCTTAGGACTAGAATACAGTTGGCAGGGATTGATAGGAGACAGGGTTTACGCTGGTGGCCTGGACCTCTGTACCTTTAACAGTACCTCCAGGTTGAGGGATTAGTTAGGACCCCAGTTTAGGGTCAGCTTAGACCCCGGTCACCCTCTTGCCGGAGACAGCGTATATCGGATTCCGTTTTGACCCACTGGACATTCTGTCAGGTAAATCTATGTTATCATATATCTATGCGCATGTTATATAGTATGTTGCCCTTTTGATATAGATTACTGACATCACATATATATATCTGCTATACAGCGTGACATACATATGGGGTATCAGCGTACTCAGGACAAATTGGACCACAACTTTTGTGGTCCAATTTCTCCTGTTACGCTTGGAAAATAAAAAATTGGTGACTAAAAGATCATTTTTGTTGGAAAAAAATAGGATTTTTTTTTTTCATGCCCGGGCATTATAAACTTGTGTGAAGCACTTGGGGGTTCAAAGTTCTCATCACAGATCTAGATAAGTTCCTTAGGGGGTCTAGTTTCCAAAATGGGGTCACTTGTGGGAGGTTTCCACTGTTTAGGCACATCTGGGGCACTGCAAACGGAACATGACACCCATCAACGTCTGCATTCCAAAACGTTATTACTTCCTTTCCAAGCCCTGCCGTGCGCCCAAACAGTTTTTCCCCTCCACATATGGGGTATCAGCTTACTCAGGACAAATTGGACAATAACTTTTGGGGTCCAATTTCCTTGGGAAAAATCAAAAATTTAGGACTAAAAAATCATTTTTGTGGAAAATATATATTTTTTTTCACACCCAGGCATTATAAACTTTTGTGAAACACTTGGGGGTTCAAAGTGCTCACAACAGATCTAGATAAGTTCCATAGGGGGTCTAGTTTCCAAAATGGTGTCACTTGTGGGGGGTTTCCACTGTTTAGGCGCATCAGGGGCTCTCCAAACGCGACATGGCGTCCAATCTCAATTCCAGCCAATTTTGGTTTGAAAAAGTCAAAAGGCGCTCCTTCCCTTCCGAGACCTGCCGTGCGCCCAGACAGTGGTTTCCCCCCATATATGGGGTATCGGCGTACTCAGGAGAAATTGCACAACTTTATCTGTCCATTTTCTCCTTTTACCCTTGTGAAACTAAAAAAAGTTTGCAAAAGATCATTTTTGTGACTAAAAAGTTAAATGTTCATTTTTTCCTTCCACGTTTCTTCAGCTCCTGTGAAGCACCTGAAAGGTTAATAAACTTCTTGAATGTGGTTTTGAGTACCGTGAGGGGTGCAGTTTTTAGAATGGTGTCACTTTTGGCTATTTTCTGCCATATAGACCCCTCAAAGTGACTTCAAATGTGAAGTGGTTCCTAAAAAAAGGCTTTGTAAATTTTGCTGTATAAATGAGAAATCGCTGGTCAACTTTTAACCCTTATAATTTCCTAACAAAAAAAATTTGGTTCCAAAATTGTGCTGATGTAAAGTAGACATGTGGGAAATGTTATTTATTAACTATTTTGTGTGATATATTTCTCTGTTTTATGGGAATAAAAATTCAAAGTTTGAAAATTGCAAAATTTTCAAAATTTTCGCCATATTTGCGGTTTTAAAAAAAAAAACCGCAAGTTATATCAAAGAAATTTTACCACTAACGTGAAGTACAATATGTCACGAGAAAACAAACTCAGAATCGCGAAGATCCATTGAAGAGTTCCAGAGTTATAACCTCATAAAGAGATAGTGGTCAGAATTGTAAAAATTGGCCCGGTCATTAACGTGCAAACCACCCTTGGGGATAACGGGGTTAATTCAATTTTAATTTTTAACTTGTGGTTCAAATTGGTGCATGTTGAAGAATTTAGCACAACGCCCCAAATTTAATTTTTTTCTGCCTTTAAAACTGTTTTTGTAACTTTTTGGAAAAGTTGCACATTTTGCAACTTTTTAAAAAGTCGCAATTCATGACTGTAAAACATCTGGAAAAACCCCACATCTGACGTAAAAATCAGAAAAGTAACTATAGCACAAACGGCAACTTGAAAAAAAGACACAAATCATTTGATGAATTTGTTGCAAATCAAATTGTCACTAATTCAGGAAAAAAAACTGTCATAAATAAAATGATGATGTGGGCCCAACGACAATATCACAGAAGGAAGAAATCAAAGAATCCCAATTGTGGAATTATAGAAAATAGCCCAATGTATAGTTTATGTAACTAGATTTCAGATTTTGTTACCTGATTTGAGTCGCAGGCATATCCATCTTGTTTACGAAGATTAGGCGGACACTATGAACACAAAACATGGTATAGTTGAACATTCTGTGATGAAAGAAGAAGTGAAAAAGTATCTTACTCAAACAGACTGCTTCTACTCTTACTACTTTTCTACACTCCTCAACATTAAAATTGCAACACCAAGAAGGAAAAGTCGTGGAATTATGGAAGTCACAGGATGGATAGACATGTTAATGACATGCAAACAATTTAAAAATGGAAGCAAAGTTTTCAAAATATCTCAATTAATTCAGATGTATGAGCACCACACGATGTGCATAAATATACACACTTACATACCTTGGCATGCTGTCAATGAGGTTAGAATAGTCGAGCTTCTATACATTATGCCAACCCACACCATAATTCCGGGAGCAGGACTAGTGTGACATTCCCACGTGAAGTCGTCTTCACAGCATTGCCCACGTGGTCTGAGCAAAGGCTGAAAAGGAGATAAGGAGGCTGGAATCGAGATCAATCCACTTTAGCGATGAATCCTGCTTTTGTCCTGGATTCAATAATAGCTGAAAATTGTTCACGAGAGCAAGTGGGCAACCCTATGAAAAGGTTTTCACATGGAAACATCGCTCAGGTTCTTTTCCCAGGATAATGGTGTGGGGTGGCATAATGTACAGTAGCTGGACCACTTTAGCCTTCATTTGCAGTACACTAACTGATCGGCATTATTTTGATTTGGTGGGGGAACCAGTAGTACAGCCATTACTCCAAAGTGTTCAAGGAGCCATTTTTCAACATGACAACTCCAGGCTGCATGTTGCTTGAGTTAATGTAAGCAGCCTGTGTGGCCCCCACTGTGCTACTATGCCCTGCAACGTTTACAGGCTTGTCTCCCATCAAGCACATCTGGGACGTCATTGGTCGGCAATGGCACAGGGAGCTGCCAGCAAAGGATCTTGATGACTTGACCAAGTGCACTAATCATGGCAGAACATTCCTCAGACAACCATTAATAACCTCAGTTGATAGTAGTCAAGGCACGTAAGAGCAGGGATTTCTGAGCGTGGGGGTCATATTTGACACTGATTAAAATCATGATGTTTTGAAAATTTTGTTTCCATTTTTTCAATGTCTATCAATCTTGCGAATTCTATATGTCCACAACTTTTCCCTCTGGGTGCTGCAATTTTATTGTTGAGACGTGTATATGACAACTTAATTTTCAGAAATCATAATTTGATAGGCGTCAGGATTTTCTCGCTGCACGGGATAGATCTCAGGCCTTATCTCCCTCTGCGGTCTCCCATTCAGGTCTGGCCACTGCCAGTCCTGCTCAGCACGGACGTTGGACCCAATGTCTTGCTCAGGCTCGTGGTGTACCTAAGGTTACTGTTGGCTTTCCAGCCAAGTCTATGGTAACCAGTGTTATACAGGTGCAGCCTCATGTCCTGGAGTCTAAGTCCAGAGATCACCGTACTGAGCATGTCCATGATCTGGCGTCTTTCTATTGGTGCTCGGACATCAGCTGCTCTGGTGATGTGGCAGCTTCAGATTGGCCCGTGGGCGATGTCAGCGTGAGGGTTTGGGGTGGAGCTTTGGGTTCAAAAGGCTTCCAGCGACGCCCGCGGGTGTGCTAGTATCATTGATAGTTGGTGTGTGTGAGTGGATACACTACCACTCTGTCTGCACATGGGTGTGTGTGTTTAGCTTTAGCCTCTTAGGGTTTTTTCGGCCTGCTTGGCTTAGCATCTGTTTCCTCCATGTGTGCGGTTAGCACAGTGGAGTTAGAGAGCAAGTGTAAGGTTCTTTGTCTCTGTTGACATGTTCCTTGAAACTCAGTTTTCCGTCGGCCATTTTGCTTTCTGTCTTTCTGCAGCTCTTGCCCTCAGTTAATATGGAGTTTCCAGTTTTCATGTTCCCGCCCTGATTCTTCCCTCTTGCTTCTTAAGCAGCCTCAGCTGAACAATCAGTGCTCCTGAATCAAGCCTCAGTCAGTCTGTGACCTGACTCCTGGAAGCCTTGGACTTGTACTCCAGCTATTCCCTACTGAGGAACCTTGGAACACTTTTGGACTCTGGAAACCTGCTGTTTGGTGAATCCATGTTTGCAGAGGAATTACGGTACAGAGAAGAGATCCTGAACCTGCTTTGGAGATTTATTGTAGTGCTTGAAGTTACTCTGGCCTGCTGTGTCTCCTGTCGCTGTTCCTGCAAACTGTGTGAACTTTTCAGCATGCTTGTATGAAGTAATACAAGTCATTTCATTTCAACCTATGTCTCCTGTGTTTTCCTCGCACCCAAGCACAAGACGCTATAGGAACTGTACACTATACATGACAGCAAGATCCAACCAAAGAGCTGTGCTCCCCTGTGAAGTCAGCAGGGTTTCTAGCGTCTGTTTAGTTTTTTTTCTCTTGACTCAGCATCTGTTTCGGCCACGTGTGCGTTTGGCATGGGTCAGTTTCAGAGCGAGCTCAACCCTTTAGCTCTACCTCTCTGTGAAGCTAACAGAGCTGATTTGTGCGTTCGGTTCATACTGCGTGGAGTTAACACAGTTTATTGGGTGTTCGCTAGCTGTCTTTAGTTCATTAGCAGCAGTTTTACATCTCTGCACGGTGGACTCCGGTTCGAACTTTATTATTATTTTTTATTGAGTGCGATCCGCCAACCCTAACATAATTAACTTGGATGTGACAAAAATAATTGCATTTCAGATTTAAATGAATTTGCTTGGCTGCAGGCTCGGCATGTCTGATCTAGTACTGGGAAGGGAAAAGGCTGTACAGGTGCTATAAAAGGATTAGCCTGAGTTACCTGGCCTGAGTCTCCAGTGCAGTGTTCTGTGATGTCACATTCATTAACAGCATAACGACAGTCATATTCCCGTGGAAGGAACTGTAAAGGTATCACAGAATTTAGAAAACACACAATAGTCTTAAACGATATCTCAATCTAAATGTACTAATAGAAAACAATGTCAATTGCAGGTGTAAAAGTTAAATACAATGTGATTTATATCCTGACAATTCTTGCTGTCACTCTGGCGTCAGTTCTGTCCTGAACTGATTACCTGAGTAATTCAAGTCTGACAAACCACAGAATAAGAGCCCTCATACACATGGGCCGTCGATTGTTCGCCAATTGAATGGATGGTGAATCATTTGCATAAAAAAGCTGTTCAGACTGCATTGGATTTTTTTTTGGACAATGATTATGTAATACAAGCGATCAGGGACTCACTGGTTCAAATCCTCAAAGGGAATTCAAAATAACGTTATTAAAAATATAAAAAAGTAAAAATTATTAAAAATAAAACCATGTGGCATTTCTGTATTCATAAAAGCCAGATCTATCAAAATATAAAATTATTGAACCCCATCCGCAAACAGCGTAACAAGAAAAAAAAATTGAAAAGCTAAAATTGTGTTTTTTTTTTTTTAGTCATCGCAACAGCACAAAAAAATGCAATAAGAAGCAAACAAAAACTTGTTTCGACGTATCATTAAAAACAGCAGCTCAGGACACAAAAAACAAGCCTGACACAGCTGCAAATTCAACCGAAAAAAAGAAAACGTTATGGGTCTTAGAAGATATAAAAGTTTAGTATTGCTGTAATCGTACTGACCTGGAGAATCATATTGCCAGGTCACTTTTACTGCACAATTAACACTATAAAAATCAACTAAAAAAAAAATAAATAAAATTGTGTTTTTTGTGCAATTTCATCACACTTAGAACTTGTTTCCCCTGCACTGAATTATAAAATGAAAGGAGTGGTTAAAAACTACAACTTGTCCTGCAAAAAACAAAGCGTCATGTGGCTATGTCGACAGAAAAAAATTATGGCTGTTGTTGGAAGAAGTTGAGAAAAAAGAAAATGCAAAAACAGAAAGTCGTCCATTTGGGAAGGAGTAAAGGTCGTTCAAATACATTCTGAGTATTTTTATGGGGAACATAACTAATAAAACGTGTTCTCACAGTATTTTAGATTATCAATCTGTATAATCAAGGGTAATAAACTTATTTTTTTTCCATTTTAGTACTCATCTGTAAAATAATCAAAGATAACACATAATCCACTTTAAATTACAAGAATACTGGATTATGTTAGTTATTAATTATACGTAATTGATGTCGCTCCTCTGAGATGTGAGAACATTAGAATGAAAATATCAATTACAAAATGTTACATTTCCCAGAACTTCCCAGAAAATCTATTACTATATTGTTCCCTGCCAATAATTACTTCAGATTAATAGATTTATACTTATTTGATATATATTTTGTTTCCAATATTTTCTAAAAAGGTTTCCTAAAAGTGTAATTATATTATACTGAACATAGTTAATAGGAATCTGTCAGCACTCAGCAGGTTTTTGCTATGTAAGCTGAAGACAGCATGTTGTAGGGGGTTAAAACATATATTTCAGTGATGTCTCTCTTACCAAGCACAGTAGTTTTGTTTGCTTGCAATAATTGCTTTAGCATCAGTAGCTTATCATTGCTGGGACACAGTAGCATGTGCCTCCTGGTCCGACATGCCCCGTCCTGTGATAAGCACCTTACTGTCTATGGACATTGTATATACAGAGCCTGGGTGGGTGGGGTTAGCTTCCTCAGCTCTGCTGCAATGCTAAATCTAAAAACAGTGTCAGAACGGTTGCTTCCAGCAAACTAAGTGATACATCGTTGGATTCAGCTTCTCTTGGCTTACCTCAGGCTGTTCTTAGATAAGTAATATAAAGAGTCCCAGCTGCATATTAAATGCTAGGGTGGTGACATGTATCATGACCCACCCCCGAAATAGCACCCACTCCAAAGAATCATATCACCTGGTACTCCTGTTTCCTCCTTGACTCTCATGTTCTTAGATAAGGTTGCCAATACCTGCTGACAGATTCCCTTAATGTTATCGACTATATACAAATGTTCTTGGATAATCAGCTGTGGCTCAGGCACTTGACCTCTATAAGCAGTTGTGTATTTATCCCATAAGAATGACAGGCTGGTACTCACCAAGCAGGAGGTATTGCAGCAGGGCCCATCACTACAGTGTGCCCCATTAGACAGGGAACATTTCTTGCAGCAGTCTCCAAAACAGTCCTGGATAAAATGTTTTGTCTGTAAGAAACACAGAACAAGGGCACTTTATATTTGGAATATTTAGGCGATAAGCTGTCACTCATTAAGACAATATGTCACTCTAAAATCAGCATTTAATTTATAGACTGACATTAACAATGTAAAGAGATATGCGCATACACATTTATTATATTATTGGATAGTCTTTATGCCAGATTCAACTTATAGTTTATTATTACATGTCCAAAATGTTAATGTAGAATGAGAGACATTAAAAAGTGATTACTTAAACAGTAGCAGCTGTAAATATAAGCTCTCCACAATTCCACTGGTTTGTGCTTAGTAAGTAGTCTTAAAGGTTTATTATTATTTTCAAAAACAAAAACATGAAATTACCTAAATGTTTCATTAAGATCTCCTGTTCCCGCTGCTCTTACTGACCCAGGTCCAAAAATGAAGACCTCCAGAACCTTAGAGGTTGCATGTGCAGTAAAGCCCCAATTTACCAAAGTGCTTATACCAGAAACCTGAAGTAAAACGCTTTGAAAAGTAGCAACTTCACGTTGCGCAAAAATAATGCGACTTATGCCATTTTCACGCCAGTTTCGTCCAGGTATGCCAAAATGCTCAGAGTTGAGGAGGGACATAGGCGCGGTGACAGCCGTTCGTCTAATTAATGACGAGCTGTTGCATGCTTCGTAAGTAAGATTTGTGGCGAGGTGCCTTTTAATAAATTAGGCGCCTCTGACTCCAACACACCCCCTCATCAAGACCGGCATGAATTCCACTTATCTTCATGAATCGGGGTCTAACATTTTTAACAAGTTTCCTAAACATTGGATGTTTTACCACTATTGTGACTGTACACAATACAACACCTTGAAAAATCTATAGGGTTATACGTATGTAAGTTGAATTTGTTCACTAATTAAAACCAGAAAGTAAAAAATATTTATAGACATTGTACATGTACTGTAGAGCAGACACTCTGAATATCTATACCATGCTAGATGACTTACTATTACTTCTTAGATTGAGTTCCCACTATGAGTTTTTGGTGAATTTTTACAAGTAGTATCAAAAACAAAGCAGCTTTATTTAAAAATACACATGACAAAAAGAGATACAAACTGCAGCATGTAAAACATGATAAAACCATGGGGGCAAAATGCACTCAGAAAACTCACAGAAAAAATGCAAGTAACCTAATTTACATAATGATTGCAGAAATGCTGCAGGACATCTGCAACATCAAAAACTCACCAAAACCTCATTGTGGGAACTTAGTTCCCTTACTTTGTGTCATTTTTTTCCACCATGTCTGCTTTATGCCAAGGTCCCTTTTCAGAGTGCCATAAAAAGTACATAAAAACTCATAATAGGATTAAAACATAATGTTATATTATGTGTGACAATGCAAATTAATTGCCACATGCTTTTTTCCAAATTTTTTTTTCTAAATGTAGATTTTTTTTTTAACCCCTTCCTCCTAGTCCTAATTTTGTTTTTCTTCTTCCCTTTCTTTTACAAACCATAACTTTTTTATTTTTCAAGAGCTTACTTTTTGTAGGTCAAGCTGTGGTTTTGAATGACACCATTCACTTGACCAATGTAATGGTAGTGAAATGTAGTGAAAAATGGGAAAAAAAAATCAAAGTGGGTTAATATACATAAAAAACGTAATTCCACCATTGTTCTTTGGGCTCCGTTTTGATGGCATTAAATCTAAAGTTAAAATGACCTGGCAATATGATTTTGCAGGTGCGTTTGATTACAACAACAATCATATATAGATATATATATTTTACTGGTTTTAGGAATTCAGAACTTTGTAAAATAAATTTGGTTTATGTCGCCATAACTTACAGATGGAGCAGTATGAGGGTTTGTTTTTTGAATCGAGAGCTTTACTTTATTTGGTACCTGTATGGGGTACTTATGATGTTTTCAACACTTTTTATTTCATTCTATTGGGAGGTGCAGTGACAAAAGCAAATGTTTTTGTGTTATTTTGGAATGGAAAAGGCGGATGGTTAAACATTTTACTTTATTTATTTTATATGCTTAGACATAATGGATTCCCTTCAGGATTAAACCAGGATTGAGACCTTCTCCTATTATAAATGGTTTTATCATGTGTTACCTAAACATAATTTTACTTTTCATGTACACTAGCTTGGACAGTTCGAAATTTTCGCACATTGGTCGTCGGGGGTACAGGTAATTTCAGAAAAAGCAAGCTGGTCAAATGTAAATGTATTTCATGAGATGATGAACACAGACAGGTATTTATATATGTAGATTGGTAATACAATAAATTGGTTTGATAAGTAGAGGCCAAAAAATGTCTTCCGGTTGAGGTGCCACCTGCAGGTTATTGTTTCTTTCTGCAGGTTTATGAAAATGAATGTTTAAACTGTATTTAGTGATAAAATCGTGAATGTGTTGTTTGTTTGGCTCTTTTCTTGCTGGGGAGGGCAAGTTTACCTTTCAAATAGTGTATCATTTGTGTGTGTGGGGCGAAGTAATCACCGAAAAAGCAGTGCATGTTTATAAATGTGTTCGCATATGTGACTCACCTGCAGTGAAGTGCGCAATCCTCCAATGTGCCTTAAATAGGCTGGACAAGCACTTGGGCAAGCTGGAAAGACCTCAAGGCAAATGTTTGGATTTGTTTGTGATGTCTGTAAGCAGCTTTGTGGTAGTGTGCTTTGGGGTAGTGTGGTGCCACCTGAAGGTCATTTTTCCTTACTGCAGGTATTTTGTGATCAAATCGTGGATGTCTGGTTTGTTTGGCTATTTTCTTGCTAAAGGGGGGCAAGTTTACCTTTCAAATGGTGTATCATTTGTGTGTGTGGGTGCAGTATCAACGGAGATACAAAGTAATCACCGAAAAACATGGTTTAGAAAGTGATCACTGAAAAACAGTGTTTAAAAATAATAGATAATGAAATAACCACTGAAAAATTACCTTAATGTGATGGGAATTGTCAGGCTAATATTAGGCCAAAATGCCAGACTAGAAATTGTAAGTACGTTGCAAAAACTGGTTTTAGGACTTTATTAAATATAGATAGTGATAGGTAAAAAAAAAGTATAAACAAAACTTAAAGACAAAATAAGTTTTGCATAAAAACTTGATTAAAGCAATAGGTAATTTACTGATGACACATTCAATTTAAATAGAATTGTCCATTTTCATATAATTTTAGCAGTTTTTTTTACTTTTTGAAGAGGGAGAGACCTTTGCAGCCCCCTAGCTCTTACTACGACTATTTTACAGCACCAACGTACGGGTCCCCATTAGTTTCTATGGGTTTTGGGGCCAAGTTATAGTACCCGAACAGAACTTTGGACTACAGTTTGACTGAAACTGACGAACACAAACATTCACGGGTCCGCTCATCCATAAACATGATACTTAGACTAAATGGGATTGGATTTTAGTGAGGTCTCTGAACTATCTATGTGGTAGACTACTTACTGTTCGAGAACCACAATCGCACTCTTCTCCTGGCTCCACGTAGCCATTGCCACACTCTGTTACTTCAAAAAGCTTAAAAAAAATATAGCATTTTTAAATCACAAACAATAATGACGTACTGCGACAAAACCTAAAATATATCTGTTAAACAGACAGCAATATTTTCAGTCAGGAGTCTTAATCAACTAGCAACAACTTAACAATTTTTGGAGTGTTTTATTCCTGTGTTCTAAATAAAAAATTCAGTTGTTATATATATTTAAAATAAATAAACATATGTTTTTACATCACTCAATAGACTGAAGAGATTTTAAATTTATCATCTTTACAACACATCACACTCCTGGATTAGCAATCATATAGGTACTGCATTTTTGGTTTTATTGGTATTAAAGCGCCACTTGGATTCCCATTTATTTATTTTCTCTAAATTGGGAAACAAACCTAATGGCAAATTATGCATTTTTAAGATCTGGTTCAGATAAGCAGAGTAAAATAAATGAGCCTGATGCAATGAATTTACAGTTTCATGTAAAAATTTGGGCACTCCTGCTTAAAATTATTGTTATTGTGAACAGTTAAACAAGTTGAAGATTAAATGATCTCTAAAAGGCCTAAAGTTAAAGCAAAGCGTTTGCAAGTTGCCATTTCCTTAGTTCGAAATGTAATTAGCAAATTGCAATTAACAGGAACAATGAAGATCAAAATGAGGTCTGAAAGACCAAGCAAAACTTCAGTAAGAGCTTCTCGTAGGATTGCTAGAGAGGCAAATGAGAACCCTCACTTGACTGCAAAAGACCTTCAGAAAGATTTGGCTCAGAAGGAATATCCGTGGGGATCCTCTGCACTGCTGTATTGTTGAAAAGACGTCAGTCAGAAATGAAGTTTAATAAATAAATTGTGTTTTTTATTCTACGCGTTCCACATTGCTTCAATAGAGCAATGTGGAAGAAGAAGAGCTGCTCTGTTGGCATGGAGGAGCTGAATCGCCAGCAGGAGCCCTCAGAGGCCACTCTGAGCTAGCGCCGGTTAAACAGGCAGGCAGTTGCCTTTGTTAGCAACTACCTGCCTGTTAGTTTTTAGGCCCATAGTAGAGAAAAAAAAATAGTCCCGGACAATCCCTTTATGGGAAAAAGGGAAACTTTACTCTCTACAAGTTTATCTAAAATGGGAACACCATTAAAGGGTTGTTTCCTTTTAAATATAATTTGTCCCTCACTGCCTTAAAAAAACATAAACAAAAAAACAAGTTGCACTCACCATCCCAAGATTCACCAGTGAATCTCAGCTACCGCCTTCTGTGTCTGGTATTGGCTGCAGCACTAACATCATTCTGGAACACTCTGCTCGGAGCTGCTCAGCTCGCTGATTGGCTGCAGTGCTAACATCACACTAGAACACTGCTGTGAGCTGCTCAGCTCGCTGATTGGCTGCAGTGCTAACATCACACTAGATCATTCTGCTCTGAGCTGCTCAGCTCGCTGATTGGCTGTAGTGCTAACATCACACTCGAACACTGCTGTGAGCTGCTCAGCTCGCTGATTGGCTGCAGTGCTAACATCACACTAGAGCATTCTGCTCAGCTCGCTGACTGGCTGCCGGGCTGGCAAGGTGACATGCCGCAGAAAATGTCACATCCGGGGAGCAGCGGGGGGGGTGGGTGAAAATCACCAGTGGACCTTGGGAAGGTGACAACAGGTTTTTTTGGCTTTTAAACAAAATGCAGTCAGGGATGAATTATATTTGAAAGGAAACAACCCCTGTAAGAATTTCTCTAAACCCATGATGTGACTATTTTAGATTGGGGTTCTATTTATGTGACTTCTCTACATTAATGACAATGTTTGATTCAATACTGAGAATCACATGAATGGGAAAAATAATCTATACTGATAATCTTTATGTACCTTTGTTGGTCTATTAAAAAGACATAATCCTCCTCCACGGGAAAGGAATTCCTTAAATTCAGCAACGCTGCACTTAGAAAATCTTCGAGAATGGTACACACTACAGGACAAAAGAAAAAGAAAGGAATACGTTTCTACAAAAAATAAAATGATATATTTACATGCATATCCTGGTACATCTGTGGAAATGTTTAAGCTAAAAATAATAAACAAACTGCTCAGTGCAAAAAGCAGTAATATTCTGAATATGGATGTACAATATATAGGCATGCAAATACATATACAACCCCTCCATATCCAATATATTAATTATGTCCGTACATAAAAGTGAGTCATTACATCCTTCATGGACAGTAACACATACACTCCCTGACAGAAGTTATGTTGCTTGTTATGATTTGGTAGCCGAGGCGGACAGTAACAAAAATAGCCAAGGCAGCCAGTCACCCAGAGAGGTTGGTAACTAATGGATTGCAGACCCCTAAACTAACCGCACAACTAGAAGCAGCCATGGACGTACCTACGATGAACTAGACGCCTCGACACAGCCGGAGAGTTAGCTAAGCCTAAAAATAGAAAGGGAAAGCTAACTGCCCCGGAGAAGTGCCCCAAAGGAATAGATAGCCCCCACACATATATTGGCGGAGAGACAAGATGAAATACAAATGCAGGCAGAAAATAGAGTAAGCAAACGCTGGAGCCCAAAACTATCTAGATAGGACAGGACAGAAAACAATACTGTCTGCAATCCAGCAAAACCCTAGGAAAAATTCCAACACTTCTGATTCCAAAAAATACTGAGACCATACGATCTCTCCCCGCTAGATCAGAACTCTGGTGTGAACAGGTAGCTACCCAGCAGCCACTGAAATAACAGTGACTGAACAAATAAACAGAGATAAATGAGAAACAGAAACCAGCGCAGGCCCTAGCAGGGGGACCCGGCTGACCTCACTCAGAAGGCAGAAAAACAAAAGAAAACAAAACCACAGAAACAAGCAGAAAATAACTTATCTGCAAGTTGCAGGAGACAGCAGAAAACAAGCTGACTTCCAAACTGGACGAGAAAGAGACAACTAATCACCGCGAGGATCATGGGAAAGTTACTCCCTTAAATCTCCCCAGTCATCACTCCCAGATTGCCAATCGTCCGCAGCTGAATCCTCAGCTGAAGGGCCTCTGTCCATCAAGGCAGCTTCATTAATCTCAACAGCCACCAGAGGGAGCCCCAACTCATAATCCAGAGCATTCACAACAGTCGCTTATCCATGTTATATAAATAAAAGCTTATAACCTGAGTTAAATTCATCCAATGGTTGTATAAATTATTCTTTTGAAAGCTGAAACCCTCCGAAATGTGGTTTAGGTTAAGAAAATAAATTGCCATCAATGCAGAAATATTGATCATTTAATGAACACAGAATGGTCAGATTATGGCAAGACAAAAGTTTTGTCACCCACAGAAAGTAATGTGATATTCAAACAAATAATTAACTTAAAATACAAACATATGTTGCATAACATTGGTGAATGAAGTTGTGGTGCTATTAGAGTCATATTTAATATTTTGTGTGACTTCCATGAGCTTGAAGGACTGCAGCCATGCGGTTCAACAATGATTCATACAATTTATTAATGAAGTCATCAGGAATAGCAAAGAATGCAGTCTTACATGCCTCCCAGAGTTCATCTAGATTCCTTGGTTTTGTCTTCCAAGCTTCCTCTTTCATCCTACCCCAAACATGCTCAATGATGTTCATGTCTGGTGACTGGGCTGGCCAGTCCTTGAGCACCTTGATCTTTTTTGCCTGGAGGAACTTTGCTGTAGAGATGGATGTATGAGATGGAGCACCATCCTGCTACAGAATTTGACCCCTTTTATGATTTGGAACTTAAGAGGTAGCTAATACGTCTTGATATTTTAGGCTATTGATATTGCATTCCACCTTGCAAATGTTTCGCACACCCCCATACTGAATGTAAACCCAGACCATGATCTTTCCACCACCAAATTTAAATGTTTTCTGGGTGTATTTTAGATCCATACAGACTCCAGTAGGTCTCCTGCAGTATTTGCGGCGGCTGTGGTGTAATTCTACTGAAGATTCATCAGAGAAATCCACCTTCTGTCACTTTTCCAGCGTCCATCTGTTTAGCAGGCTGTGGGACTTTGCAAATGCCACACAGTTTTTTATTTACCTTTTGTTTAGTGCTGGCTTCCGGGCACTGATTCGACCATGGAGGCCATTTTGAGACAGAATCCTACAAACTGTTCCAGTTGACACAGGGACTTGAGGTGACCAGGCCTGTTGGAGCGCTGCTGCAGTGGAAGAGGGCTTGCTTTGGATTTTCTAACCAACAAATGTTCCTCCTGAGCAGTTGTCTTGCGGGATCTGCCGGACCTGGGCTTGTCAAACACATCTCCAGTCTCTTCAAATCATTTTTTAATTCTTTGTACTTGACGCTGAGACACATTAAAGATGCCAGCCACCTCTGCAGTGGATCTGGTCTTCAGCCTCTTAATAATCCAGGCTTTGGTCGCAGGGAGGATTTTTGGCATGTTGTCAGATCTCAAGTTGCAGTTCAAGTGAAGTTCTGGGGTGCTGGGTTTCTTTTTAGACACACCCACTAATTAACCGATCATTTACTGAGCACAGGTGAGGATGTCAACTAGGATTGGGTGCATTATATGACCAGGCGACAAAACTTTTGTCTTGCCATAATCTGACCATTCTGTGTCCATTAAATGATTAATATTTCTGCATTGATGCCAATTTATTTTCTTAACCTAAACCACATTTCGGAGGGTTTCAGCTTTCAAAAAAATAATTTATACAACCAATGGATGAATTTAACGTCAGGTTATAAGCTTTATTTACATAACATGGATAAGCGACATAACTTCTGCCAGGGAGTGTACAGTAGTGTGCTGGCCGGCAGAGGATGACAGGAGTGGGTATATCTACAGTAGATAAAAGTCCGGTAACATACAATACTTTCATTTGTTCTATTTACAGCATCCACCAATACAAATGTTCAAAAAGCAATACATGTAAAATGCCATATAATGTATGATATTAACACCAGCATACATACCCAGTTTCCTCCATAATGCATCCAAAGTTCTCTGTACAGTCACATTCTTCTGAAAGAATATTGATAGTAAGACGAATAGCGTATGGTAGTGAAAAAACCCATAACATTACTGTATAACACGGGATAATATTAGCTCATTACACCTATCTACTTATTTCTTATATTAGCAGCCGATCTACAATCTATTATAACATGTGATAATGTTTGGTTTTCCTTGGAGAATATAATATTATAATGAATATCTAAGATAAAATTACAAAAATATCAATCTTTAGTAAAATGTAGGTCTTTAGATTACAACAAGGATAACAAATCACATAGTTTACATAATTTTTTCAACAAATTAATATAAGTATGAACTATGATGAAAAGCAAAGACTCTAAATACATGCTAAACCTAAGCTAAAAACAAAATCAGCAAATATCCTGTAGTAAATGTATAAATAGCAATAGTGTATGAAAATAACAAAGAGTACTAAGTTAACATAATCTTGATTAAAAAAAAAGTAAAAGCCATCCCAACACGTCAAGGTGACCCTATTCGGGATGGTCCAAATCTCTAGTATTAACCTCTTTAACCCCTTTACTCCCAAGGGTGGTTTGCATGTTAATGACAAGGTCAATTTTTACAATTCTGACCACTGTCCCTTTATGAAGTAATAACTCTGGAATGCTTCCATGGATCCTGGTGATTCTGACATTGTTTTCTCGTGACTTACTGTACTTCATGACAGTGGTAAAATTTCGTTGATATGACTTGCATTTGTGAAAAAAAACAGAAATTTAGCAAAAATTTTGAAAATTTCGCAATTTTCCAACTTTGGAATTTCATGCCCTTAACTCACAGAGAAATGTCACACAAAATACTTAATAAGTAACATTTCCCACATGTCTACTTTACATCAGCACAATTTTGGAACCAAAATTTTTTTTTGTTAGAAAGTTATAAGGGTTAAAAGTTAAACAGCGATTTCTCATTTTTACAACACCATTATTTTTGGGACCATATCACATTTGAAGTCACTTTGAGGGGTCTATATGATAGAAAATAACCAAAAAGTGACACCATTCTAAAAACTGCACCCCTGAAGGTGCTCAAAACCACATTCAAGATGTTTATTAACCATTCAGGTGCTTCATAGGAATTTTTGGAATGTTTAAACAAAATGAACATTTAATTTTTTTTTACAAAAAAAATTTCTTTTAAAACCAATTTTTTTTTTTCACCCAAGGGGAACGGGAAAAATTGGAGCCCCAAAAATTGTTACAATAGCCTGAGTACGCTGATACCCAATTATGCAGGTAAACCCCCGTTTGGGCGCAGGGAGAGCTCGGAAGGGAAAGGGGGGGGGGGGGGGGGGGGGGGGGGGGGGGGGGGGGGGGGGGGGGGGGGGGGGGGGGGGGGGGGGGGGGGGGGGGGGGGGGGGGGGGGGGGGGGGGGGGGGGGGGGGGGGGGGGGGGGGGGGGGGGGGGGGGGGGGGGGGGGGGGGGGGGGGGGGGGGGGGGGGGGGGGGGGGGGGGGGGGGGGGGGGGGGGGGGGGGGGGGGGGGGGGGGGGGGGGGGGGGGGGGGGGGGGGGGGGGGGGGGGGGGGGGGGGGAAAAAAAAAAAAAAAAAAAAAAAAAAAAAAAAAAAAAAAAAAAAAAAAAAAAAAAAAAAAAAAAAAAAAAAAAAAAAAAAAAAAAAAAAAAAAAAAAAAAAAAAAAAAAAAAAAAAAAAAAAAAAAAAAAAAAAAAAAAAAAAAAAAAAAAAAAAAAAAAAAAAAAAAAAAAAAAAAAAAAAAAAAAAAAAAAAAAAAAAAAAAAAAAAAAAAAAAAAAAAAAAAAAAAAAAAAAAAAAAAAAAAAAAAAAAAAAAAAAAAAAAAAAAAAAAAAAAAAAAAAAAAAAAAAAAAAAAAAAAAAAAAAAAAAAAAAAAAAAAAAAAAAAAAAAAAAAAAAAAAAAAAAAAAAAAAAAAAAAAAAAAAAAAAAAAAAAACCGGAAGGGGCTGGACCCCTCCTGGACTTTTGCCGGGTGTCAGCTTGAAATCACTGACACCCCCCGAAATCGAACGGCTCCCCCCTGAGCGCGGCGATCGCATATGACGACTATCATCCGGGAATTAAGTCCCCCGGTCACAGGACAGAATTAAAAAAATTTGGTGGGAGGAGGTTTTAAAACCTTACCATATGTCCCGGGCCAGCCCAGGTTTTTATGGGGCCCCCGGGGGAAAGGGGCCCCGTGGGCCCCCTTTAAAACAGACCACGATTTTGATGCACAGATACAGCGAGAAATAGGGGACAGTACAATGCCAAATACTTCACTTCTTCCATTACAGAGGAATCATTGTAAATTGTACAATAGTCAAAAACCGCCAAATCCCACAGCGCACGTACAGACTGGACAGTACAGCCCCCTTACAATATTTGGGGACACAGTCCCCCCTCATACCCATATAAACCCCCTGCGGATGTCACCCCCCCATCCCCCATATAATGTCCATACAGAATCTGGGGCCCAAAAAAAATGCTCCATACAGAATATGGACCCAAAAACTCCATACAGATACTGGTCCCCCCTATAATGTCCCTACAAAATAGGAGCTCTCCTCTGCGCTGTACTGCGTTTGATGTTCGGCTCAGGAAAGGGGGCTGGGAAGACTCCCATTTCATCATGATTGCCTCCCCCTATCTCATTGCCTCCCCCCTCATCACAATGCCCCGCCCCTCATCATATCGTCTCCCCACTCATCAATGCCTGCCCATCATCATCATCATCTCCTCCCATCATCAATGTGCCCCATTTCATCATGGCCCCCCATCACATCATCGCCTCCCCACTCACAATGCCGCCTTTTATCATCAATGCCTGCCCATCATCATCATCTCCTCCCATCATCATCAATTCCCGCCCATTATCATCTTCCTGCCCATCATCATCATCTCCCCCACACATCAATGCCTGCCCTTATCATCAATGCCTCCCATTATCATCATCTTCTCCCATCATCAAATGCCTCCCCTTATCTCAATGCCTGCCCACTCACACAACAGCACCACAGCACACAAGCACTCCTTTACATACTACACACACCACACACACACACAAAGCATCGCACTACTACACAAGACACACAACACAGACAAAACACAACGCTCCCCTGTCCACGCCCGCGTCTCTCCACAGCCGCCACTGTGATGACGTCATTCAGGGGCGCTGCGGGAGAGGAAGCGCCGGCGCCCCCTGGACCCCCGGAGGCTGCGGCAGCGGAGGCAGGGGAGGGGTAAGTATTGTGCCAGCTTTTCCCGGGGGCCCGGAAGCGGGGGGCCCTGGGGGCGCTGACACCGCTCTCCCCGTAAGGGGCGCGGGGGCCCCGACGGCGATGGGCCCCCCCCCGCTCGGGGCCCCCGGGCCCTTGCCGGGTGTCCCGGGTGCGACCCCGGGCCCTGCATTTTCAAATGACTAAATGTGTTTTGAATAAGGCCAAACAGCACCGAGGCCCCAACTAAGGGAGAACCAGCATGGGGAGCTTTTTAAAGTAATGTCCAGCTCAAAAAAAGGGGCCCAACCCCTTTTTTTGCACAGAATGCAAAAAAAAAAAATCCTTATTTCACACTTACATTTTTTACTGTGGTAAGGTATTAATACTAGAGGTTAGGGCCGTCCCAATAGGACACCTGGGCGGTGAGATGGCTTTTATTTTTATCAAACTTATGTTGATAAGCCTCTATGTTATTTTTTGCACTATTGCCACTTATTCATTTACTGCAGGGTATTTGTCATTTTTTTTTTATCTTTGGTTTTGTTTTGTTTAGTGGCCGGGGTAAAAATGAGCCTACGGGTGGATCCACACACCCTAAAAAATCAGATCGTTTTTGACTGCCGATAATAGCACAAATGTTTCCCAAACATTATCCCGTCATTGATTTGAATGCGAGGGTGCTTTTGTCGCATCAGAGATACTTTGACATCCTCTGGCAATTTTTTTCGGGGCTGCAAAACCCACAATAAGGATCCATGATATTTTAACCACAAAAAAAATAATGTATATACAATTTGAATCATATATATATATATTTATAAGGGCATTGAAAAATTTTTATATATAATAATTTATTTTAGTTCATAACTTTACATAGTATAAAGCCCCTAATTCAATTCCGGTTTTTTTGAAAAAATTACAGAACCCACATGAAAGACCATGATTTACATACAGTTAACCATGTCATTTCATGTATTTTATATTGGTTTTCACAACAATTTCATGAGTTATGTGTGCAAAATTTCTACATGAGGGGGTTTAATTTAAAAGTTAAATTCGTTTGAAAAAAAATGCTGGGCTCCCCCTGTATTTCTCCACCAGACAGGGAAAACCAGGGTGGGGGAGATAATAATAGCGGGGGAAATGCATTTTTTGTGCCCCCCCTGGCTACTAACATCTGCCCCCAGCCACCCCAGAAAAGGCACATCTTAATTGATTGCCTTTTTTCACTTTTTGCCGTCTATTCCCATTGCCCTGTAGCGGTGGCTAATTTGGGGAATAAAGGGGTTTAAAGGGTACCTTTCATTTAAAATGGGGTTTAAATTTTTTTTTTTTGGGGGGGTTTTTTTTTGGGGGGAGGGTTTTAAAAATTTTTAAAAAAAAACCCCCAAAAAAAAAAAAAAAAAAATTTTTTTTGGGTTTTTTTTTTTTTTTTGGGTTTTTTAAAGGAAAAAAAAATCCCCCAAAAAAAAAAACCGCCCAAATTTTTTAAAGGGAAAAGGGGAAAAAAAAACCCCCCTTTTTGGGGTTTTTTTTTGGGGGGAAAAACGTTTTCCCCGGGGGGGGGGGGCCCCCCCAAAAGGAAAAAATTTTTTAAAAAAAAAAAAAAGGTTTTTTTTAAAAATTAAAAATTTTTCCCCCCCCCCCCAAAAAAAAAAAAAAAAAAAACCCCCTAAACCCCCAAAAAAAAAAAACCCAAACCCCAAAATTTTTTTTTAAAAAAAAAACCCCCCCAAAAAAACCCAAAATTTAAAAAACCTTTCCCCCTTTTTTTTAATTTGGTTTAAAAAAAATTTTTTTTTAAAAAAAAAAAAAAAATTTGGGGAAAAATTTTTTTTTTTTTAAAAAAAGGGGGGGGGGGTTTTTTTAAAAAAAAATTTTTTTTTTTTTAAAATTTTTTTTTAAAAAAAACCCCCTTTTTTTCCAAAAAAATTTTCCCCCCCACCCAAAAAAGGTTTTTTTTAAAATTTTTCCCCCCCTTTTGGGGGCTTTTTTGGGGGGTTTTCCCTTTTTTTTTTTTTTTTTTTTTTTTTTAAATTTTTTAAGGGGAAGGGACCAAAAAAAAAAACCTTTTTTTTTCCCCCCCCCCCGGGTTAAAAGGGGGGGGAAATTCTTTTTCCCCCCCCAAAAAAAAAAAAATTTTTTTTTTTTTTTTTTTTTTTAAAAAAACCCAAAAAAAATTTTTTTCCCCCCCCCAATTTTTTTTTTTGGGGGAAAAGGGGGGTTTTTGGGGGAAAAAAAATTTTTCCCCGGGGGGTTTTTTTCCCCCCCCCCCCGGGGGGCCCTTTTTTGGGGGGGGTTTTTTTTTCCCCCCTTTTTTTTTGGGGGGCCCGGGGGGGGTTTTTTTTTTTCCCAAAACCGGGGGGGTTTTTTTTTAAAAAAATTTTTTTTTTTAAAAAAAAAAAAAATTTTGGGTTTTTTTTTAAAATTTAAAAAAAAAAAAAAAAAAATTTTTTTTTTTTTTAAAAAAAAAAAAAAATTCCCAAAAAATTTAATTTTTTTTTTTAAAAAAAAAAAAAAAAAAAAACCCCCCCCCCCCCTTTTTGGGAAAAAAAAACCCCCCCCCCAAAAAAAAAAAAAAAAAAAATTGGGGGGGTTTTTTAAAAAAAAAGGGAAAAAAAAAAAAGGGGAAAAAAAAGGGAAAAATAAAATTTTTCCCCAAAACCCGGGGGGAAAAAAAATTGGTTTTTTAAAAAATTTTTTTTGGGGTTTTTTTAAAAAAATTTTTTTTTTTTTTTTTCCCCAAAAAAAAAAAATTTTTTTAAAACGAAAATTTTTTCCCCCCAAAAAAATTTTTTAAATTTAAAAAAACCCCGGGGGGAAAAAAAAAAAAAGAAATTTAAGGGGGGGGGTTTTTTTTTTCCCCCCAAAAAAAAAAAGGGGTTTTAAAAACCCGGTGGGAAAAAACCCCCCCAAAAAAAAAATTCCCAAAAATCCGTCTTTTTGATCGCGTGTTTTTCCCATTTTTGTTCAGCGGTATGATGAAAGTTTTTTTTTTTTCCCTTTGTTTTTTTATGGTGTTCCTAAAGGGGTTAATAGTGGGACGTTTTTATGGTGGGGGTCGTTCAGATGGGGCGTACAAATATGTGACTTTTTTTGTTTTTTTTTTTTTTATAAAAGAAATGCTTTTATTGGGGAAAAAATTTTTTTTTCTTTATTTGGGAATTTTTTAAAAAAAATATTTTTACACATTTTTTTTTTTCTTTTTTTTTTTTAACTTTGTCCCTTATTTTTACATTACTTTAAAAGTCGTCGCTGATCTGACACTTTGCAATGCACTGTGCAGACAGCGTTTGACGGCAGTGAAGGGATTTGCCATGCCTCTCTCACAGGCACTAAAAGCCACCTCACTGCTGGACCTGAAAGGCCCCCCACGGCTATCTTGGAGCCGGGGGTCCCCCAGGGAAACACTTAGAACAATGCGATTCATCGCGTTGTTCGAGGGAAGCACGCAGGACCCCCTCCGCGATGCTTCTCCTAGCCTCTCCCGGCCCTAACACTACGATCTTGTTTGATCACGTGTTCTGGGGGTTAAGTGCCGGAAGGGGTTTTTGGCCACTCCTGGATTAATCCCGGGTTTGTCAGCTTGAAATCACTGACACCCGGCCGAAATCAAACGGCTCCCCCTGAGCGCGGCGATCGCATATGACGACATCATCCAGGGAAATTAAGCCCCCAGGTCACAGGACAGAATATACTGGGGGCAGGAGGGTTTTAAAACCTTACCATATGTCAGGGCCAGCCCGGTTTTTATGGCCCCCGGGGGAAAGGGCCTTGGCCCCCTTTAAAACAGACCCCGATTTTGATGCACAGATCAGCGAGAAATATGGGGACAGTACAATGCCAAATACTTCACTTCTTCCATTACATGAGTGAATCTATTTTTAAAATTTTACAATAGTCAAAAAAACCCCCAAATCCCACAGCGCACAGTACAGACTGGAAGTACAGTCCCCCTTACAATTTTGGGGACCCCAGTCCCCCCTCATCCCCCCTATAAACCCCCTGCGGATGTCACCCCCCATCCCCCATATAATGTCCATACAGAATTTGGGCCCCAAAAAAAATGTCCATACAGAATATGGACCCAAATAACCCCATAAGGGAAATGGTCCCCCATATAATGTCCCTACAAAATAGGAGCTCTCCTCTGCGCTGTACTGCGTTTATGTCGGCTCAGGAAAGGGGGCTGTGGAAGACCCCCCATTTCATCATGATTGCCTCCCATCATCTCATTGCCTCCCTCATCAAAATCCCCTGCCATCATCATATCGTCCCCCCCACTCATCAATGCCTCCCCATCATCATCTCTCTCCCCCCCATCATCAATGTGCCCCATTTCATCATGGCCTCCCCATCATCATCATCGCCTCCCCATCTCCAATGCCCCCTTTTATCATAAATGCCTGCCCATCATCATCTCTCCTCCCATCATCATCAACCCTGCCCATTATATCTTCCTGCCCATCATCATCATCTCCCCCCACATCATAAATGCCTCCCCTTATCATCAATGCCTCCCCATTTATCATCTTCCCCATCATTCAATGCCCCCCCTTATCTCAAGCCTGCCCACTCACACAGACAGCACCACAGCACACAAGCACCTCTCACATACTACACACCCCCAAAACCCACACAAAGCATCGCACTACAAAACACAAGACACACACACACAGACACATCACACACGCTCACCTGTCCACGTCCGCGCTCTGCCACAGCCCCCCACTGTGATGACGTCATTCAGCGGCGCTGCTGTGAGAGGAAGCGCCGGCGCCCCCCGGAGCCGGAGTGCGGCAGCGGAAGGGACGGGAGAGGTAAGTATTGTGCCGTTTTGCCGGGGCCCAGAAAACGGGGGGGCCCAGTGGCGGCGCTGACACCCCCTCTCCCGTAAAAGGGGGGCGGGGGGCCCGACGGCGTTGGGCCCCCCCCGCTCGGGCCCCGGCCTTGCCTGGGTGTGGGGGGACGCCCGGGCCCCGCATATTCAAATGACTAAATTGATTGAATAAGGCCGAACAGCACCGAGGCCCCAACTAATGGAGAACCAGCAAGGGGGGGGCTTTATTTAAAAGTAATGTCCAGCTCAAAAGAAAAAAGGGCCCAAACCCCTTTTTTGCACAGAATGCAAAAAAAAAAAACCCTTTTCACACTTACATGTTTACTGTGGTAAGGTATTAATATAGAGGTTAGGACCGTCCCAATAGGACACGTGAGGCGGTGAGATGGCTTTTTTTTTTTTATCAAATTATTTGATAAGCACTCTATGTTATTTTCTGCACTATTGCCATTATTCATTTACTGCAGGTATTTGTCATTTTTTTTTTTTCTTTGGTTTTGTTTTTTTAGTGGCCGGTGTAAAAAGAGCCTAGGCTGGGGTCCACACACCCCTAAAAAATCAGATGTTTTTGACTGCCGTAATAGCAAAAATGTTTCTAAACATTATCCGCTTCATTGATTTGAATGCGAGGATGCGATTTTGTCGCACAGAGCATACTTTGACATCCGTCTGGCAATTTTGTCGGGGTAGCAAAACCGACTATAAGGATCCCTGATAGGTTTTAACCACAAAAAAAAATGTATATACACATAGAATCATATATATATATAAAATATATATATGTCATTG
>JARQOD010000007.1:20102571-20129905 GCA_033576555.1 Oophaga sylvatica
AAATAACTTATCTGCAAGTTGCAGGAGACAGCAGAAAACAACTGACTTCCAAACTGGACGAGAAAGAGACAACTAATCACCGGCGAGGATCATGGGAAAGTTACTCCCTTAAATCTCCCAGTCATCACTCCCAGATTGCCAATCGCCGCAGCTAAATCCTCAGCTGAAGGGCCTCTGTCCATCAAGGCACTTCATTAATCTCAACAGCCACCAGAGGGCCCCAACTCATAATCCAGAGCATTCACAACAGTCGCTTATCCTGTTATATAAAATAAAAGCTTATAACCTGATTAAATTCATCCAATGGTTGTATAAATTATCTTTTGAAAGCTGAAACCCTCCGAAATGTGGTTTAGGTTAAGAAAATAAATTGCCATCAATGCAGAAATATTGATCATTTAATGAACACAGAATGGTCAGATATGGCAAGACAAAAGTTTTGTCACCCACAGAAAGTAATGTGATATTCAAACCAAATAATTAACTTAAAATACAAAACATAAGTTGCATAACTTGGTGAATGAAGTTGGGTGCATTAAGTCATATTTAATATTTTTGTGTGACTTCCATGAGCTTAAGGACTGCAGCCATGCGGTTCAACAATGATTCATACAATTTATTAATGAAGTCATCGGGAAATAGCAAAGAATGCAGTCTTACAGCCTCCCAGATTCATCTAGATTCCTTGGTTTTGTCTTCCAAGCTTCCTCTTTCATCCTACCCCAAACATGCTCAATGATGTTCATGTCTGGTGACTGGGGCTGGCCAGTCCCTTGAGCACCTTGATCTTTTTTGCCTGGAGGGAAACTTTGCTGTAGAGATGGATGTTGAGATGGGAGCCCCCATCTGCTACAGAATTTGACCCCTTTATATTTGGAACTTAAGAGGTAGCTAATACGTCTTGATATTTTAGGCTATTGATATTGCATTCCCTTGCAAATGTTTCGCACAACCCCCATACTGAATGTAAACCCAGACCATGATCTTTCCACCACCAAATTTAAATGTTTTCTGGGTGTATTTTAGATCCATACAGACTCCAGTAGGTCTCCTGCAGTATTGCGGCGGCTGTGGTGTAATTCTACTGAAGATCATCAGAGAAATCCACCTTCTGTCACTTTTTTCCACGTCCATCTGTTTAGCAGGCTGTGGGACTTTGCAAATGCCACACAGTTTTTTATTTACCTTTGTTTAGTGCTGCTTCCGGGCACTGATTCGACCATGGAGGCCATTTTGAGACAGAATCTACAAACTGTTCCAGTTGACACAGGGACTTGAGGTGACCAGGCCTGTTGGAGCGCTGCTGCAGTGGAAGAGGGCTTGCTTTGGATTTTCTAACCAACAAAATGTTCCTCCTGAGCAGTTGTCTTGCGGGATCTGCCGGACCTGGGCTTGTCAAACACATCTCCAGTCTCTTCAAATCATTTTTTAATTCTTTGTACTTGACGCTGAGACACATTAAAGATGCCAGCCACCTCTGCAGTGGATCTGGTCTTCAGCCTCTTAATAATCCAGGCTTTGGTCGCAGGGAGGATTTTTGGCATGTTGTCAGATCTCAAGTTGCAGTTCAAGTGAAGTTCTGGGTGCTGGGTTTCTTTTTAGACAACCCACTAATTAACCGATCATTTACTGAGCACAGGTGAGGATGTCAACTAGGATTGGGTGCATTATATGACCAGGCGACAAAACTTTTGTCTTGCCATAATCTGACCATTCTGTGTCCATTAAATGATTAATATTTCTGCATTGATGCCATTTATTTTCTTAACCTAAACCACATTTCGGAGGGTTTCAGCTTTCAAAAAAATAATTTATACAACCAATGGATGAATTTAACGTCAGGTTATAAGCTTTTATTTACATAACATGGATAAGCGACATAACTTCTGCCAGGGAGTGTACAGTAGTGTGCTGGCCGGCAGAGGATGACAGGAGTGGGTATATCTACAGTAGATAAAAAGTCCGGTAACATACAAATACTTTCATTTGTTCTATTTTACAGCATCCACCAATACAAATGTTTCAAAAAGCAATACATGTAAAATGCCATATAATGTATGATATTAACACCAGCATACATACCCAGTTTCCTCCATAATGCATCCAAAGTTCTCTGTACAGTCACATTCTTCTGAAAGAATATTGATAGTAAGACGAATAGCGTATGGTAGTGAAAAAACCCATAACATTACTGTATAACACGGGATATATTAGCTCATTACACCTATCTACTTATTTCTTATATTAGCAGCCGATCTACAACTATTTATAACATGTGATAATGTTTGGTTTTCCTTGGAGAATATAATATTATAATGAATATCTAAGATAAAATTACAAAAATATCAATCTTTAGTAAAATGTAGGTCTTTAGATTACAACAAGGATAACAAATCACATAGTTTACATAATTTTTTTCAACAAATTAATATAAGTATGAACTATGATGAAAAGCAAAGACTCTAAATACATGCTAAACCTAAGCATAAAAACAAAATCAGCAAATATCCTGAGTAAATGTATAAATAGCAATAGTGTATGAAAATAACAAAGAGTACTAAGTTAACATAATCTTGATTAAAAAAAAAGTAAAAGCCATCCCAACACGTCAAGGTGACCCTATTCGGGATGGTCCAAATCTCTAGTATTAACCTCTTTAACCCCTTTACTCCCAAGGGTGGTTTGCATGTTAATGACAAGGTCAATTTTTACAATTCTGACCACTGTCCCTTTATGAAGTAATAACTCTGGAATGCTTCCATGGATCCTGGTGATTCTGACATTGTTTTCTCGTGACTTACTGTACTTCATGACAGTGGTAAAATTTCGTTGATAATGACTTGCATTTGTGAAAAAAAACAGAAATTTAGCAAAAATTTTGAAAATTTCGCAATTTTCCAACTTTGGAATTTCATGCCCTTAACTCACAGAGAAATGTCACACAAAATACTTAATAAGTAACATTTCCCACATGTCTACTTTACATCAGCACAATTTTGGAACCAAAATTTTTTTTTGTTAGAAAGTTATAAGGGTTAAAAAGTTAAACAGCGATTTCTCATTTTTACAACACCATTATTTTTGGGACCATATCACATTTGAAGTCACTTTGAGGGGTCTATATGATAGAAAATAACCAAAAAGTGACACCATTCTAAAAACTGCACCCCTGAAGGTGCTCAAAACCACATTCAATGTTTATTAACCATTCAGGTGCTTCATAGGAATTTTTGGAATGTTTAAACAAAATGAACATTTAATTTTTTTTCACAAAAAATTTACTTCAGAACCAATTTTTTTATTTCACCAAGGGTAACAGGAAAAATTGGAGCCCAAAAGTTGCTGTACAATATGTCCTGAGTACGCTGATACCCAATATATGCAGGTAAACACACTGTTTGGGCGCATGGCAGAGCTCGGAAGGGAAGGAGCTCCGTTTGACTTTTCAATGCAAAATTGTCTGGAATTGAGATTAGATGCCATGACGCGTTTGGAGAGCCCCTGATGTGCTCAAACAGAGGAAACCCCCCACAAGTGACACCATTTTGTAAACTAGACCCTAAGGAACATATCTAGATGTGTGGTGGGCACTTCGAACCCCCAAGTGCTTCACAGAAGTTTATAACGTACAGCCGTAAAAATAAAAAAAACATTTTTTTACAAAAATTATCTTTTCGCCCCAATATTTTATTTTCACAAGGGTAACAGGAGAAATTGGACCCCAAAAGTTGCTGTGCATTTGTCCCGAGTACGTTGTTACCCTATATGTGGGGGTAAATCACTGTTTGGGGGCACAGCAGAGCTTGGAAGGAAAGGAGCACCGTTTGACTTTTCAACGCAGAATTGGCTGGAATTGAGATCGGACGCCATGTCGCATTTGGAGAGCCCCTGATGTGCCTAAACAGTGGAAACCCCCCAATTCTAACTCCAACCCTAACCCCAACACACCCCTAACCCTAATTCCAGCCTAGCCATAACCCTAAACCTCAAACCTAACCCTAACACACCCCAAACCCTAATCCCAACCCTAACCCTAATCCAAACCCTAACCCTAATCCAAACCCTAACTTTAGCCCTAACCCTAACTTTAGCTCCAACCCTAATCCTAACTTTAGCCTCAACCCTAACTTTAGCCCTAACCCTAACCCTAATGGGAAAATGGAAATAAGTATTTAATTTTATTATTTTTCCCTAACTAAGGGGGTGATAAAGGGGGTTTGATTTACTATTTATAGTGGATTTTTAATATCGGATTTTTTTGTTTGGCAGCTGTCAAACGCTAAAAGACACTTTTTATTGCAAAAAATAGGTTTTGCATCACCACATTTTGACAGGTATAATTTTTCCATACTTTGGCCCAGAGTCATGTGAGGTCTTGTTTTTTGCGGGATGAGTTGACATATTTATTGGTACCATTTTCGGGCACGTGACATTTTTTGATCGCTTTTTATTACGATTTTTGGGAGGCAGAATGTACAAAAACCTGAAATTCATTAATTTCTTTTGGGGGTGTTTACACCGTTCCATGTTTGGTAAAATTGATAAGGCAGTCTTATTCTTCGGTCAGTACGATTACAGTGATACCTCTTTCATATAATTTTTTATGTTTTGGTGCTTTTATACAATAAAAACTTTTATATAAAGAAATTATTTTTGCATCGCTTTATTCTGAGAGCTATAACATTTTTATTTTTCGCTGATGTCGCTATATGGCGGCTCGTTTTTTGCTGGACAAGATGACGTTTTCAGCGGTACCATGTTTATTTATATCCGTCTTTTTGATCGCGTGTTATTCCACTTTTTGTTCAGCGGTATGATGATAAAGCTTTTTTTTTTTGCCTTGTTTTTTTATGGTGTTCACTAAAGGGGTTAACTAGTGGGACAGTTTTATAGGTCGGGTCGTTACAGATGCGGCGATACTAAATATGTGTACTTTTATTGTTTTTTTTATTTATATAAAGAAATGCATTTATTGAGGAAATAATTTTTTTTCTTTATTTAGGAATTTTAAAAAAAATATTTTTACACATGTTAATTTTTGTCTTTTAATTTTTAACGTTGTCCCATTATGTTACATTACTATATAAAGTCAGATCGCTGATCTGACACTTTGCAATGCACTGTGTCAGATCAGCGATCTGACAGGCAGTGAAGGAGACTTGCCACTGCCTGCTCTCAGCAGGCACTAACAAGCCACCTCACTGCTGGACCTGTAAGGACCCCACGGCTATCTTGGAGCCGGGGGTCTCCATGGAGACACTTAGAACAATGCGATCTCATCGCGTTGTTCTGAGGGAAGCACGCACGGAGCCACCTCCCTGTCGATGCTTCTCCTGATGCCTCTGCCGGCACCTGAACACTACGATCTTGTTTGATCACAGTGTTCTGGGGGTTAAAGTGCCGGAAGCGGTCTGTGACCACTCCTGGCACTTAATGCCGGGTGTCAGCTGTGAGAATCAGCTGACACCCGGCCGAAATCGAACGCGCTCCCCCCGTGAGCGCGGCTGATCGCATATGACGTACTATTCAGTCCATGGGAATTAAGTCCCAGGTCACATGGACAGAATAGTACGTCGGATGGCAGAGAGGTGTTAAAACCTTACCATATGTCCAGGGCCAGCTCCAGGTTTTTATGGGCCCCGGGCGAAAGGGCCTCAGTGGGCCCCTTTAACACAGACCACGATTCATGATGCACAGATACAGCAGAGAAATATGGGTACAGTACAATGCCAAATACTTCACTTCTTCCATTACATGAGTGATATCTATTGTAAATTGTACAATAGCTCAAAAACCGCCAAATCCTCACAGCGCACAGTACAGACTGGACAGTACAGTCCTCCTTACAATATTATGGGCACCACAGTCTCCCCCTCATCACCCATATAATACCCCATGCAGGATGTCACCCACCATCCCCCATATAATGCTCCATACAGAATACTGGACCCAAAATAATGCTCCATACAGAATACTGGACCCAATATAATGCTCCATACAGGATACTGGTCCCCATATAATGCTCCATACAAAATATGGAGCTCTCCTCTGCGCTGTACTGCGTTCTGCACTGTTACGGCTCAGGAAAGGGCGCTGTGGAAAGACTCCCCATTATCATCATGATTGCCTCCCCATCATCATCATTGCCTCCCCATCATCATCAATGCCTGCCCATCATCATCATCGTCTCCCCATCATCATCAATGCCTGCCCATCATCATCATCATCTCCTCCCCATCATCAATGCCTGCCCATTATCATCATGGCCTCCCCATCATCATCATCGCCTCCCCATCATCATCAATGCCTGCCTTTTATCATCAATGCCTGCCCATCATCATCATCTCCTCCCCATCATCATCAATTCCTGCCCATTATCATCAATGCCTGCCCATCATCATCATCTCCTCCCCATCATCATCAATGCCTGCCCATTATCATCAATGCCTGCCCATTATCATCATCTTCTCCCCATCATCATCAATGCCTCCCCATTATCATCAATGCCTGCCCATCATCACACAGACAGCACCACAGCACACAAGCACTCTCTCACATACATACACACACACACACACACACACAAAGCATCGCACTACATACACACAGACACACACACACAGACACATACACACACGTCTCACCTGTCCAGCGTCCGCGCTCTCTGCCACAGCCGGCCACTGAATGATGACGTCATTCAGCGGCGCTGCTGTGAGAGGAAGCGCCGGCGCCCCCTGGAGCCCGGAGCTGCGGCAGCGGAGGCACGGGAGAGGTAAGTATTGTGCCAGCTTTTGCCGGGGCCCTGAGCAAGCGGGGGGGCCCAGTGGCGGCGCTGACACCGCTCTCCTCCGCTAACGGGCGCGGGGGTGCCCGACGGCGAGTGGGCCCCCCCACCTGCTCAGGGCCCCGGCACTTGCCTGGGTGTGCCGGGTGCTGACGCCGGCCCTGCATATGTCAAATGACGTAAATGTGATTGAATAAGGGCCGAGCAGCACCGAGGCCCCAACTAATGGAGAACCAGCAATGGGGAGCTATATAAATGTAATGTCCAGCTCAAAGAAAAGAGGCCAAGCCCTTATTTGCACAGAATGCAAAAAAAAAATCCTTATTCACACTTACATTGTTTGACATGTGGTAAGGTATTAATACTAGAGGTTAGGACCGTCCCGAATAGGATCACCGTGAGGCGGTGAGATGGCTTTTATTTTTATCAAACTTATGTTGACTAAGCACTCTATGTTATTTTCATGCACTATTGCCACTTATTCATTTACTGCAGGGTATTTGCTCATTTTGTTTTTATCTTAGGTTTTGTTTGTTTAGTGGCCGGTGTAAACATGAGCCTACGGCTGGAGTCACACACACCGTCTAAAAAATCAGATCGTTTTAGACTGCCGATAATAGCACAAATGTTTCCTAAACATTGATCCGTCTGTCATCTGATTTGAATGCGAGGATGCGATTTTGTCGCATCAGAGCATACGTTTGACATCCGTCTGGCGAGATTTTGTCGGTGGCTAGCAAAACCGACATATAATGGATCCATGATAGGTTTTAACCACAAAAGAAATAATAGATATATACACATAGAATACATATATATATATACATATATATATATGTCATTGACACATATATATATACATATATTTATAGTTCATACACTTCTACATAGTATAATAGCCGCTAATTCAATTGCCGGTTTCTGTAAAATTACAGAACCCGACATGAAATGACACATGATTTACATACAGTTAACCATGTCATTTCATGTAGTTTGATATATGGTTTTCACTAACAATTACATGAGTATATGTGTGCAAAATTTCATACATGTAGGGGTTAATTAAATGTGTAAATTCGTTGAAAAAAAATGCGTGGGCTCCCGCTGTATTTTCTCCACCAGACAGGGAAAGCCAGCGAGTGGGGGCAGATAATAATAGCCTAGGGAGAGTGCATTTATTTTGTGCCCCCCTGGCTACTAACATCTGCCCCCAGCCACCCCAGAAAAGGCACATCTATAATTAGATGTGCCTTTTCTGGCACTTTGCCCGTCTATTCCCATTGCCCTGTAGCGGTGGCTAATGGGTTAATAATGGGTTAAGGCTACCTTGCTATTTAATAATGGGTTAAGGCCACCTTGCTACTGGAAGGTGACTTTAAGCCAGGTTAATAATTGAGAGTTGTCAATTAGACAACTCTCAATTATTAATCCTATTGTATGAAATGAAAAAAAAAAACACACACACATGAATTAAAGACGGATTTTTGTAAGAACTTACCTGTAAAATCCTTTTCAGCGAAGGAAGGAAGAGAGACACACTAGAAATTACTAATGGGTAGGCGGAGCCCAGATGAGATAGACACCTCAGATTAAAAAGAGTGTTGACCGGCCCACTCAGCTCTCCAGTTGTACACAAACTTAGGGAAGAGCAATATCACCAGCGGAGCAACATAACCCCTTCTAAAAGGAATTCAGAGAAAAAAAACACAAGAACACAGGTTATGGATGCATGTAGGCAAAAAACCACACAGTTCCAGGTACTACTCACTGGACCTGACCACTGCGATGAGCTGGCAATGCTGGAACAGAGCCTTAGCGCGTCGACCTCAGCCCAGATAATCGCTATCAGAGAAGGGTCACGCCGCATCTGAAAACAACAACACACTTCTGCCATGGGAGGGAGCTGTGTCTCTCTTCCTTCCTTCGCTGAAAAGGATTTTACAGGTAAGTTCTTACCAAAATCCGTCTTTCAGCAGCAGATGGAAGGAAGAGAGCCACACTAGTCATTACTAGTGGGACGTCCCAAAGCAGTCCAAAAATTAAGGGTGGGAAAAAAACAAAAGAGGCAGAATCCCAACAACCTAGATAAAATGTGCAATAGGCGCCAAACACAAGTTAACTAGAACTTTAAGCTACGGCCGCCTGCAGGACCCTACGTCCTAAGGCCGCAGCAGCGGAAGCACTGACGTCCACCTTATAAAACTTTATAAACGTGTGGACGGAACGCCAGGTCGCCGCTCGGCAGAGCTGAGCTGCCGAGGCCCCTTGATGAAAGGCCCACGAGGAAGCCACAGCCCTCGTGTAGTGAGCTCGAATCTTAATCGGGCAAGGTTTGCTTTTAAGTCGGTAAGCCTCTAAAAAAAGGCCGGCCGAAACCAACGAGCTATAGAGTCCTTGGAAGCTCGTTGACCACGCTGACGACCTGCTGGAATCACAGAGAGTTCCGACTTCCGAAAATTTTGAGTAATAAACAAATAGAACTTCAAAGCCCGCACCAAATCCAATTTGTGCAAGGCCCGTTCCTTCGCATTCCTCGGCTCCGGACAGAGCGAGGGCACCTTAGGTAGGAAGTCGCCCCGTGTGCGAAGTACTACGCGATCCGGGTGAAACTCCGGGAAATGAGGCAAGCAAGAAAGAGCCGCCAACTCAGAAAAACCTTTCTCAAAAAGGTAACCGCCACTAGAAAGGCAACCTTCCAAGATAGCAAAGAAAAGCTAGCAGAGTCCATAGGCTCAAAAGGCCCATGTTGAAGAGCTTCCAATACAAGATTGAGCCGCCAAGGAGACACAGGTGCCTCCGCGGCGGAAACTGATGGGTTACTCCGCGAAAAAAGGAACGTACGTCCCTACGCGAGGCGATAGCCTTCCGAAAAGCAAAAGCAGGGCAGAACCTGACCCTTCAGAGTGCTAACTGCCAAACCCTTGTCCAGCCCGTACTGCAAAAGGCCAACAAATTGGGAATGGAAAGAATCCTCGGGTTCCTTGAAGAACCCGAACACCACAAAAAGAAGGCTTCCACGCCGTCAAACGCAGAGACCTCAGGTCCGGATGACGAACGGGCCCTTGGGTTAACAGGTCCGGGCGAAGAGGAAATGGAAAAGGAGGCGCTGTCAGAAGCGACACCAGTGTCGAGAACCACGTCCTCCTTGGCCAATCTGGGGCTATCAACATAGCCGGGATTCTCTCCAGTCTGATCCGACACCACCCCAGAGGAAGGGTATTGGCAGGAACACATAGATTAGCTCCAACGGGGCCACCAGAGCATCCACCGTCACAGCCTTCGGGTCCTTGTACCTGGACATGAAAATCGGTAACTTGGCATTGAACCTGGATGCCATCAAATCCACTTGGGGAGTTCCCCAATGGGAGCACAGCAGTGCAAAAATCTCCGGATGAAGACTCCATTCTCCGGGATCCATCTTCTCGCGACTGAGAAAGTCTGGCCTGATTCTGAACTCCTGAAATGTGGATCGCAGAGAAGGCTGGCACTCTGGTCTCGGCCCATACCAGGATCCGAGAAACCTCCACCATGAGCCTGGAACTCCTTGTCCCGCCTAGATGGTCGATATACACGACCGCCGTCGCATTGTCTGTCTGCACTCGGACTGACAGACCGCTTAAAGGGACCGTCCAGTGTTGGAGGCAAAGGAAAATTGCCCTCAATTCCAGGATGTTGATCGGCAGGAGACTCCTCCGACGACAATACTCCCTGAATCCAGAGATCGTCCAGACACCCCCCAGCCCGTCAGGCTGGCATCGGTGGTTATGACCGACCACCTAGGAGGGAGGAAAGACTTCCTCAGGGATAACGCTTCCGGACGTAACCACCATCCTAGAGACTCTCGCACCCTGTGGGAGATGATGAGACTGCAATCCTGCGAAGTCTGTGATCGATCCCAACGGCTCAGAATGAGCCTTTGGAGGGCCCTGGAATGAAACTGCGCAAACGGAAGTGGCTCCATGGGCCACCATCAAACCCGGAAGGCGCATACACCCTCGAAGAGACATCGCTGTCGAAGACTTCATAATCTGTACATGTCTAAGGAGACATGCTTGCTTGTCTGGAGGCAGAGACACCACTGCTCGTACTGTGTCGAAATGCATCCCCAAAGAACAGGATTGACTACGACGATTCCAGAGACGACTTCTCCCAACTGACCAGCCACCCGAAGTCCTCCAGGAGCTGAAGGGATAGATTGCAAACAGTCACTGCCTCCTCCTTTGAGGACGCCACAATCAAAAGGTCGTCCAGGTAGGGAAGAATCGAAACCCCCTGTCTTCGAAGAAATGCCATGAGAGGCGCCAGAAATTTTTGTAAAAACTCTGGGCGCTGAGGCCAACCCGAATGGCAGAGCCACAAACTAGTAATGGTCCTGACCTATGGCAAATTGAAGGAAGCGTTGGTGGGCCCTTCCGATTGGGAAGTGCAAATAAGCGTCGCGAATGTCCTCAAATTGAAAACTGGAGAGCTGAGTAGGAGGAGCCCGAGCTGGAGGGGCCGGTCAACACTCTTTTTAATCTGAGGTGTCTATCTCATCTGGGCTCCGCCTACCCACTAGTAATGACTAGTGTGGCTCTCTTCCTTCCATCTGCTGCTGAAAAATCATTTTAATGAAATAAATACAGTTTTTGACCATATTTTATTGTACTGCTACTCCTTGCGAAGCCCTTATTCTCCTGTAATAAAAAAAATAATAAAACAACCATATTCTTACCTATCCGGCGCTCAGTCAGGTCCCACGCTGTAATCCTTCACAAAGGGTTAACAGGTTTACTGCAGGGACCGGAGCTAATGCTGCCAGCCTCGCATTAAACCCCCGAATGAATGAGCTCATCTCCCGGCTGACAGGAGAGGAAGTGATTAGCTGGGAAGCTTAATTGATTGTTTCCCAGGCTAATCAGTTCAGTTCAGGTCAGCCGGGGACTCCCTCTGACGTCACTGATGCTGTGCGGAGTCCCCAGCTGACCTGAACTGATTAGCGTGGGAAACATTCAATTAAGCTTCCCAGCTAATCAGCTCATCTCCTGTCAGCCGGGAGAAGAGCTCATTCATTCGGGGGTTTACTGCGAGGCTGTCTGCATTAGCTCCGGTCCCCGTAGTAAACCTGTTAACCCTTTGTGAAAGATTACAGCGTGGGACCTGACTGAGCGCCGGATAGGTAAGAATATGGTTGTTTTATTATTTTTTTTATTACAGGAGAACAAGGGCTTCGCAAGGAGTACTAGTACAATAAAATATGGTCAAAAACTGTGTATTTATTTCATTAAAATGATTTTTAATTCATGTGTGTGTGTGTTTTTTTTCATTTCATACAATAGGATTAATAATTGAGAGTTGTCTAATTGACAACTCTCAATTATTAACCTGGCTTAAAGTCACCTTCCAGTAGCAAGGTGGCCTTAACCCATTATTAACCCATTAGCCACCGCTGCAGGGCAATGGGAATAGACGGGCTAAGTGCCATAAAAGGCGCATCTGATTATAGATGCGCCTTTTCTGGGGTGGCTGGGGGAAGATGTTAGTAGCCGGGGGGGGCACAAAAAAATGGTCCCTCTCAGGGCTTCTAATATCTGTCTTCAGTCGCTGGCTTTCCCTGTCTGGTGGAGAAAATACCGCGGGAGCCAATGCATTTTTTTTAACGAATTTACACATTTAATTAACCCCTATATGTATGAAATTTTGCACACATACACTCATGTAATTGTTAGTGAAAACCATATATCAAACTACATGAAATGAATTGTTAACTGTATGTAAACCATGTGTCATTTCATGTCGCGTTCTGTAATTTTACAGAAACCGGCAATTGAATTAGCGGCTATTATACTATGTAGAAGTGTATGAACTATAAATATATATATGTGTCACAATGACATGTTTTATATAATATTATATATATATATATATATATTGTGAGACAGTGAGAATATGTGGGTTAGATGGGGTGTATATTTCACCTGGGTGCTTTGCTGACTGGTATAAGGGAGGTGTATGGCTTTGTAGACCTGGTGGTAGAGAAAGGTCATTACACCTTCCACTCAGTGCATACTTGCAGCTCAAACCTGTAACCACTCAGCTGTTAATTAAGAAGCCAGAAATAGGTGTCTGGAAACACAGTCAGAGAGAGCTAGTTTAGCCTGGACACAGGGAGGTGTCCTGGCACAAGAAACAGTCTCCAAGAGTGTTAGAGCTGTCTTCAGCCTGGACACAGAGAGGTGTCCTGGCACAAGGAAGCAGTCTCTGTGAGAATGCATGCGGATAAGCTACTGAAGAGGAGGAGAGCCGTCTCAGTCTGGGTGCAGGAAGGACCCCGGACATAGGAGTGTCTCTGTGAACCTCCATGCTGATGATTACTGAAGAGGAGGGGAGCCATCTCAGTCTGGGTTAGAGGTACCCCGGACACAGGAGTGTCTCTGTGAACCTCCAGCATAATGACTACTGAATAGGAGTGGATCTCTCTCAAGTCTGGACGTCGGGTGGACCTTCAGACATAAGGAGGAGTATCTGGGAAACTCCATACTGGTAACATATATCATATGTGTTGTTTTGGGCACAGACTGATAGAGTCTGGGTTCCTGATAGAAAGGGACATTACATAAGTGTAATTTAGTGGCTAGACAAGCCTAGGTCTTTTGTTTATGCTTTGTTTTATCTGTGTGCTGTGGACTTTATAAAACTGGTTGCGGCCAGTTTTTACCATAATTTCTGTCTGAATGAACTGTTTCCGTGCCATTCTGTCTACCCAGACAGCGATCCTAGAGCTAAAACCCCCGGAAAGGCTACAATTGGTGGAGAATGCTGGGGCAGCGCAGGGCCTGGTACAGTTAGTGCTGGAGTGTGCATGCAGCACAGTGGCAAGAGACAGCATTAAAGGTGAAGTCTATTGAAATAGCAACAGAGGAAAAAAAAAAAAAGTGTGTCAGCAGAAACGTCTGTTTGGAGCAGTCTTGGAGAGACAGTGGCCCTGATAGGGTCTGCAGAGAGAAAATGTATGCACAGCAAAGCTGAACTTGTTGTGAAAATGACTGTGGAATGTGCAGCAGCAAAAGAAAAGTTTGTGGAGCAGTCTTAAAGAGACAGTAGCCCTAATAGACTTTGCAAAGAAAAAAAAAAAGGGTGTTTGCACAGCAAGCTGAATTTGTTGTAGAAATGACTGTGGTGTGTGCTGTGGCTCGTGGGGTCACGAAGGTGACAAGCGGCTGGCTGTGACTCGTGGGGTCACGAAGGTGACAAGCGGCAAGACAGCGCAGCGTGCAAGTCTTCTCGTGGGAGGAGCTACAGGGACTTGCAGCAAGAGGTTCCGCAGGAGCTGCAGTAACAGCCACAGCGGCTTATGAGCAACATCTGAAGGTGTTGGTGGTTGTGGCTGCAACGGGAGCGGCGGCAGTTTCAGCCGGAGCTGGTGTGGTGCAATCAGATAGTGTGACCCAAGTCACACAGACTCTTAAAGGGCCAGTAACAGCCCAAAAGAGATAAACTTGTACTGGGTGGTTTGTGCCTAAGAAAGCTGTGGGGGAGTCCACAGGGTGTATCCCGGAGTGGGGTGGTGTCCCTAGGGAGGGGGCGTGGCCTAAAAGGGCGGTAACACACCCGCAGGGATGGTGCGCAAAAAGGGGGTGGAGTGTCCCAACAGAAAAGGGGAGGTGCTGACAAACTGTTGCCCGGCGCAAATGGGTTATCGGTGTCCAGTCTGCCTTATGAATTATCCACCAGGCACACTACTAAGGGGGTGTGCCTTACAGATAAACACTGAAGACGCGGTGGGTCTGGTCGACTTGGAAAGCCCGGTGACGCTAGTGAGGGGTTGTACCTGAGGGATGGCAGCTGACCGGTAGAAAGATCGGGGTCACTTGCATCCATGGGGACACTAGGGAATATCCAGTGGCCAGACTGATCTTTGATGTTGGCTGCGACACTGAGGTACAGGATGTCGCTGTAGACCCAAATTTGTCATGTCCAGTAGTTATAGGTCGGGACTTTAAACTACTCTCCGGTTTATGGGACAGAGGAGTTTCTAGGCAGCAAGAGGGAGGCCTTGATACTGTTGGGGTGGCAGAAAGTGGGACAGTGACTCCTTCCCAAACTGACGGATCTAACCAACCCGGTGACATAGCAGACGGTGACACCAGAAGAAAGGGTGCGTCTGCCCAACTTACTGACATGTCACCTGAAGTGTATGACAGAAGAACTGATAATAATGTGATAGTTAACACGTCTGGAACGGACACCCAGTTAGAGGGTAACTGGGGGGTTAACGATACAGGGGGAGGTGACTTAGACTCTGCAGGTGACTGTGACTCTAATGGAGAGAGGGAGTCCAGTAATGAAGGGCCCCACAAGGAGAAGAAGTCCTCCCGTCGCCGGAAACGTAAAGGGCGCAAAGAGCGTGAGCCCCTTGCACCCAGTAAGGAGGTCAATGAGGAAGAACCTCTTGAGAAAAAATTAGAGTGTGTGGAGCTCTCTGAAGATACAAAGGACAGTGGTAATGATGGTGTGTCATCTGATGACAATAGAGCAACCAGTGCAAATGAGGAAGGCACGGTAGCCGAGAAGATTGAGAGTCCTGAGAAGAAAGCTGATGCGGACCTTACAGCCGGACAGAAGATGGCATCTGAAGATGTTTTACAGTTGGCCAATGCCCTGGCGAAGACTAAGGTGAAAGAAGAAGAGCTGAGCTTTGAAGGCAGGACTCTGACACTAAATACCGCACAAGGAGGTGCTGATGAAAATGAGAAGCTATTAATGTATCGTGGGGGTCTACATCAGGCTGAAATAAAGACCCTGAGAGAACATGTGGAACAAGAAAAGGCTCTGAGACAAACTGCTGAGCAAAGAGTGGATGAGCTAGAGAATGAAGTCTCTGAGCTCAGAGGTCACTTGGCAAAGTGGCAAGTGTGAATAAGACCATAAGGGAAGATGTGGAAATGCTCAGAGAAGCAGTAAGAGGTCTTCTGCAGAAGGAGAAGTTGCGGGTTGAAGACGCAAAGCGGCCATGCCCATGTGATGATCAGGCGGAGGTGCCAGTATCTATCTTGGCAAGGAGCCTTGAAGAAGCTAAAATTCAGGAGGGTCTTGAGCAAAGAACTGAACAAGACACTCATCTGGTCGTGGCAGATGTCTTGGAGGAACGGTCCGAGGTAAACCAGGAAGAGAAGGAGACTTCACTCTTCAAGTGTGTGGTACAAGTACCTGAAGACATGCGAGAAGCCTGTGCCAGTGAGGGTGTGCATGAGGCCTTTAAGAAGGCAGTAAAAGCCTATAGTGTGAATTGGGCACCAGAGACGAACCAGTTGGTGATCCTGGCAGAGGGAGAAGACACAGAGAAGCTGGTGGCTCTCCTGAAGGATATGCATCTGCAGTGTCTTCACGCAAAACAGATGATTATGTTAAGTAACATGAAAGCCGCTCACCGTCTGGAGCAGGCCAAGGAAGATCAAAATCGGCTGGGTTTGGCAGAAGAGGTAATTCCGGTACCCAGAAATTTGGTGGGGAGAATCGTCGGAAGACTTGGAAAAGTGATGCAGGAAATGGTGGATAGATCCGGTGTAAGGAGAGTGAGGATTCCAGCTGATGGCGAGATCAAGGTAGCTGGAGAAGATATGGTTCTGTTCATTAGTGTGGGCTCGGTGGAGAGCCTGAAGAACATCCGAACGCTCCTGGAGTATCAAATAACATACCTACGAGAAGTAGAGCAGCTGATTTCAGTAAGAAAGCAGATAAAGGAACAGCTGCATGAGTTAAAACGAAGATGGCGACTGCTTCCAGCCCAAGATATAGAGAGACAAGAGGCCTCTCTAGGGACTGGTAGTAGACGGGCTGAAACACTGAGGGGTAAAAATGACGATCCGGTTAGCTCAGGGCTGAGTGACCTATGTGTAAGACCCGGTGGCGGACGAAAAGACAGAGAGTCAGACTCAGAACTACCAGTAAGTTTGACTGGACGATGGACTCGTGACCGCAACAACGGTAGGAGTCAGTTCGGGAAAGAAAGGTCGGGTGAGGTGACACCGACACAAGGACAAGGCCAACGTTCTGACCGCTGGGGGCGGGAGAGGCCTAACAAAGAGGTGATATTGCATAGTGCCCAAAATCAACTGAGACGGGGTGACTGGCAGAGACGACCGAGAAGGATCTCTGGTCGGGTAACAAGTGTTCAACCCCACAAGTTTGAACAGAGGGGGCACTGTGTATGGCCCTCGGGATATGCATGGAGGCATGTGATGGATGGACGGTATGTATCGCAGAGGTGGGTGGCCCTGTGATGGAAGCCTGGATATATTTTGGTTCAGCAGATCTACTGCTGAGACTTGTGCTATACATTGGGAGGCTTCCAGGTGACTTGGAGAGCTGGGCGGGTCCAGTCACCTACAAACCCACCTAAGGGGTATGTGTCTAAATACCTAGGATAAAGCTGTATGCAGAGGGGACGGATGGGTAATGCAGCGCTGGCTGGCATTCATTTAATGGATCAGTATGTATGTTTTGACTGTCCATGTTCCTTCTCCTCAGTTGACTGGTCACATGACTGTGACATCACACAGTGTGTGTGGTGTGTGTGTGTGTGTGTGTGTGTGTGTGTGTAAGGGTATAGAAACCCTGCTTAATGGAAGATAAAGATGAAGATGATGTGGGCCATGACTTGAGCTGTGTTCACTGTCTCTTGAGGTTTGTTGACCAGTCCTCCGGTCTGGATGACCAGCCCTCCGGTCTGGAGAAGAGGGGGGGGATATGTGAGACAGTGAGAATATGTGGGTTAGATGGGGTGTATATTTCACCTGGGTGCTTTGCTGACTGGTATAAGGGAGGTGTATGGCTTTATAGACCTGGTGGTAGAGAAAGGTCATTACACCTTCCACTCAGTGCATACTTGCAGCTCAAACCTGTAACCACTCAGCTGTTAATTAAGAAGCCAGAAATAGGTGTCTGGAAACACAGTCAGAGAGAGCTAGTTTAGCCTGGACACAGGGAGGTGTCCTGGCACAAGAAACAGTCTCCAAGAGTGTTAGAGCTGTCTTCAGCCTGGACACAGAGAGGTGTCCTGGCACAAGGAAGCAGTCTCTGTGAGAATGCATGCGGATAAGCTACTGAAGAGGAGGAGAGCCGTCTCAGTCTGGGTGCAGGAAGGACCCCGGACATAGGAGTGTCTCTGTGAACCTCCATGCTGATGATTACTGAAGAGGAGGGGAGCCGTCTCAGTCTGGGTTAGAGGTACCCCAGACACAGGAATGTCTCTGTGAACCTCCAGCATAATGACTACTGAATAGGAGTGGATCTCTCTCAAGTCTGGACGTCGGGTGGACCTTCAGACATAAGGAGGAGTAACTGGGAAACTCCATACTGGTAACATATATCATATGTGTTGTTTTGGGCACAGACTGATAGAGTCTGGGTTCCTGATAGAAAGGGACATTACATAAGTGTAATTTAGTGGCTAGACAAGCCTAGGTCTTTTGTTTATGCTTTGTTTTATCTGTGTGCTGTGGACTTTAATAAAACTGGTTGCGGCCAGTTTTTACCATAATTGCTGTCTGAATGAACTGTTTCCGTGCCATTCTGTCTACCCAGACAGCGATCCTAGAGCTAAAACCCCCGGAAAGGCTACAATATATATGTATTCTATGTGTGTATATGTATTCTTTCTATTCTTTATTAAAGCTGTCAGTGTGATTTTACATTATAGCCGAGGATGAATTGCCGGCTTTTCTAAAGGACACCGGTGCGATTTTCTCGCAAGTCACACGTGTGGTCCGTTTGTAATCCGATTTTTCATCGCACCCATAGACGTGCATTGGCGATTCTCGACCGATAAAAAAGAATAGAGAATCGCGAGGAAAACGGCCGAGAAAATATCGGATGCTGGGAGCTGCTTCATAGATAAACATTGGTCCGAGTGCAATGCGATATTTCATCGCATTGCACTCGTCCGTTTTTGTCGCCAGTGTGACCCCGGCCTACTAGTGAAGAGCGCGAGCTGGGATAAGGTGTTATCAGAGCAAGCTCGTGTGCTAATAGAGTATCTTCTGTGTGCTCAAATACTATGTTTGAGTCGCTGTGGCTGCATGTCTCCGGCTGTTCAACAGCTACGAAACATGCAGGGATTGCCTGTTTTTAATGAATTTAGGTCTCTATACACGCTACAGAGTTCATGTCCTCAAAATGATACTTACTTGGCTTCATCTTCCTGGAGGCTGGTTCCCACTGTATACCAAGGTTCTGAGCTAAACTCTGAGCCAGCTGCTGGGCCATGGCCATCAAAAACCCATACTGTGACACAAATGTATAGCAATTAGTGTGTAATAATATAGTGTAGCATTATTGTTTTCTGTTATGAATATATGAACACATACTCATGATAGTAGATAGATAGATAGATAGATAGATAGATAGATAGATAGATAGATAGATAGATAGATAGATAGATAGATAGATAGATAGAATTCAGGAGTGTAGTGTAACTTTAGTATACATTGTACTTATGCATTCGTGGAAGAATTTTGGTTACAAAATCAGCCAAAAAATATAGTGTAATACAATATGGATTTATAGAGGACCTTTCACCAATTTGAGCATGTAAAACTGGCCACATCGTGGAATAGTGGCTGCAGAGCTGAGAACTTTTTAATTTCTCCTCTCGGTTGCAGAGATGTTAGTTTGTAAAGTTTAGGTTATAATTTATGCTATAGTTCAACTAGGTGTTAACAGAGATTGGTCTCTGGGGGTGTGTACTTCTTCCCCTGCATACGTTTGACCAATAATAAGAAGGCAGTATAATGCAGGGGAGAAAAGAAAATGCCCTCTTCTTCTCACTGATCTCTGCAGCTACTCTGCACCCAAAGAAAAGTTCTATGGTATATAAACAGTTGGTTGAAGAAAATTTACACATTTATTATCAGGGTGATAACTTTGTCATGCAGGGGCACAGATGAAAAAGAAAATCTGATCCAAAATCAGTGGAACTACAAATGGAGGAAGTGCTCAGTTTCAATCAAAGAAATTATGTTGCTATTAGTCTTTCTAAGACCAGTAGTTTCACAAATGATCATTGCCAGCAATCATGCAGGGTAGCAGCTGCTAAGTCCTGAGTTTGACATATTTTTAAAATGTTTTAATTTATTTACTTTTGGGAGTAAAAAAAACTCAATAAGAAGTGAAATATCTGGCAGTGCTACTCTATGTTCATTTTCTCTTTAAGTAAACACATGAGAGCATTGCTAGCAGTAATCACTTGTGGAACTAGTGGTCTCAGCAGGACTGATAGCAACATTATTGGATGAATACATCAATATTGGCAGTGTGATGAAAAGGGAGATTTCCGCATGATGTGGGGACAACAGTAAAGTGGTCAACTTTTATTATCAGTGGAGAGATGAAGTCTGACTTTTGACACATTAGGCCTGATTGGTAAAGGCATCAGAGATGGGCAGGGGGAGATCTGTCTATTCAAACTTAACATCTCCCATCCCCAGGAATGAGGAGAATTACCGCAAGTGACAAGGAGCAATTTAATAATCATGGCCCTTCCTGTCTTACTATATAAATGTCTGATCACCAAGATCACATTTGCCCAGAACTAATCAAAACTAAATTTATAAAATGACAATAGAACTTTGTTCACACTCCGGGAGTCAGACCTGATGTCTAAATCTGACTATACACATTAGATGATCAGTCAATTCTACCAAAATTGGAGGGTTCGGCCGACCTGTATCTAATGGGTATACGGGCATTAAGGAGAAGGGCATGTAGGCAGAATTGGGAAGTGCAATCATCTGTATCGACAGCAGATCATCTTGTGCAAACAGGATATGTGCTGAAAAGAACAAAATGTTCCATGTACACTGAATGATCACATTAACGTTGGAAGTAGGATTGGTCTGTTTACACAGGCCATTAAATGATGGTGCAGCTGATCGGTAGTTGATTAACGACCATGGTCGGCCAGTCTAAATGGGATCTAAAAGTGGTAAATATCAATTTTGAATAATATGAAATGGCTTTATCTTATATAAGGTACAGTATTACCTCATTCACTCCCACACCTCTAGAGATGGAGCAGACTCCTCCAAAGAAACTCATACTGCTTCTTTTGTAGTGGAAAGTTCCATTCCTTTATAAGCAATACAGATATACACATTTTAAAATAAGACAAGATATTGTCAAAAAGTAACTAAGTTAGTCGAGTACATTTTCACTTTTGAAAAATACCATGATAAATCTATCGCACTTTAAAACAGTCTAATCTCAATTTCAAGGGAAATGGCAAATATAAAAAATAGTTTATATTGCTCCTTCGTGATGACACCAGTATAGGCATCTGCAAAAAAATGCATCAAACACTTCAATGCCATTTTTACAAACAATGCTGCGAGTAAAACCACTCAGGACATGCACAAATAGGAATTCTACAAAAGTCTTTCACTAAAGGTACACAGCTTTCACTGCCATGGAGTTCAGAATATTAGGATGGACCACTGACTTCTCATATTTTCTTTCATACAGTTGAAACCAGTAGTTTACATATACCATCCTGTTTAGGTCAATTAGGATTACCATCATTATTAATATTTGTCACGTGTCAGAATAATGAGAGAGAGAATGTTTTAAGGCATTTTTATTCCTTATTGTCTTCCACAAGCTTCTCACAATTGTTGGTCGGAATTTGGGCCCATTCCTCCTGACAAAACTGGTGTACCTGATCCAGGTTTGTAAGTCGCCTTGCTTGCACCTGCTTTTTCAGTTTTGCCCATACATTTTCAATAGGATTGAGATCAGGGCTTTGTGATGGCCACTACAAAACATTGACTTTGTTATCCTAAAGCCACTTTGTTACCATTTTGGCAGTATGCATCAGGTCATCAGGTCATTGTCCATTTGGAAGACCCATTTACACCCAAGCTTTAACTTCATAGCTGATGTCTTGAGATGCTGCGTCAGTATTGCCACATAATCATTTTTTCTCATGTTGCCATCTATTTTGTGAAGTTCTTCAGTCCCTCCTGCAGCAAAACAACCCCACATCATGATGATGCAACCCTTTGTTTCACAGTTGGGATGGTGTTCTTGGGCTTCCAAGCTTCTCCCTTTTTCCTCCAAATGTAACAATGGTCATTATGGCCAAAAAGTTCAATTTTAGCTTCATCAGACCAAAGAACATTAAGATATTTGTTCCTGTGTGCATTTGCAAACATTAATCTGGATTTTTTATGTTTCTTTTGGAGTAATGGCTTCTTCCTGGCAGTAGTCTTTCACCCCATGTTGGTACTCATTTCACTGTGGATAATGACACAATCTTACCAGCTTCCGCTGTAATCTTTACAAGGTCTTTTGCATTTGTCCTTGGGTGGATATGCACATGTTGGACCTAAGTACGTTCATCTGTGGGACACAGAACCCCCTTCCTGAGCAGTATGATGGCTGAACATTCCCATCTTGTTTGTACTTGCGTATAATTGTTCACACAGATGAACGACGCACCTTCAGGTATCTTGAAATTGTACCCAATGATGAGCCAGACTTGTGTAAGTCTCTTCCTGATATATTGGCTGATTTCTAGAGACTTTCCCACATGCTACACAGTGTGTTTCAGGTGTGCATTAAAATACATCCACAGGTTTGTCTCTAAATAACTAAGATGTTGCGAAAAAAATCAGAAGATTCAAAACACATGACATCATCATATGGGCACTCCAGAATTGTTTAAAGGCATAGTAATCTTAGTGTATGTAAACTTTTGATTTTGCAGTAAGTAATAAAAATGACCTAAAACATTTTCATTATTTGGCAAATATTTATTATTATGGTAATCTTAATTGATCTAAAATGGGAAAGCTTTATTCTGATTTCATGTCAATATATTGAGAAAAATATTCATATGTGTCTATAGGGTATGTAAACTTTTGGTTTCAACTGTACCCATTAGCAGAATACTTGCTGTCACTTATGGCACAGCTGTATTATACAGATCAACTATAAGGAATTTTAAAGTTTTACTGCTGACATTCCACTTGCTTCTGTAACATTAAGGGTATCCTTCCACCTTCAGTAATTGCTGCGGATTGGACGCTGCGTACAGCCGCAGCGTCCAATCCGCAGCGGCCAGATGTCACAGCATAGTGGATGGGATTTTATGAAATCCCATGTCCACTATGCGTTCAAAGGCACAGGTGGCAGACCTGCATATACGAACATGCGGCGTGTCTTTCTAGACCACAGCATGTCTATTTATCTTGCGGAGACGCTCAGTCTCCGCAAAGATAAATAGCACCGTCCTATGTATAGAATGCGGTGATTCCGCATGTGTTCAATGAACACATGCGGATCACTGTGCGTACAAAAGCCGCCAGCGATTTGAACGGAGCTGTTATGTGCTGCATCCAAAGGGCTGGCAATACTGACCGTGGAAACATACCCCAAAAGGTTTACCCGGGACATTAATTATTATTTTTTTTACTATGATTAGAAAAACGAACAGGTAGGTAGTTGGCAAATACCTGCCAGTTCTACACGGCACAAACACAGAGCGATCATTGATTAGTCCTGCTGGTGATTCAACTGCAGAGCAGAAGAGAAGTCGCTGCTCTGCCAAAGTGACGTCAGCAGAAGTCACGGAATTGCTGGCAGGAGTGTTCTGATCGATCTATGCAAGCAGAGATGGACGTCGGGCAAGACAGGCAGGTAGATAGCAACCACCTGCCTGTATTTTGTTTTTTTTCACTAATGGCCTTAAAAATAAGTCCTGCATAAACGCTTTAAATCTGGAACTTTCTCTTTTATAATTATTAAAGATAAAGATCATTGAATACATACGTCAGCAGGTGCACAGAATCAGCATGCTGTTTGATGTTATTCTGTCTATATTTGGAGAAATCATGCAACATCTTCACTGGATCTGGACCAATTGAAATACGGTCCTTGTCCGTCCATGTTTCCACAGCGACTAAAACAACACGTGTATTCAGCTGTTCTTTATATATCTGTAAGTGTAAAGGAAATTGTTCAGTGATAGAATACATACAACAGTTAAATAATAGTGATGTCACTTTCAGAAGAGTAGTTGTCTTACAGACTTAAAATTGCTATTTTAATACTGTAGCTTCTTTTTGATTGTTTGAGAATGAGACAGACCGACTTCACACATCATTTTTATTATATGTTAAAGGTTTAAAAATATATTTTAAAGGGTAATTGTGTTTTCAAGTAATTATTGAGAATAAGGTGTACTGTGTATGCATGAGGAATAATGCCATTTCTGGCCATTATGTGACTTATATCCTGCATTTCCACCAGCTTTCCCTTCTGTAGCCTCTATCTCTATCCCAAACAAAGTACATTGAGGGGAATGCCTGAGCTTTATTCACTTTTTATCTCAGAGTGACAAGCAGAAGAAACATGGATTTTTATGCAGCAGAGCTGAGCTGTCTTGATCTGAATCAATTTTTGATATGAGGTAAAACACTTATTATAGAGCTCTGTACTAATGCTTTTTTGTCTCCTTCCGCCTGTTTCGACTCCCTGCTCCACACTCCTCCTCCCTGCCCTTTCCATAGAGGACAAAGAGATGTGTCACATTACACCTGCAGTCTGCCTCCTCAAAGCAAAACGGACTTGAGCTGATTTTCACAGTGGATGATAAGTTAAGGATAAATTGGGACAGTAGCTAACTTCTGTGATAATAAACATTACAATGTTTCTTATAACCACCTGCAATATTGGACTAGTAGCACTGGGAAGAGCCGAGGAAGGAGCAGAACTAGTCTCGTCTTCGCCTATCGTCCCCAGTCGGATCTTTAAAGTATATTTTCTCTTATATATATTTTGTCTTAAATGCCACATTACTGGCAGTCCCAGAGCAACATTCTCAGGATTGTGGGGGTTATTTTAAAAACCCTTTCATAATAACTACATCCCACGCCATTAGGATTCCACAGTACCTTGCAAATGTTATATTTATCAAGGACAAAACCTTTAATCCTAAACAACTTTTTCATATCTGGGTCAAAATCATCTGTTACTGATGAATCAGTTTTGAATGGATCTTAACAGGGTAAAACATAGTAGGTAAGGCACAAGACCTAATGGAGTATATACCACTGGAGTATATAGGATGTGCTTAGTCTCCCATTTTTAAAATACTAAATTACCGTATATACACACATGTAAAAGCCGAGTTTTTCAGCACATTTTTTTGTGCTGAAAACGCTTCCCTCGGCTTATACACAGTCATTGTCCCAGAAAGTCGGCGGGGGAGCGCGGGTCACAGAGGCAGGAGCCAGCAGCTGTGGCTAAAGCCTGTTCCGCTGCTGTAATAGCGCACAGTGCCAGACGCAGCCGCCGGCTTCCAGCACACAGACATCATACTCACCTACCTGCGCGCCCTGGGTGGTGGCACTGCATCTCGTTCTGGCAGCCGGCGCCTGAAGCTCTTCCTGCCGAGTGGTCATGTGGCCCCGCTCATTAAGGTAATGAATATGCACTTTCTCCACTCCCACAGGCGTGGAGAGCATATTCATTACCTTAATGAGCGGGGCCACGTGACCGCTCAGCAGGAAGAGCTGCAGACGCCGGCACGAGATGCAGTGTCAGCACCCAGGGCGCGTGGGTACATGAGTAGGATGTCTTTTTTTTCAATAGGAAACATGCAAACAGGGATTGGGGATAAGGAGCCATGCATACAGGGACGGACGGGGGAGGCATGCATACAATGACAGGGATGGGAGAGCCATGCATACAGGGACAGGACGGTGGAGGCATGCATACCAGGACAGGGGGAGGCATGTATACAATGACAGGGACGGGGAAGCATGCATACCAGGACAGGGACGGGGAGGCATGCATACAGGAACGGGATGGGGGAGGCATGAATGCAATGGCAGGGATGAGGGAGCCATGCATACAGGAACAAGACGGGGGAGGCATGCATACCAGGACACGGACAGGGAGGCATGCATACAATGACAGGGTTGGGGGAGACATGCATACAATGACAGGCACAGGGGAGGCATGCATACAATGACAGGGACGGAGGAGGCATACATACAATGACAGGGACGGGGGAGGCATGCATACAATGACAGGGACAGGGAGGCATGCATACAATGACAAGGACAGGGAGGCATGCATACAATGACAGGGACGGGGGAGCCATGCATACAAGGATAGGGATGAGGGGACAATGCATATCCGGCTTATATTCAAGTCAATAATCTTACCCAGTTTTCCTGGCAAAAGTAGGTGCCTCGGCTTATACTCGAGTATACACGGTAGACTATTATAGTCTACAACAGTCTTTACGATTCTGCCCTCCAAAGGACGGATCCTCTCATAAGAAAAATCTGTCTCATTAATTTTGTACTAAATCTTTCTTTGCACCTAAGCAAACCTCCAACGTTTCAAAACACAATCAAAATATTCTAGTAATTATCTAACCCTGTACTTTACATCCAATAAGCCAGGACAGAACAAAAAATCATGATAAAAAAATCATCATCATCAAAAGAATATCCAAAATTTGGCATTTAGAATATCCTGACTCTGAAAGGGTCAGAAGACAAAACACAGAACTGTTCTAAAAACATGTTTGACTTCATAAATGATTAGATATAAACTGAGCAAGATAAGATGTTCTATCAAAGTGGAGGATCTGCAGAGTATAATGCCTTATATGAGTGTTATGAACACAGAAGCTTTCATCGATGGCCTTTGATAATGTCAATTGCACATAATAGCCGTCATTGTAGATTACTTTGAATTACAAGAGTGCAATAGAGATATGAAAACACCGATCATGCACACAATTTGACTGTTACATGAGTGACGTATAAGAACTACAATTACCGGTACTTCTATTTCACAATTTCGGTAAATAACATTTACGTCAGCATTTAAAACAGAACATAGGAAACTAACAGGATTGTATAGGTGTTTGTGCCCATTTCATGTCACTTGTCTTAGGAATTATTGTTGATGCATCCGAACTTTAAAGATCCATAATATGATGTTTTTGAGGAAGTATACTAATGTTATGCTGTAAAAAGTGACGGTGTGAAGTGTGGACAAAGCATAAAGCAGATGCAACATTCTCAGATATTCATCAAACTCAAATAAAATGATCAATCTTCGCAGTGATCTACGACTTAGTTCTAGGCTTCCCTGGATGGGATGTGGCTATGTCATTCAGTATGAGCAGCTTTTCAACAACGGTACTGGAAAGCGTCGTACAAAGACAAACTTTTCAACATATATCTTCCTTCAGTTGGCATTGGTTACAAAAAGGAACTGAAGATTGACAGATACATTTGGTTGGCCAAAATCTTAAGTATTAAGCTATTACATTGATTGTGGTTTTGCCAAGTTTAATATCACTTTCTCAATTGTCTTTAACAAGTTTTCATTAAATTAAAGGTCTACATATTATGACTTAGTTGCCATCATCTGCTACTTATCTTGACCGATCACTCTCTTCTCAATTTTGGGTCTGACAGTACAGTATTTGTATGTTGACTCTTGCCTGTTATAGGTAGCAGAACTTAAGACACCTTAGTTTACTGAATC
>JARQOD010000007.1:20130005-20175025 GCA_033576555.1 Oophaga sylvatica
CAACCTTTGAAGACATCTGTAGTTAATGTTCATCTTTCCCACTTGTCTAGGGAGTTTCTTCACAGTTCAATACTTGGCAAACCAAGGTCTTTGAAGATGGCTTTATACCCTTTGAAAGTCTTGTGTTTGCTAATAATAGCAGTTCTGATGTCCTCAGACAGCTTCTTTGTCTTCTCCATAGTGATAAAGGAACAGGGCCTACCATGTTGTTTTTTAAAACACTGAAGTCATCATTCATTGGCTAATTCATGTCACATGGGCACCGACAATTAATCACAGGTGATTCTCATTGGTGATTTAGCACAAGCGAGTCAAAATGTGTTTCCATACCATTTAATGTAATTCCAATAGCAGTGTCACAGCAAGCTTTAGTTTTTCTATTTTTCCCACCCAATGTTTTTTGCTTCAACATCATTGAAAATCTATGGCTTGACCTCAAAATAGCAGTGCATGCGAGACTGCCCAGGAATCTCACAGAACTTGCAGAATTCTCCAAGGAAGAATAGGTGAAAATCCCTCAAACAAGAATTAAAAGACTTGTCTGGCTACAAGAAGCGTTTACAAGCTGTGATAATTTCAAAAGGGGGTGCTACCTGGCACTAACCATGCAGGATGCCAAAACTATTTTATTGGCCCATTTTCCTTTTTGTAATTTTTTAAAATGTAAAAGATAAAAAAAATATATATATAATATATATATATATATATATATATATATATTTCCTAAAACACTAAGGAAATGTGTCATCTTTAACTTTAGGCGTTTTAGAGATCATTTCAACCTGCTAAACCATTCACAATAACAGTAATTTTGACCAGGGTACCCAAACTTTTATATGCCACTGTAGTTTTAAATAAACATTACATTCAGGTTATTTTTTGCATTATCTTACATTGTATGTACATTTTGAATGGGTTTGGAGACAAAGGGAGGGTATCCTGTAGGTTAAAAAGTTGCTGCCAAAAGTTAGTCAAAAACAAGTGTCAGATCTACCTCAATGACAATTGTGTCCTCCAGTGAAATGGGCAGACAAACACAAGAGATTAGTGAGAACATGATTGAAGAAAAGTGTTATAAGAATAAGAAAACCTAAATTTGATGTGCTTGAATCACAAAAAAAAGAAACATTTGTGAGGAACAAAAGGAACAAAAAAAAAGCTAAAAGAATACTTGATGCCATCTATCAAATAAAGCAAGAGAAATGTAATGGTCTGATTGGTCCCACTAATTGGTTAGTCTTAATCAAGTGCTTTTATCTACTTCATATATTACAATGGCAACATTTCTATTCTTGTTAAGAGTGGAAATATTGCATCCTATGACGCTTAACATTTTCATGGAAAATAGCCATCCTCATTCCTAAGATACAGCAGCAGTTATGTACACATTCCTACTAATACTGCCAAACTAATTATAGTGTGGTGTGACATGTTCCCCAAGTCATAGACAGCGGCGCAGGTACTGATCTATACCAGGATGTGCCTGGTGTACCTTACCGCCACTTTCAAACTGTAATTGGATTGATATTTTATTTAGAGCGTTACTGAGAATTTCCCTTCATGTGTCACCCACCTGCCATGTGCTCACTTAGGTTGGCCAGGTAGCGTCACATGGACAATATTTATTTGCCTTTGGATGATTATAAGCTGTGAACTAGTAGCTGATTAATGTGCATCAATAAAATGGCAATCTTTATTGCACTGCTCTCAAGCCAAACAGATGTTCCTTTCTTTTCCTGAATGTCCTTTTTGCTTTCGAATATCATTGTGTTAAAGCATATTGTAGCAAGTACTAGTTGTGTTCATTTTAGTGTAACAAACATTTGCCGTAAATGCTTTTAAGGTAAGGTAATTATCTCAAAGAAATCCTATTTTAGGTGACCTCGGCAACCGTATGCTTGGCTTGTTTCAGCAACAATCTCTTGTTGCAGGGAGCCAACAAGAACCTTTATTAAAGGGAATCAGTCAGTGGGATCAACCATCCTAAACAGTCTATATGGGCATGTAGGTCATAGAAAAATATAATATTACAGGTTATGGGTGCTAGATTCTGTGATGTGACGTTGATAAAGAGAACTAGTCTGATTACCGTATGTGGAGTTGAGAAGGAATTTTCCCCTAATATATAGCAATTAGTATCTGCCCCATGGGCTTTTTGAATTTTTCTTGATCAACATGGTAGGCTATAGGTTGAACTTGATGGACTTATGTCTACCTTCAAGCTAAAAAAAAACATGCAACTATGAAACCAGTGTGACAGATGTAATGATTTACAGTCGGGTCTCCTGATCTTATACGTCTCACACTGGTAACGCCTCCTTTCATTTATTCTCTTCACCCTGAGCTTCTTTTCACCTTCATGACCAGGCCAAATATAACAATTCTGACCAGTGCCATTTTCTGTGGTAGTAACTCTGGAATGCTTCAACTGATCCCACTGATTCTGAGACTGTTTTTAGTGACATATTGTACTTTATGATAGTGGTAAAATTTCTTCAATATGACTAGCGTTTATTTGTGAAAAAAACGAAATTTGGCGAAAATTTGCAATTTCCAAACTTTTAATTTGTATGCTCTTAAATCAAAGAGTTATATCACACAAAATAGATAATAAATAACATTCTAACATGTCAAATTTACATCAGCACAATTTCTGAAACTTTTTTCTTAAGAAGTTAAGGGTTAATAGTTGACCAGCGGTTTCTCATTTTTCCAATAAAGTTTACAAAACCATTTTTTTAGGGACCACATCACATTTGAAGTGACTTTGAGGAGCCTATATGACAGAAAATACTCAAAAGTGACACCATTCTAAAAACTGCAGCCCTCAAGGTGCTCAAAACCACATTCAAGAAGTTTATTAAACCTTCAAGTGCTTCACAGGAATTTTTGGAATGTGGAAGGAAAAAATAAACATTTAACTTTTGTCACATCAATGTGAATACTTTTCTGCCAATGATGACAAAAGAAAATAATATGTTTGCAAGCTTTCAGAGCACAGGGCTCCTTCTTCAGGCAAGATTACAAAAAAAAAAAAATTTTTCTGGCTAACACGATGCCACAATATAATTTGTTATTGTACATCAACTTTTGTCACAAAAATTTTAATTTAGATGCACATTATTTTATTTTTTCAAGGAAAAGGAAAAAATGGATCCCAAAATTTGTTGTGCTATTTCTCTTGAGAATGCTGATACCCGTATATGGGGGAAAACCACTGTTTGGGCACATGGCAGGGCTCAGAAGGGAAGGAGCGCCATTTGACTTTTTGAATGTAAAATTTGCTGGAATAAATAGCGGACGTCATGTTGTATTTGGAGAGCCCCTGATGTGCCTAAACAGTGGAAAATGCCCACAAGTGACACCATTTTGGAAACTAGACCCCTCATGGAACTTATCTAGATGTGTGGTGAGCACCTTTAATCCCCAAGGTGCTCCACAGACGTTTATAATATTTAGCCGTGAAAATAAAAAAAAATGCATTTTCCCCACAAAAATCTTTTTTAGCCTCAAATTTTGCATTTTCACAAGGGTAAGAGGAGAAATTGCACCATACAATTTGTTGTGCAATTTCTCCTGAGTACGCTGATACCCATATGTGGGGGGAAACTACTGTTTGGGTGCACAGCAGGGCTAGGAAGGGAAGGAGCGCTGTTTGACTTTTTCAATGCAAAATTGGCTGGAATAATTAGCGGACGCCATGTAGCGTTTGGAGAGCCCTTGATGTGCCTAAACATTGGAAACCCCCTACAAGTGACACTATTTTGGAAACTATACCCTCAAGGAATTTGTCTAGATGTGTGGTGAGCACCTTGAACTCCCTGGTGCTTTACAGAAGTTTATAACATTAAGCCACAAAAATATTATTTAGCCCCAATTTTTTTATTTTCACAAGGACAGCAGGAGAAAATCAACCCCAAAATTTGTTGCGCAATTTCTCCTGAGTACGCAGATACCCCATATGTGGGGGTAAACTACTGTTTAGGCTCATGGCAGTGTCCAAAAACGAAGGAGTGACGTTTCGGAACGCAGACTTTGGTGGAATGGTCTGCCGGTGTCATTTCTCATTTAGACAGCCCCTGATTTGCCTAAACACCCGCACAAGTGAAATTTTGGAAGCTTGACCCCTCAAGGATTGTATCTAGATATGTGGTGAGCACCTTCATGATTTTAACTCCATGGGTGTTTTCCAGAAACAAGTAGCAGTAGATGTTGCTGAGCAAAAATTGCAAACTGCCGTTATAGTGACCAATACATTGTGCCCAGCTCATGCACCTGTAAATTAGGCGGGCTCTCATCTCTACAGAAATGCCAAACATGTCAACACTAACTGTGGTTTAGGCACACTGGGGCTCAGAACAAAGGGGGGAATTTGCATTTCGGAGCACAGAATTTGTCGAATTTCTTTTGGGGGGCGAGGGCCATTTAGCTTTTCCAGAGTCTTTGTGCTACCAGTAACGTGGAAGCCCCTATATTTCCGCAAACAAATGACAGCCCTAAGTGGGACTAGCTTTTTTGTGGATTGAGTTGAAGCTTTTATTGGGAACATTTTACATAACATTTTGGATCATCGGGTTTCTTTTAAATCTCAGAGTGATGTAATTCAGATGAAACCCCCGAGGGAGGCGCTCACTATCATGAGGCAGCAGAGTTACTCTGGACTCTGTAGGGCCTCTGTTCAATGTTGACCTTTTTTTCAGATGTGCACAAGAGTGTGGCCGATGGCACTTTTATGCATGCCTAAAAAGATGGACACTGCCGGATCACTTTTTTTTTTACTTATTCCCACTTTGGGACTTTCAATTTCTGCAGTCTGACCACAGTTGTAAGGCATAGCAATACAGGAGCAATGCTATACCTTATAACCTATCAGTGCTGCAGATACAAGTTAGTTAGATCATGCACTGTGCATGATCTAACTAACTTGATAGTGCTTGGTGACCCAGATGTCGCCATGATGACATTGGGTCTCAATGGCAACGTTCAGGACCCCTGGGGGTCTTCAATCCAAGGGCAGAAAGGCTTTTTTTCCCTCGATAACGTTATTGCTAGTCACTGATGCTGGGGAGCAGCAGCTCATTCTCCCACGATTTTCAGCCTGGATGGTCGCATCTTGGCACTGTCTAGATTGAAAACCACTTACTGCAGACATAGATTACGGCGTGGGACAGCATTCGGACAGGTCAGGGATATGTTTATTTTTTATTTTTGTTTGTTTACAGGAGACCAGGGCTTCAATGTAATGGGCTTTAGGTGAGTATTATGTGTTTATTATTTTTTGTTTTTACAGGCGATGGGAGATGAAGGCTTCAATCGAATGGGCGTAAGATGAGTATAACTTTTTCTTTTAATTTTAAATAAAAAAATAAAACAGTGTGCATTTTTATTTCAAATAAAGGACTTTTTTTCTGGCTGTGTGTTTATTTACAATATGACTATGGGGTTAGTAATGGATAGGCATCCCTGGGCACCAGACCATACAAAGGTGACATCAACCCCACAAATATTAACCCCACTTGCCACCACCACAGGGCAAGTAGGGAAAGCGCCAGAATTGGTGCATCTAATAGATGCACCTTTTCTGGGGCAGCTGTGGGACGCTATTTTTTGGCTGGGAGGGGGGCCAATATCCATGGCCCCTTACTGGCCTGAGAATACCAGCCCCAGCAGTCTGCTTTAGCTTGGCAAAAATGTAAATAATAAAAAAAAAACAGCATGGCAACCCCTCTACTCTTGATACCAGCCATGATAAAGTTGACAGCTGAGGGTTGCACCTGGCTTAAAAATGCTTATGGTTTTTCATTTTAGCTATCAATTTAAACATTAAATGACAAAACACAGAACACCTGAGGTAAAAAAAGTAATAACCTAGAAATCAAGAACACAATATGGTAAGTCAAAGAGCTGTAGAAAAGATAGAAATTAACCATTGAAACTGAGTTTACATGACTTAATGTCCCATAAACATTAGAATATCAGCCAAACATGCTGATATCGACAGGTTCGGCTGATGGTCTAATGTGTATGGGGAAGTCAGCCGGCAGATGATGAGGAGAGATGTTGATTGTGTTTGTCCGGCATTGTTCTCCTGGAGAACAATCGCATTGTTCTCCCGGAGATAAGCTGCTACATACCTTTTATCTTTCAAAAGGTAGAGGAGAAAACAAGGGGATCTGCTACCTTGGATCTAATCCTTATAAACAGGGAGGAAATGGTTGAGGAGGTAAGAGTGGCTGGGACCCTAGGAGGTAGTGACCATGCTATTTTAGAATTTTGGATAACAAGAGGAGGAAGACCTGTGAAGACTCAGACGTCAAGGTTAGATTTCAGAAAGGCAGATTTTAAGGGACTCAGAAAGAGAATTGGAGGGATCCAATGGCAGGATATCCTTAAGGACAAAAATGTCCAGGAAGGATGGGACATCTTGAAAAATGAGATTCTCAAAGCACAATCGTTAACAATTCCAAAAAGAGGGAAGAATGGGAAGCATTTAAGGAAACCAGGATGGATGAACACAGAACTTAAACACATGCTAAAAAGGAAGAAAGAAATGTTTATCAAATGGAAAGAGGGAGGCTTATCTAAAGAAGAATATAATGCCATCTGCACAACCTGCAGGGCACAAATCAGATTATCTAAAGCTGACAATGAATTAAGGCTTGCAAGAGATGTCAAAAGCAACAAAAAAGGATTTTGGGGATACGTCAAAAGTAAAAAAAAAGTCAAAGATGCTATAGGATTTTTACAGGATGAAAATGATGAAATGGTAAGAAAGGATGTTGAGAAGGCTGAACTTTTAAATTCCTATTTTGCATCTGTTTTCTCTCAGAAAGGAAATGTAACATCAACTGATCTTCACTGTCCTATTAAAGGAATAGAAGAATCCAGGATATCTATAAACAGAAAGACAGTGAGGAAACACTTAGCTAACCTAAATGAATTCAAGTCTCCAGGTCCAGATGAATTACACCCCAGAATAGTACTGAAGGAGATAGCAGAAGAAATTCTTGAACCACTGTCCATAATCTTTGAAAATTCTTGGAGAACAGGAGAAGTCCCAGAAGACTGGAGAAGAGCAAATGTTGTTCCTATCTTCAAAAAGGGGAAGAAGGTGGACCCAGGGAACTATAGGCCGGTGAGTCTGACTTCTATACCAGGAAAAATCCTTGAGCAAATTATTAAAGAACATGTATGTAAGTACCTGCATAAGAATGAAGTGATTAAACAGAGTCAGCATGGGTTTGTAACTAATAAGTCATGTCAGACTAACTTAATTTCCTTCTATGACAGAATCACTGACTGGGTGGATGAGGGAAATGCTGTAGATATAGTATATCTTGACTTCAGCAAAGCATTTGACAAAGTATCTCACACAATCCTTATTGAAAAAATGACTAAGTATGGAATGGACAAGGCAACTGTTAGGTGGATTCATAACTGGCTTAGTGATCGGACTCAAAGAGTGGTCGTAAATGGCTGCACATCCAGTTGGAAGAATGTCTCAAGTGGGGTACCACAAGGCTCTGTTTTGGGCCCTGTATTGTTCAACATCTTTATCAATGATTTAGATGAAGGAATTGAGGGTAAACTGATCAAATTTGCTGATGACACAAAGCTAGGAGGGGTAGCTAATACTAGAGAAGAGAGAGAGAGGATTCAAAAAGATATAAATAAACTGGAGCAGTGGGCAGCAACTAACAGAATGGTTTTTAACAGGGAAAAATGCAAAGTACTACATCTGGGCAATAAAAATGAAAAAGCATATACAAAATGGGAGGAATAGGGCTAAGTAACAGCACATGTGAAAAAGACTTGGGTATACTAATTGATCACAGACTGAACATGAGTCAACAGTGTGATGCAGCAGCAAAAAAGGCAAATGCAATTCTAGGATGTATCAACAGAAGCATACAGTCTAGATCACGTGAGGTCATTATTGCCCTCTACTCCTCTTTGGTCAGACCTCATCTGGAATACTGTGTCCAGTTTTGGGCACACATTTTAAAAAAGACATCAACAAACTGGAGCAAGTTCAAAGGAGAGCCACCAGAATGGTGACCGGTCTGCAAACCATGTCCTATGAGGAACGGTTGCAGGATTTGGGAATGTTTAGCTTGCAAAAAAGAAGACTGAGAGGAGACTTAATAGCTGTCTACAAATATCTCAAGGGCTGTCACATTGTAGAAGGATCATCTTTATTCTCATTTGCACAAGGAAAGACTAGAAGCAATGGGATGAAACTGAATGGGAGGAGACACAGATTAGATATTAGAAAAAACTTCTTGACAGTTAGGGTGATCAAGGAGTGGAACAGGCTGCCACGAGAGGTGGTAAGTTCTCCTTCAATGGAAGTCTTCAAACAGAGGCTAGACAGACATTTGTCTGGGATGATTTAGAGAATCCTGCTTTGAGCAGGGGTTGGACCAGATGGCCCAGGAGGTCCCTTCCAACTCAACCATTCTATGATTCTATGATTCTATGAGAACACAGGTGCACTTGGCTGAAGGAGCGCTTATGTGTATGGGAAGTTCTGCCGACAGCTTTCTAATGAGTATGGCCAGCTTTAGAGCTTATTATCACCTGTCCAGAGGAGGGATGATAACTTGCTGATTGCTGGGGGAACATCTCGATAGGACTCCATTAGATTGCAACTTTGAAATGTCCCATTACAATGGATCCACATTCAAAGTGATACTTTCTGAGTTGGGATAGCCCCTATAACAATATTCATAATAAGTCTAGATGATAAGAGACTGTTCAGCAATGTTAGGAGAGGGAGATTAACGTCAGAAGAGAACCTCTAGACTTAGGTTTAATTTATTGACCTGGACAATCATTTGCACTGAGCTGTAAATAAACAAGGAGGTGTGACTATGGTATGAACCGCAAAATCCTACTGTCTCTATACTGTACGCACATGTGCTAACGAACATATGGATGGCTCAAAAAATCAATATCCATTTTTACCAAGAAGGTTTATTGCTTTATTGTGTCAGTGCAAACATGGTATCATGAATGTGATGATTTACCTTCTCTCAACATCTATATTGGAGACATAAACTGATGGAGGCAGTGATTCATGTCTAACTTTCCAGCTGGCAGGTAAAATTCAATTTTGAGCATCTTTTTTTCAGTACGATTCTATATACAATGTTAACTCTCATAGTCCCCATCTTAAAGGGGTTGTCCAGGAAAGATGAGTTATCACCTGCTTACAAGATGCATGATAATTTAGTTATTCATGGAGGTTTGAGTGCTGGCACGCAAAGCCGATTAGCAGAAAGATGCACTGTTATTCACTATTTTATTAGAATGGAGAGGCAGCGTGCATGCCCGACCACCATGCCATTCATTCTCTAGGGGGCTGCTGGCTTTTTCCAGCAGCCTCACTAAGCACCATTGTAAAGAGGATAAAAGTGTCCAGTCCTGCAGATCGGGGCAAGACCCAGGGGTTGGACCCCCACTGATATTTTACTGGTGGATAGGTGATAACTTATCTTCACTGGAGAACCTCTTTAAGTATTCATCTCTTCCTCAGCAACTTATAGAACCAAGAGAACAGGGTAGTTTTCAGACAATAGAAAACGAGGAAAATTTGATGAACATATATTGCAAGTTCAAATGAAAGTTCAGTGAAAGTTTGTCAGGAACTCCTGTAGTAGTATTCCCAAAACGGAAACTGAACAGCTCTCATCTCATGTGATGTGTAAAACGTACACGGAGTGTATAAGACCATCTATCAGACAATTGAAAGATAAATCCCTAATCAAAGCCTGAGGGCTAGAGATGAGCGGATCAGGCAAAATTAGAATTCGTCCATGGGCGAATGGGGCCCTGTTACGCCCTGCCGCCATGGAAGAAGTGGTCGCATTTGCCATACAAATGATTCCTGTCCACTGACAGCAGAATGTGACAGGGCCACGTTCTTTACACAGATGTGGGTCATACTGGTGGGACCCATATGTACTAAACATTTATATTCTGTGGATATAACTTAAATGTGCAAGATGTAGATTACCCCTTTAATATTGGGGTGTTCTTACTTTTATACATGACAAACATGTGCATTGTGACTTCATGGGTTAAACATTTCCTTAAACCACAGCAAAAAAAAAGTTCACTGATGTTCACAAATATTGTAAACTTGTTCTTTACAAAAACAGTAATAAATATGTGACATACTCACAGAATCAACAACGTTTACCACGGATTTCGCAAAGTTGCTGGTATGAATGTAAGAGGAGCGTTGTTTCTTGTACTATAAGACAAATTACAGATGGTCATCAACTCGGAGGACTGAGATAAAGCATCGGATTTGTAGCAACAGAAATGATAAAATGCAATACTGCCCCATGTGGTGATTAAATACATGTCCTAGGCAATTAGAAATGTGCCACCCAAAATGACATTGTTTATTCTGCTTACAATAGATTGCTACTTAACAGCTGAGCATGGGCTGAACACAGCCTTAGAAAGGATTTTACCATCTTTATACCATAATACAAGAAGATTATTCAACAGGACACCTATACAGTTTGATATAAATGGATGAAAAGGATTGTCCGGGACTAAAATATTTTGGGTATATATGTAGATTAGGTCTTCAATATAAGATGGTCGGTGTTGACTCGCATCACGATGGCTATATGTCGGTCTGACAATCGGCACCCCACCGATGAGCTGATGATGGTCGGGTCTGATAATAGGCACCCCCACTGATGAGCTGATGATGGTCGGGTCTGACAATAGGCACCCCCACCGATGAGCTGATGATGGTCGGATCTGACAATCGGCACCCCCACCGATGAGCTGATGATGGTCGGGTCTGACAATCGGCACCCCCACCGATGAGCTGATGATTTTCGGGGTCTGATAATCGGCACCCCCACCGATGAGCTGATGATTTTCGGGGTCTGATAATCGGCACCCCCACCGATGAGCTGATGATGGTCGGGTCTGATAATCGGCACCCCCACCGATGAGCTGATGATGGTCGGGGTCTGATAATCGGCACCCCCACCGATGAGCTGATGATGGTCGGGTCTGACAATCGGCACCCCCACCGATGAGCTGATGTCTTACAATGGAGATGTTCTCCATTCTGTACATTGCTTATAGTGGTGTCGCGTGTCAGATAGCCACTGATCTGATCGAGAAATCATCAATATGTGAGTCCCGGAGACCCTTTCAGCTTACAGTGTGATGTTAGCAGCATACATCCGGCACTGCTATTGACGGGAAGGATAAACATGCAGCAGCCTGCACTTTTGTGTCCTGTCTAAGAACAGCACCTAATGTTTGTAAATGGGAGTCCTGGAGCCTGGATCCAACCTCTGAGGATCCACCTGTAGCCTATCCTGCCCTCGCGCCTTATTATACAACTCTTTGATTTGTTTTACTCAATACAAGTATTCTCCAGAAAATAACAAATCGGCATGCATCTTTATCCATGTTGTGCTGTTCCTTTGTTATTTCTCTAGAATGTTCTTGAATAAACAACTGGGTGTTGCCTTGTCAAAGGGGCATATCACTACAGTCTGGCACTGGCGGCACTGATTGGACAGTGTCGGGCTGTGTGAGACATACTCAACTGGTGACACATTTCTGAGAAGAATAGAGGAGCAGCCATCAGAGAGGTGTGAGATGCCCACCACAGAATTATTAATTTACAAACAATACAAGGATGAACTAAATCAGACATGTCACAATGGGCGACAGAGTAGAATCTAGAGAAAGAAGAAGGCTTCATAGGACAAGAAGTAAGTGTAGCTGGAAGTACAGAAAACGGTTCTCAGGTATTGCGGACCACCTCCTATAAGCCCCGCTCACCTGACCATGCTGTGTGCAGGACACAACACCTACACCTGTAAATACATGGCGCTGCTGCAGGCCACCTTCTCCCAGGATCCAGAATATTCACATATATAGATCAGCACGTGAGAAAGGTGACGTTTAGATAGTGAGGGCCAGCAAGTAGAAGATGCAGGAGATTGTCTGGTCACTCCAAATGTGTAACACCATGACAAAGGGGTCGGCGAGACCCAGAAACGATGATGTACCTTTAATAAAACTTTCAAGTGAGAATACTGATGACGTGTTTCTTCTACTAGCAGCGCGTCACTATGCAGCCTTCACCTTTATCATATACTGATCACTCTGGGAAATCCTAACTTTACCCAGAGTGATTACTTTTTCCAACATGCTACACGTGACGGTGGTGCCATTAGTTGATTTGAATAGATCACTGTAGAAAATGATTCATGTTGACCTCAGCCTCCTGTGTCATCCGATAATATGCATTTTATATTTATCATCTATTTGGCTTTAAAATATAAATGAATAAATTGCCATTAGACAAGTCTGAGAAGAACTGCAGGTGTACACCGCCACCTAGTGGTGAACTGGTGCTTTACACACACAGTAAAATGGAATATCACTCTCAGATGAAATTGTAGAGCAAGTAAGACAATGAGGCTAGTAGCTGCCTTATTTAACTTGCCTTAAAATTCCCATTGAAATAATGAAAACAGAAAAGTTTAGCAAGTTATTCCAATGTGCATTTTACAGGTAATTCAAAGGCCTGGTCTTCTGACCACCGTAACATTTGATTGCAGCATTCCTAGGGCCATGTGCTATACTGCTCCAGGACCCATTACATTTACCACTAATTTACTACTATTTACTAATATTAAAGGTGTTTTCTCAACATCATATATGGTACAAGGTGCTTGTAAGAAACGAGTAACTTTGTAATTTACCTCTTAGTAAAGGGAACCTATCAGCTAAACAAATGGTATTTACCTGCAGACATAGTGGTAATCTGCAGGTAACTACAGTTTGCTCTGCACGCACACTACAGAGCAGGCTGTCAGTCAGTGTACTGAGGGTGATGACAGCACGGCCACTGTGCATCGAGTAATGACTGTTACAGCCCCCTACACCGCCCCAATGACTGGAAGCTAGTGGCTGCAGGGAGAATATAATTCATTTTCTCCTTGCAGCTGCTCTTCCAGTTAGAAAGTTGAACATGTTTAAACTGTATTTACCTGCAGATTACCGCTATGTCTTTGAGGTGAATAGTTTTTTAGCTGACATGTCTCCTTTAGAAAAACCCTCTGTAGTTTTTAATTCTAGTAAATTCTCTGATTTTTAATTCTATTAGTTACTGCACATTGACTAGGTTACCAGTTGTTACAGGGTGGTCGGGTCTCCTAGGCAAAGTGCGCCCTGCTTCCAAGTTCTGTGCTATAGAGCTGATAAGAGCTACTCCCAGTCTTACAAGATCTGGATCTGGCCAATTATAATGCCGCTGTGTTCCTACTTGCAGTATGGGAGAGTGCACAATAGGACCAGCACCTCCACTATACACTGTCCATCATCAGGTGCACTCCTCAGGTCTATTTCATGTAGAAATCATGAAATGTCAATAAAAGTTTATACTGATTTGTGAGTCCAGTAAAGTGACGTACACTGGAGTCAGCCATTCCCTAGCCTACAATATCTGAATACAAAGTCAGGCCTGGATTACAAAATGATTACATTTGCACAGGGGCCTCCACCTCCTTGTGACCTCCATCTCTTGTTGCCAGTGTTTCCAGCACTTTCCACATAGCAAACTTCAAAATTGCAATATTGGCACAAGAGTTACAGTGCCTTGCGAAAGTATTCGGCTCCCTGGAACTTTTCAACCTTTTCCCACATATCATGCTTCAAACATAAAGATACCAAATGTAAATTTTTGATGAAGAATCAACAAGTGGGACACAATTGTGAAGTTGAACGAAATTTATTGGTTATTTTAAATTTTTGTGGAAATACAAAAACTGAAAAGTGGGGCGTGCAAAATTATTCGGCCCCTTTAACTTAATACTTTGTTGCGCCACCTTTTGCTGCGATTACAGCTGAAAGTCGCTTGGGGTATGTCTCTATCAGTTTTGTACATCGAGAGATGAAATTCGTTGCCCATTCTTCCTTGGCAAACAGCTCAAGCTCAGTGAGGTTGGATGGAGATCGTTTGTGAACAGCAGTTTTCAGCTCTTTCACAGATTCTGGATTGGATTCAGGTCTGGACTTTGACTTGGCCATTTTAACACCTGGACACATTTATTTGTGAACCATTCCATTGTAGATTTTGCTTTATGTTTAGGATCATTGTCTTGTTGGAAGACAAATCTCTGTCCCAGTCTCGGGTCTTTTGTCAGATTCCAAAAGGTTTTCTTCAAGAATGGTCCTGTATTTGGCTCCATCCATCTTCCCATCAATTTTAATCATCTTCTCTGTCCCTGCTGAAGAAACGTAGCCCCAAACCATGATGCTGCCAACACCATGTTTGACAGTGGGAATGGTGTGTTCAGGGTGATGAGCTGTGTTGGCTTTACGCCAAACATATCGTTTGGAATTGTTGCCAAAAAGTTCAATTTTGGTTTCATCTGACCAGAGCACCTTCTTCCACATGTTTGGTGTGTCTCCCAGGTAGCTTGTTGCAAACTTTAAACAACACTTTTTATCAATATCTTTGAGAAATGGCTTTCTTTTTGCCAGTCTTCCATAAAGGCCAGATTTGTGCAGTGTACGACTGATTGTTGTCCTATGGACAGACTGTCCCACCTCAGCTGTAGATCTCTGCAGTTCATCCAGAGTGATCATGGGCCTCTCGGCTGCATCTCTGATCAGTCTTCTCCTTGTTTGAGATGAAAGTTAAGAGTGACGGCAGGGTCTTGGTAGATTTGCAGTGGTATGATACGCCTTCCATTTCAATATGATCGCTTGCACAGTGCTCCTTGGGATGTTTAAAGTTTTGGAAATCATTTTGTATCCAAATCCGGCTTTAAACTTCTCCACAACAGTATCACGGACCTGCCTGTTGTGTTCCTTGGTCTTCATGATGCTCTCTGTGCTTCAAACAGAACCCTGAGACTATCACAGAGCAGTTGCGTTTATAGGAGACTTGATTACACACAGGTGGATTATATTTATCATCATTAGTCATTTAGGACAACATTGGATCATTCAGAGATCCACAATGAACTTCTGGAGTGAGTTTGCTGCACTGAAAGTAAAGGGGTCGAATAATATTGCACGCCCCACTTTTCAGTTTTTGTATTTCCACAAAAATGTAAAATAACCAATAAATTTCGTTCAACTTCACAATTGTGTCCCACTTGTTGTTGATTCTTCACCAAAAACTTACATTTGGTATCTTTATATTTGAAGCTCTGTGGGAAAAGGTTGAAAAGTTCCAAGGAGCCGAATACTTTCGCAAGGCACTGTAATTATGCATTTAATATATACGTGTATTACTCGTAGTCAGCAATCTGTTCTTCTACCTGTGCTGCTAACTGATCAGTTATTCAATTTGTCTTTTTATTTTTAGAAAATGTCAAACAGAATAAGTGATCATCACTTATCCAACAGGAAGCATAGGGGTCCCATTGATTATTATGTGGTCCGTTAAAAGTCTGATTTTTATATCGGGAAAAAAAGTCCTATAGCTTTTTCTTTCTAAAATGAAAAAAGCATCCCATAATAATCAATCGGACTAGTCCACTTCCGATTGCAGAGCTGATGCAATGTGTCCCTTATTCCGTACATTGCTAAAACAGAACAGACACAGAAAGAACAAAGAGACAAGTGAACATAGTGTAAGAGAAATATGGTGGCCTGAGTATGGCATGCTTATTCTAATGCTGCTCTGTTGCATAAGCGGTAATAGAAGACTCTCCTTATGGAGACATTGTGTGGTATGATTATACCGAAGTCAAACATACAGTACAGACCAAAAGTTTGGACACAACTTCTCATTCAAAGATTTTTCTGTATTTTCATGACTGTGAAAATTGTAGAATCACACTGAAGGCATCAAAACTATGAATTAACACATGTGGAATTATACATTACACTTTAAAAAAAGTGTGAAACAACTGAAAATATGTCTTATATTCTAGGTTCTTCAAAGTAGCCACCTTTTGCTTTGATTACTGCTTTGCACGCAGAAAAGGTGAACGGATGGACTCTACATGCCTAGTTCCCATCGTGAAGCATGGAGGAGGTGGTGTGATGGTGTGGGGGTGCTTTGCTGGTGACACTGTTGGGGATTATTCAAAATTGAAGCGGTGAGCGGTCCAGCTCACCCCAAACCATCTCGATTGGGTTCAGGTCTGGTGCATGTTTCCGCTATTTATCATTGTGGTATTTTGATTCTATCTGTGTTCCATATATATATGTATTCTGGATTAATATGAATTTGTCACTCCATAACATATGGATTAACAGTGTGTTTATGAAAATTATTACCGCATATGTTTATTATTATAATTCAGTTGAGAATACTGATAAAGATAATGTATTACGGCGTTATGGCATGCATATATATTTTCCTCATGTAATGAAAAGTCTTGTGGTATTGATCTATACACTTTGGGTACTTTATCCTGAACTAAAAATGGCCGCCGGTGCATCATTCACACTGCGCATGCGCCATGGACGGCCGTTGTCTTCGTCTTCTCGCGGTGTCTGTCGGTGCTGTCTCGCCCCATTGACGTCATCAGGGTGCACCCATGGGGCGCACCGCCGACATGACACCGCGGGGATGCTTGGACATGGCGTCCACAGGTGGATTACATCCTCCAGAATTAGTGATGATATTTAAGGGCGTTCTGTAGGGTCTTTCCATACATCTCTTCCCCCCGAGGAAGCAACTGCGAAACGCGCGTAGGGGCGCGTTCCTACCCTGCCTCACTAACATGGGTAAGCTGATCCTGCCACTTTTATTTTAATGCTGCTGTTCCATTAGCACTGTGCCCATAGGTCCGGATAATGAGCACATATATTGCACTAGCACTTTGATTGTTTAGCGGTATGGAGGCAGATTTACATGGTAATTTAATTTGCAGGACTGAATATTAAGCACTTTATATGTGAATTAATCGTATAGAAATATCATGTCCATTGCTTCCCTGTTTTGTGTTAGGGTAGTTTGTTTTACATCTTGCAGTAGACACATGTCTACCAGATTGCTTAGCTTTGGATGTCTTTTCCTATCATGATTGGTTAATGTTATATTAAACTGTTTGTATAAGACCACTTTATGTTGAATAAATTTATATTTATTTGGAAAATTATCTTGGTCTATGGTATTTTGCTCCAATTCTTTCTGGTGTTATAACTGGTGACTGTGGAGGCCAGGTCATCTGGCGCAGAACCCCAGCACTCTCCTTCTTGGTCAAATAGCCCTTACACAGTCTGGAGGTGTGTTTGGGGTCATTGTCCTGTTGAAAAATAAATGATGGTCCAACTAAACGCAAACCAGATGGAATAGCATGCCGCTGCAAGATGCTGTGGTAGCCATGCTGGTTCAGTATGCCTTCAGTTTTGAATAAATCCCCAACAGTGTCACCAGCAAAGCACCCCCACACCATCACACCACCTCCTCCATGCTTCACGGTGGGAACCAGGCATGTAGAGTCCATCCGTTCACCTTTTCTGCGTGCAAAGCAGTAATCAAAGCAAAAGGTGGCTACTTTGAAGAACCCAGAATATAAGACATATTTTCAGTTGTTTCACACTTTTTTGTAAAGTGTAATGTATAATTCCACATGTGTTAATTCATAGTTTTGATGCCTTCAGTGTGATTCTACAATTTTCACAGTCATGAAAATACAGAAAAATCTTTGAATGAGAAGGTGTGTCCAAACTTTTGGTCTGTACTGTATCTGATACGATCTATCCTGTAATCATTCCTCAATGGTATCTTTGTTAATGGCTCATTAATTATTGGAGAGAAAACAGCAAATAAAAAAATAATGAAAGTGTGAACACAGAACAAACAGTCTACAACATATAAAACCTAAGATTCACATGTGGATATGGACAACATGAATGGCTGAAAACACAGGCTGTGCATTATATAAACTGTAGGATGCTCTCAACATAAACCGTTATTTCCATTGCTTACAAACTGAGTAATCAAAAGCCCAAATAGGCCTCATTCAGACATCACGTACACAAAAAATGGTATTAATGTCATCAGCGTTTCGGATCCGAGTTTCATCAGTTTGGTCACTGAGTCAGTTTTTACCATCAATGTTTCATGAGTTTTTTTTATCTATGAAAAAATGAATAAACGGATTACAAAGCTTCTGCTATACATTGCAATGTTATGGTAATCACGGACAGCACATAGACTGTACACTGATATCATCTGTGCGCTGTCCCTAATTATCACGGACCCACAGACTTGTATTGGCACTTTTTATCTGTGGTGAGATAAAAAAACAGGCGTCTGTGAGTTCTGCACAGATAAACAGACATGTGTACAGCGTTATATAGACTATAATGGGTACATGTTCTATCTGTGATAATCAAAGAAACAACACGCACATGAAAACAGACATCTGAATGAGGACTAACATGTACTGCTCTGCATTTAGGCCACTCAGTCGTCCGTTTTTCATGTCTGTGTTCTATCAGATGTTTTTTCGCACCCGTTATAATCTACTGAGCAGGTCACAGTCAATGGTTTTTTGCGGAGACATGTCACATTTTATCAGCGTCACGGATAAACGTCACCCATACAAGTCTATGGGTATGTGAAAATCACGGCAGCACACGGATGACATCAGTATACAGACCATGACACTGATGAAACTACAACACAAAACACTGATGACACTCGTATCACTTTTTTTTCGTACATTAAAATTCACTGACATCTGAGGCCTTAGTTGCAGATTTTCAGCACAGGATCTGCACAGGAAACCTGCAAGAAATATTCCACATATGAATAAGACAACCAGTGTATTTGAGTCCAGTTATTAATATTTAGTTTCCACCCCTGTTGTTTCTTGGGATGGTAAAGAGTGATAGTCTTACTTACCATTTGATGGTCATTTACAATCATAAGTTCCACATATTTCATTTCTTCAAATACTCCTCGGTTCACCTGTAGGGAATATATTGTGGTAATTACATGAATGAATCTGACAATACAAAATCATTGCCCTGTGATTAATATTGGTGTCTGTAAAGAAAAACAAAGCACAAGGTGACAATAGATGAAGGGGCGGTAAGCTCCATAGCACTACTAGGGAATCTCCATTATTGTATATTTCTAACACTTGTGATACCTGGCTTCCAAACACTTGTTCGGCCAACAGTTCTTGCTCTCCAATACCCCATACACAGGAACACTAGGGTCGACCAAGCATTCATGGGTTTTCAATGAGAAAAAGGAGAAAACTGCCATAAGGCTCCTTTGACCGTGGATTATCTCCCAAAGGCCGGCATCACACTACCGTATAACACAGCCGGGTTCTATGTGATAAAACATGGCATAGCACTCGACCCAGTGTTATACTATGGGGCAGCTCTCATCTGCAATTATTTTCTCATGCCGATTCAGCATGAGAACAATGGCAGCACGCTGATATCACCTGAGTGCAGTGCGATAGACGCCGACGCCAGCAGCAGAGGAGATGGAGAAATTACCTCCTCTGTCTCCTGCACACCCATGCTGCGATTCTCTCATGTGAGAGGATCGGAGTACAGAGCACTGACACTCGGCTCACGCTCAGTGCAGAGCTGAAGCTGAGGGACATTAGCAGATTGCATCGGATGCCATATACGTTAGTGTGATTTCACCCTTAGGAACACAAGGAACAATCATTGAAACTTAAACTGCCCAATCTTTCTCTCCCCAATACATCAGATAGTAGGCCACTCCCGCCTAGATCAATGGCCTCAGTTAACTTTAAAGTGGACCTGTCATTAGATTCATTCTGCCTGAACCATGGGCAGCATGAATCAGTCTGGTTGTGCCATTACAGCCAGGTGTGTATTACTCTGAAAGATGTCTCAGACTAAAAATACTTTGAAAATCTGTCTTGGAGCTATAAGCCTCAGATTACTAGTCCGATGTGTTCTCCAGACGGCTTCAACCGGACACACTCCAGTCAATTGTCAGGTTTCTCCACATGTTTGTCCATAAGGACAGACATGTCAATCATGGCTGATCGGGATAGAAAAAGCCAGCTGAGGACTGAGTCAGACTAGTCAGCCACAGCATACAGTCCCCGCTGGTGTTTCAAAAAACTATGTTTACTCCGAAACGCCGCAGCAATTCAATCACACAGCCAGGTTTGGCATCATGATGCCCTTGGAACGTTTTAACCTAATATGTATTGGGCCTTAAATCAAGAACCACGGATATACAGTACAGACCAAAGTTTGGACACATCCTCTCATTCAACGATTTTTCTGTATTTTCATGACTGTGAAAATTGTAGAATCACACTGAAGGCATCAAAACTATGAATTAACACATGTGGAATTATACACTACACTTTACAAAAAAGTGTGAAACAACTGAAAATATGTCTTATATTCTAGGTTCTTCAAAGTAACTACCTTTTGCTTTGATTACTGCTTTTCATGCAGAAAAGGTGAACGGATGGACTCTACATGCTTGGTTCCCACCGTGAAGCATGGAGGAGGAGGTGTGATGGTGTGGGGGTGCTTTGCTGGTGACACTGTTGGGGATTTATTCAAAATTGAAGGCATACTGAACCAGCATGGCTACCACAGCATCTTGCAGCAGCATGCTATTCCATCTGGTTTGTGTTTAGTTGGACCATCATTTATTTTTCAACAGGGCAATGACCCCAAACACACCTCCAGGCTGTGTAAGGGCTATTTGACCAAGAAGGAGAGTGTTGGGGTGCTACGCCAGATGACCTGGCCTCCACAGTCACCAGACCTGAACCCAATCGAGATGGTTTGGGGTGAGCTGGACCGCTCACCGCTTCAATTTTGAATAATCCCCAACAGTGTCACCAGCAAAGCACCCTCACACCATCACACCTCCTCCTCCATGCTTCACGGTGGGAACCAGGTATGTAGAGTCCATCCGTTCACCTTTTCTGTGTGCAAAGCAGTAATCAAAGCAAAAGGTGGCTACTTTGAAGAACCTAGAACATAAGACATATTTTCAGTTGTTTCACACTTTTTTGTAAAGTGTAATGTATAATTCCACATGTGTTAATTCATAGTTTTGATGCCTTCAGTGTGATTCTACAATTTTCATAGTCATGAAAATACAGAAGAATCTTTGAATGAGAAGGTGTGTCCAAACTTTTGGTCTGTACTGTAAATCTCCCTAAATCTGCTCTTTCTTCAGAATGCTCGGGTACAGATTTCTAGTGAGTAAACTCTGGCAGCATCAAATTTACATACAGTAGGTAATTGGTATAGGTTCAAGCTGATAGAGACCACTAATGTGACCAGCCCCTTCTCTATCATTTTCACTCAAAAGGAAAGCCCCATCTCATACATTTGGTGTAGCAGTCACACTAGGACCCACATCTATCTTGTGAATGTCAATGGAGAGGCGTTCGTAATTCCCATAGAGATGAATGAGAATTATAACCAACTCTCCTCTGAAAGTAGATTGTGTCAGGACCCCAATCCTGTGATAGATGCATGTCAAATTGATGGACGCTGCATTTACTATACATTTACAACATGCCATAAATGTACAAGAAAGAAATTTTATTTTAAAACAACATTATCGCATAAAAATAACAAAAAATAATAAAATGTAAATTCATGAAAAGTCCTCTTTAGTCTAGTTGATGAAGTCTATTCAGCCATTTCTTCATTTTTTAAAGTAGTTCCATTACATTACCCATATGGGTTGTCGTAAAGAACCACACCAATGCTGGAATCTACCATAATCAAAGTTTCGCTATGCTTGTGTTATACTTAACAGCCGTCACCCTTAGCTGTTCCCGGCGCCACTCCGGTTCCACATTGCCATACTGTGGCCACAACTTCTGACTGACTGGAAGTCAGATGAAATGGTCACAAGCTCTCAGTGAAAGTCTATGAGATACTTGTTCTGGCTCTCATATTCTTACACTGAGTAGTAACTTCCCGGCTCGCCGAGCAAACACTGCAGCCTTCCGTCAGGTCACAACCTGCAAAAGATGATCAGAGGGTGCTGATAACATATGAAGACAGTGGCTGGTAAGTATAAGGCAACAGTCACACATTCAGTATTCGATCAGTATCTTACATCAGTATTTTTAAGCCAACACCAAGAATTGGTGTAAAATACAGAAGTGGTGACGGGTAGAGATGGGCGGATACCTGGATGTTTGGGTGCGGCGGAGGTGCATGACAGCGGGGCAAACACCGCTTCTGATCGGCGGTGAAATCTTCCCCACCGGTCAGAGAGCCGCAGTTCCCACGCTGTCAAAAAACAGCGGGAGTGCTCAAGTGTGATCGGAGGTACAAAGTTTACCTCCGGTCACTGGTGTCAGCTGATGGGACTACTGATCCCATCATCCGACACCTGCTGCCGCTAATAACAGTGAGAGCAGGAGCGGCGGATGGGAGTATTCATCACCTGCTTCTGCGCTGTAAATAAATAATTTTTTATAAATATGGCGTGGGTTCCCATGTATTTTTGCTAATCAGACAGGCAAAACTCACAGCTGGGGGCTGCAACCCTCAGCTGTCAGCTTCAGCAAGGCTGTATGACTGTTGGGGATGATTTCACAGCTGATCAGAAGTGGTGTTTGCCACGCTGTCATGCACATGTCATGCCGAACCCGAACAGTAACACAGACTTCCTGGTGAAGTCTGTGTTCGGTGTCCGTGCCCGAATAGTAAGTGTTCGGAATGGACGCCGAACTTTACTCTTCGGGTTCGCCCATCTCTAGTGACTGGTTTCTATATACTTTTCCTCTGATTGCTCCACTCCTGACGTGAGGTCTCTTCTATTTTTGATAACCAGGGCAGACAAAATGAACAGATGCTAGCTGCAACCCTCAGCTGTTACCTTTAGCATGACTAGTTATCAAAAATGGAGGGGTCCCCATGCTATTTTTTAAAATTATTTAAATAAATAATTTCAAAAAAGTTGTGGAGGTCCCTCCATTTTTGATAACCAGCCAAGCTCTAATTGTCTATATTGTTATTATCATATTCTTGGCAATGTTCATTTTCCATTTTTACTTACATTCAGTGCTCTTTTTCTTCTTCTTCGTAACCATTGTGTTTGTTCAAAGAACGGCTGTCCACTAACTTTGCTATCTGTATCTGGGAAAAGGGTATATAGAAATTATCACCACCATGAAAGTATTGCAGGTATCATTAAGATATACAATTGTGCTCAAAAGTTTACAAACCTGGCAGAATTTTGATTTCTTGGCCTTTTTTCAGAGAATATGAATGCTAACACCAAAACGTTTTCTCCACTCATGGTTAGTGGTTGGGTGAAACCATTTATTGTCAAACTACTGTGTTTTCTCTTTTTGAATCATAATGACAGCCCAAAACATCCAAATGACCCTGATCAAAAGTTCACATTCCCTGGTGATTTTGGCCTGATAACATGCAAAGAAGTTGACACATATGGGTTTGAATGGCTACTAAAGGTAACATCGTCACCTGTGACCTGTTTGCTTGCAATCAGTGTGTGTGCATAAAAGCTGAGTGAGTTTCTGGGATCCAGACAAACCCTTGCATCTTTCATCCAGTCACTGATGTTTCTGGATTGTGAGTCATGGGGAAAGCAAAAGAACTGTCAACAGATCTACGGGAAAAGGTAGTTGAACTGTATAAAACAGGAAAGGGATACAAAAATATATCCAAGTCAAAGATAATGCAAGTCAGCAGCGTTCAAACTGTGATTGACAAATGGAAAATCAGGGGCTCTGTAAAAACAAAACCACGGTCAGGTAGACCAACAAAAATTTTGTCCACAACTGCCAGAAAAATTGTTCGGGATGCAAAGAAAAAGCCACAAATAACATCAGCTGAAATACTGGACTCTCGAAAAACTAGCAGTGTGGCCACTTCAAGATGCACAATAAGCAGGCACTTGAAGAAAAATGGGCTGCATGGTCGAGTCGCCAGAAGAAAGCCATTACTGCGCAAATGCCACAAAGTATCTTGCCTACAATACGCAAAACAGCACAGAGACAAGCCTCAAAACGTCTGGAACAAAGTAATCTGGAGTGATGAGACCAAAATTGAACTTTGTGGCCACAACCATAAACGTTACATTTGGAGAAAGGTCAACAGGGCCTATGATGAAAGGAACACCATTCCTACTGTAAAGGACAGAGGTGGAACACTGATGTTTTTGGGATGTGTGAGCTACAAAGGCATAGGAAACTTGGTCAAAGTTGAAGGAAAGATGAATGCAGCACGTTATCAGAAAATACTGGAGGCAGCTTTGCAATCATCAGCCCAGAAGCTGCCCATGGGACGTACTTGGACGTTACAATATGGACAACGATCCAACACACAAGGCCAAGTCAACCTATTATTGGCTACAGCAGAACAAAGTGAAGGTTCTGGAGTGGCTATCTCAGTCTCCTGACCTCAATATTATTGAACCACTCAGGGACGATCTCAATCGCGTAGTTCATGCTAGACAGCCCAGAAATTTACAGAAACTGGAGGCTTTTTGTCAAGAAGAGTAGGCAGCTTTACCATCTGAGAAAATAAAGAACCTTATCTACAATTACCACAAAAGACTTCAAACTGTCATTGATGTTAGAGGGGGCAATACACGGCATTAAGAAATGAGGTATGTGAACTTTTGATCAGGGTCATTTGAATGTTTTGGGTTGTCATTATGATTTAAAAAGAGAAAACACAGTAGTTTAACAATAAATGGCTTCACCCAACCACTAACCATGAGTGGAGAAAAAGGTTTTGTGCTATCATTCATATTCTCTGAAAAAAAAGGCTAAGAAAGCAAAAATTCTGCAGGGGTATGTAAACTTTAGCACAACTGTATACACATTAGCAATGGACAATACCACTGTAGAGGTCTGCGTTGAATGCCATAAAAACATACATCAAATCATCTTTTTAACAGAAAACCAATTACAGAACAGGCCATGATGAAATCAAGTGCACTGACCACCGTAGAGAGCAGAGGCGTTTAGAGTTCTAAAACTTCTAAAATGTTTCATGTATGAGAATTGAAATACAAATCATGTGAGAGGGAGGCCCAGATTATCATATAGTACAGAATTGTACCTCTTCAACAGAAGTTTGTTTGGAGGCTGTTTAGTGAGTGCAGTAACACATGGCCTAATGGACTGACTGATCACTGGAGTTTGTCACATATCCTCCATCAGGAGCACACTGCTCCTCTGCCTCCTGACTTCCTATTTGACAGGGGTTCTGTGCTCCAAATTGATTGATATTTTGGTAGCTGGCCCAAAATATATGATGTCCAATGCTACAAGCAGAGCTACTTTCCCTCTTTAGCATAGGAGTGGTACTAAAGCTGGCCGGATCTAGCGATTTGGTCAGTTTCTGAGCAGCACTTGAAAGCTCTGTAAAATAACTTTTAAAAAGAACCTGTCACCAAGTTTATCCCATATGAGATAAGACCAGAACCTTTCAGCCCTGATATAAAGCAGTAAAGCATTCTATAAGGCTGTATATATGCCCTCAATCCAGCCTGCAACAAAAGAAAAACACCTTTAATTACACTCACCTACGGGCGTCATTGCCTTGGTTCAGTGCTTCCGCCCTTTTTTTGGGAAGCCGTTCTCCTTCTGTGCTTCGTGTGTATGACAGGTCCTATGTCATGCACACAGTGTCCCCGGCATCATGCTCTTATGCAGATGTACTTCTCAGTCCTGTCCAGAACAGAGAATAGTACTGCAGTGCGCATACACCGGGTTTCTATGACCTATCCCAGCACATGCATACTGCAGTACTTTGCTCTGCACTCTACAAGGCAGAGAAGTACACCTGCACAGGAGCGCGATGCTGGGTAAACTGCGTGAATGACATAGGATGCGTCATCCACACGAAGCACAGAAGGAGGATGGCATCACTAGAAGAAGGGAGGCACCAGACCAAGAGAGCGATGCTCATCTGACCTCAGCACGGTAAGTATCATAAGCTTTGCTTCCTTTGCACAAGAAATTATTTTAAAAAAAATCTTTTTTTTTGTTTACCATATTCTGATACTCAGAACTTTTTTATTTCTTTCCATACATGAAAAACCATAAAGGCTTGTTTTTAGCTGGACAATCTGCGGTTGATACCATTTGTTTTTACGGTAGCCATGAACAAAAAACATTATGTCTGGAATAGTTTTTACATTTTATTTTTTACAGAGTTCACCATGTGGTATAAATGTCATGTTAACTTTAATGTTAGTCGATGCAATTACATTGATATCCAATTTATACCTTTTCTATGTTTTACTTTTTACCAAGAAAAATCACTTTAGAAAAATAAAAAAAGCTTTTTTTAGTCATCACATTTTAAGAGTTGTAACTTTTTAAATGCTAATTTTATCAGGATACAAAGTAAGAATTGCATGAGGTCTTGTTTAATGACTTTATTGAGCCAAGATGAACAAATCTGAAATTGTTGCTGAGTATTTCATATTTTTTTGAATGGCGTTCACCACACAGGATGAATAATAATATAGTTTTTAGTAAGGGTTGCTAGGAACAACAACAAGACCAAATATATGTCTTTTTTAACAAATAGATCATTTTATTATTAAATCTGTGATTTTGTGTTTATCAGATATAAATGTATGACCAATTGCAAGGAATCACCTGGAATCTTGCAGGAGGGAGTTAAAGGAGTGTTCAGGAAGGCAAGTGGCATCAGTGGAGTGATGTGCTCCTAATTAAAGGGGATATTCAGAACTTTATAAAAAAAAAATGTACGGTACCTAAGCACTAACAGGCAGATAATTGCAACTTACCGCTGATGACAGTGATTCAGAATCCTCGGATGACATCATGTCTACAGAGCAGAGGCTTCATTTCCACTCTGCTGTCGACAGGGTGGGACTTCTGAGGTCATTCTGATTGACAGCCGGATCCCCATAGCCTAACAGCCGGCTGCCAATCAGAATGACACCGGAAGTCCCACCCTGTCACATCAGCAGAGGCAGCTGAAGCCTGGTAGGAGTGGTCTGTTAGTGTTTAGGCACATTTTTTGATTTTCCATAAAGTCCCGGATACACCCTTTAAAGAAGTTGTCCACTACTTGGACAACTTCTTGCCATACTCCACGCTTGTCCTTGATAAAATAAAAAAGCCTATACTCATCTTCTGTGCTGGTGCCGTTTCCGTGGCTTCAGCACTCATTCTCACCGGGCTCCCGTGCTGTTGTTGTTACATGTGACTGTGGTGCCCAAACAGCGCAGACATCACTGTCCCCACATCCTGTCGAATTGAATATGAGGAGGAAGTCCAAGATCAGCTGGATGTTCGATTTGTCCAAAAGTGTGGAAACAGACGCCAATGCTGTTTGGACACCAGCCTCACGTGTCACAACAACTGAACGAGAACCCCGGTGACCGCGAAAGCTGATACCACTGGAATGTCGGCGGCACAGTAGGTGAGTATAAGTTTTTTTATTTTATCAGCCCCAAAAATTTACATCAAGAAGGGGTTGTTCTAGTAGTGGACAACCCCTTTAAGGCAGTTTTCTCCCATGCTGCTAGCAAATGCAGCTTTGCCTCTGCAGCATCAGAAGAGCACAGGGGGACTGAACCTGACCAGATCCAGTGATCCAGCAAGTTTCTGAGCTGCTCTTTCAGGCTGTAAAATAGAGTCTGCAAGCAGGGGGCGCACTTCGACTCAGTAACTGGGTACTTTTCACTGTAGTCATCAAGATGTAAACTATAAAATTAGAATTTAAAATCACTCTTATCTTGAGAACAGAGAAGAGTTTTCAAAAGAGGTAAATTGCAAAATTACTGTTTTTTACAATGCAGTTTACAATGTTATTCATTTTATCAATTTGAGATAACCCTTGCAAGGTAAGATTTTTTACCTGAATGGTTTGGAAGATTGGGGATTTGGGACCCTGGGGCTTTTTCTATGATGTGTGGTCGGCTTGTGCTTTCCTGTAGAAATAAAATACATGCAAACACAAATTAAAGTGCATTTATGCTCAGAAATCACACTGAGGCTAATACTAATAGTATTCAACCAACCCATAAGCCTGGTGCCACTTGTACATGTCTATTGTGTCCCATTAGTTAAAAAAATATGTTTTTTCTTGTGGATCCTCTATATTGAAAAACATAGTAGTGAAAAAAGCTGCACCATCATATGCTGGCTATATGTATGCCAAAAAGACACTCTCTTTAGAAATACTTCACCTATATTATGGCAAATGGATAATTAATGGTGCGATAAGGTGTGAACAGAGTCATGCGGAACAGACAGCTCTTACTTTTCTGTCAAAGTGTACTGCATTTTTTCTCAGTATCAATCATCTGTGCAATGCACAGTGTGCATTCAATATCTTGTTGTAACAAGTCTAATAGTTTTACAGAGGTTTAATTTTTGGGAAAAACAGTTTTTGATGCAGTTTTCTGAGCCAAAGCCAGATGTGGATGTAACAAGACAGTTTTGTGGAAAAGTGTATTCTTTATGGACCAAGATTGACAATGTTTCAGCCATATTTCTAGGGGTCTCTTTTCAAGCCAAGTCTGATATGTTTTACATGTATACCTTTTCACAAAACAATACCTTTTTTAGCATTTATTTAGCTCTGCATTTTTTTTCTGTCCATATACATATGTCAACATATATATATATATAGATATATATATAGATATATATATACATCTATATAGGTATAGCTATATCTATATATACATGTTTTTTTTTATTTATTTTACTCATTTATATAGCGTCATTAATTCCACATCGCTTTACAGACATTATCGTCGCTGTCCCCAATGGGGCTCACAATCTAAATTCCCTATCAGTATTTCTTTGGAATGTGGGAGAAAACCGGAGAACCTGGAGGAACCCATGACAACCCAGGGAGAACATACAAACTCCTTGCAGATGTTGTCCTTGGTAAGTATATATATATATATATATATATGATATATGTGTGTGAAAAAGTGTTTGCCCCCTCCTGATTTCCTATTTCTTTGCATGTTTGTCACACTTAAATGTTTCAGATCACCAACAAAAACTTAAATATTAGATGAAGATAACACAAGTAATCACAGAAATGCAGCTTTTAAATGAAGGTCTTTATTATTAAGGGGAAAAAAATCCAAACCTACAGGGCCCTGTGTGAAAAAGTGATTGCACCCTAAATCTAATAACTGGTTGGGCCACTCTTAGTAACAACAACCGCAATTAAGTCCTTGCGATAACTGGCAATGAGTCTTTTACAATGCTCCGGAGGAATTTTGGCCCACTCATCTTTGAAGAATTGCTGTAATTTAGCCACATTGGAGGGTTTCCGAGCATGAACCACCTTTCTAAAAGGTCATGCCACAGCATCTCAATTGTATTAAAGTCAGGACTTTGACTAGACCACTCCAAAGTCTTATATTTTTTTTCTTAAGCCATTCAGAGGTGGACTTGCTGATGTGTTTTGGATCATTGCCCTTCTGCATAACTCAAGCACTCTTCAGTTTGAGGTCACGAACAAATGGCTGGACATTCTCCTTCAGTATGTTTTCGTAGACAGCAGAATTCATGGTCCTGAAGCAGAAAAACATCCCCAGAACATCACATTTACTATTGGTATAATGTTCCTTTTCTGAAATACTGTGTTACTTCTAAGCCAGATGTAATTGGACAAATACCTTCCAAAAAGTTCAACTTTTGTCTCGTCAGTCCACAGATTATTCTACCAAAAGTCTTGGGGATCGTCAAGATGTTTTCTGGCTAAACTGAGACAAGCCTTTATTATTGCTTTATTATTATTATTGCTCAGCAGTGGTTTTCGTCTTGTAACTCTGCCATGCAGGCAATTTTTACCCAGTCTCTTTCTTAGGGTAAGTTCACATTAAGTTTTTATTCAGCATTTTTTTTTTCCTGCAGCAAAACTTGATCTCTTGTCAGGAAAGAAACTGCAGGAAAAAGCACATTTTCCTTGGTTTTTCTTGCATTTTTTGTGTGGCTTTTGCTGTGGTTTTGGCATGTCAGATTAGTCTTTTGTGCATACTAATAAAGCTTAGTGTTGAAAAAAAAGTCATATTCTATAGAATCAGGTTTTGGCACAAAACACGACGCAAAACCTGATACCTGCATTTTTGGTGCGTTTTATCAGAGTTTTTCAAAACGTTGATATATAAAAATATATAACAAATATATATTTATACACATACACACACATATGTATGTGGTGCAGTAGAAGGATGTTATCCTTACCATGGATGGCAGGAAGAACAAACAAATCAGTTTTGGAACAAATCAAGCCAGACATGTCACTAGAGCAAGGATCACCAAGCTATAACTTGCTTAATTTGGACAAATCATACGAAGAGTGCAATCACTAGAGGACAAACATGGTCTGAAGAATAGAAGGAACAAGGCAAAGAGGAAAACAAGCAATCCGATGGCTTGATACTATAAAGATAACGCCGGAGAAGACCCTTGTGGTCCTATCCTGGCTTGCACAAGATCGATCTTCTTACCCATGTTTCATCCATCAAGTAAACTATGGCTCAAGATTGAGCTGCAGGCCGTTAAATAATAATATATACAGATATACAGTAGCATGTAAAAGTTTGGGCACCCCTGGTTAAAATTACTTTTATTGTGAATAGTTAAGTAAGTTTGAGCACCCTTGGAGACTTGTGTTATCAGATAAATTTGACTGAGGTTTCTGATCTTAATTAACCTGTTAGGGTTATGGTTTGTTTACCACCATCATTAGGAAAGACCAGGTGATGCAAGTTTCCCAGCTTTAAAAAACCCAATCTCCTCTAACTTTGTGCCAAAAAACAGCATCCATGGTACCTATGGATGCCTAGCTGCCCAGCACTCTGAAAATTAAAATGATGGAGGCCCACAAAGCAGGTGAAGGCTATAAGAAGATAGCAACGCATTTTCAAGCAGCCCTTTCCTGAGTTTGAAAAGTAATTAAGAAATGGCAGTTAACAGGAACAGTGGAGGTCAAGAGAAGATCTGGAAGACCAAGAAATGCTTCATTGAGAGTGGCTCCTTGAATTGCTAGAGGCAAATCAGAACCTCTGCTTGACTGCAAAAGCCCTTCAGAAAGATTTAGCACATTCTGGAGTTGTGGTACATTGCTCTACTGTTTAGCGACACTTGCACAAATATGGCCTTCATGGAAGAGTCATCAGAAGAAAACCTCTCCTGCGTCCTCAAATTATGCAAAAGAACATCTAAATAAGCCTGATGCATTTCGGAAACAAGTCCTGTGGACCGATGAGGTTAAAATAGAACTCTTTGGCCAAAATGATCAAAGGTATTGAGAAAGAGGGGCACAGAATTTCAGGAAAAGAACATCTCGCTAACCATTAAGCATAAGAGTGGATCAATCATGCTTTGGGGTTGTGTTGCAGCCAATGGCACAAGGAAAATTTAATGAGTAGAGGAAAGAATAGATTTAATCAAATTTCAGCAAATTATTGATGTAAACCCAACACCATCTGTAAAAAACCTGAAGTTGAAAAGATGGCTTCTAAAAATGGATAATAATCCTAAACACACAAATCGCGGTGCTCCTCCCCCACCCCGTGGTTGACGTGGTGACACACTGTACGGTGCCAGGTAGAGCCGGGTGCACACCGGGAGTCACGTGACTGCCGGTCCTAATGATCACGTGACCGCAGGTCCTAAAGTAACGATAAGGCGACTCGTGTGTGAGCAGCCCCAGCCCCGCACACTCAAGGAGGGATGTGTTGTGAATGGGTTTGAGATGAGTTCTGAGCAGAGCCTCCCTCTGGTGGTTACAAGCGGTACTAGTGAGGATTGTGAAGACTGGGAATCAGGTGTTACTGATTGGTCTTATTTAAGGGAATTATTTTCCCATCAGGGTTGCCGGTGATCAATTGTTCTGGTCTGAATCCTTCTTTCCAGTTTCCCTTGTAGCCTGCTGTGTCGTGTCTGCATCTCCTGCTATCAGATAAGACAATTTCTTATTTTGTGTTTTTGCTATATTTTTGCATTTTGTCCTGCACTTCTGTGGGGGCCTTCTGGGTCCCCTCCGGGGGCTTTTGCCCTCTCAGTTTGGTTCAGCCACTGTGTTTTGTACTTTTGCTTTTTCCAGTTTTTTCAGTGGCTGCTGTTTTTGTTACACCAGAGAACTAATTTAGGTGGTAGAGGTCGTGTGATCTCAGGTGATTTTGAAATTAGTAGAGTTGGTGTTTTTCAGGGTTTTCTGGGATTGCAGTAAGTACCCTTCCTGTCCTTTTCTATTTAGATAGTTTGGGCCCCAGCGTTTGCTCATACTATTTTCTTTCTGTGTCAGTATTTCCTCTTGTCTAACTGCCATTACATGTTTGGGGGCTTTCTATTATCTTTGGGGTTCTGCTCCGGGGCAGATAGCTTTCCTATTTCTATCTTTAGGTGTAGTTAGTTTCTCAGGCTGTGACGAGGCGTCTAGGACCAACGTAGGAACGCTCCACGGCTGCCTCTAGTTGCGGTGGTTAGTCAGGGTACTGCAATCTCATAGATTCCAACTGCTCTGGTGTATTTCCCTTTTTGCCTGCACTCCTCAGCTACTGTAACATAACAGTATCACCGGCCATAAAAATTGTATGGTACTCACAGAAGGGAAAAAATATTTTGAAGGAAGAAAAGTTGTCAGAGATATTTTTCTGTTTGTTGCATTTTTTTTTTTTTTTCCCTCTGTATCTCTGGGTGCTGGGGAGGATCTTTTCTCCCAATGGAGTTTGCACAGTTGTCTGGCCGTGTGGATCAGCTTGCCACTGAGGTTCAGAGTATTGCTGCATATCTTGCTAGGTTGCCTGTTGTGGAACCTAGGATCCCCATGCCAGATTTGTTTTTAGGGGATCGAGCTAAGTTTCAGAATTTCAAAAATAATTGTAAATTGTTTTTTGCCTTAAAATCTAAGTCCTCAGGAAACGCAGCGCAGCAGGTTCAAATTATCATCTCTCTCCTGCGCGGCGATCCTCAGGATTGGGCTTTTTCCCTGATACCTGGGGATCCTGTTTTGAGTGATGTTGATGCATTTTTTCAGGCTTTGGGGTTATTGTAAATGAGCCTAATGTCACTGATCAAGCTGAAAAAGCCTTGTTGGCATTAAATCAGGGGCTTGATGAGTTATACTGTCAGAGATTCCGTAGGTGGGCAGTCCTGACCAAATGGAATGACGACGCTTTGGCGGCCCTTTTCCGGAAGGGTCTGTCGGATAATGTAAAGGATGTTATGGTGGGATTCCCTGTCCCCTCTGGTCTCAATGATTCTATGTCATTGGCGATTCAAATTGACAGACGTTTGCGTGAGCGGAGAAGTATGCGTGGAGTGGTGTTGCCTTGTGAGCCAGCTGCTGAGCCCATGCAGTGTGATGGAGTGGTGTCTGGGGCACAGCGTCATGAGTTTCGAAAGCGCAATGGGTTATGTTTCTACTGTGGTGATGCCTCTCATGCTATTTCAGTCTGCCCTAAGCGGGGAAGACATTTTGCACGCTCAGTTGTCTTGGGTAGTGTTCAGACTAAGTTTTTATTAACTGTCACTCTGATATGCTCTCTGTCCTCATTTTCTGCTCAGGCTTTCGTTGATTCTGGAGCAGCTATTAACCTGATGGATTATGATTTTGCTAAGCGTTGTGGGTTTTCCTTGATACCCCTACAGAAGTCTATTCCCCTACTGGGGATCGATTCTACCCCTTTGGCTGAGAATAAACCCCAGTTTTCTACTCAGGTGATAATGAGGGTTGAACCTGATCACCAGGAGTGCTGCAAATTTTTGGTTCTATATAATCTGCATGACATTATAGTGCTGGGTTTCCCTTGGTTACAGTCTCATAATCCTGTTTTGGATTGGAAATCTGTGTCTGTAACCAGTTGGGGCTGCCAATGTGTTAGTGCCAACACTCCTGTTTTTTCTGCCTCCCCCAGGCTGAGGATGTTCCTGACTTTTTGTTTGATTTTTCTGATGTGTTTAGCGAAAGTAAATCTGCATCCTTGCCTCCCCATAGGAGCTATGACTGCGCTATTGAATTAGTGCCGGGTTGTAAATTCCCTAAAGGTCGCCTTTTTAACTTGTCTGTACCTGAACATGACGCTATGCGGTCTTATATCAAGGAATCATTGGAGAAGGGTCATATCAGACCATCCTCTTCACCCTTAGGTGCCGGTTTTTTCTTTGTGGCCAAAAAAGATGGTTCATTAAGGCCGTGTATTGATTATCGTCTCTTGAACAATATTACTGTGAAATATCAATACCCGTTACCCTTGATTTCTGACCTGTTTTCCAGGGTGAAAAACGCTACTTGGTTTACTAAGCTTGACCTCAGGGGGGCGTATAACCTTATTCGCATTAAGCACGGGGATGAATGGAAGACGGCATTTAACACCCCTGAAGGGCATTTTGAGTACCTTGTGATGCCCTTTGGGCTCACTAATGCTCCTTCCGTCTTCCAGTCCTTCATGAATGACATTTTCAGGGATTTTGTGGACAAGTTTCTGATTGTTTATTTGGATGATATCTTGATTTTTTCTAATGACTGGGACTCTCATGTGAAACATGTTCGAACTGTATTCCAGATTTTGAGAGAGAATGCTCTGTATGTGAAGGGATCAAAGTGTCTTTTTGGCGTACAGAAGATCTCATTTCTGGGATTCATTTTGTCCCCATCTGTTATTGAAATGGACCCGGTCAAGGTTCAGGCCATCTGTGATTGGGTCCAACCTACTTCATTAAAGGCTCTTCAGAGATTTTTGGTTTTTGCCAATTTTTATCGTAAATTTATTGGTAATTTCTCTGTTATTGTTAAACCATTAACTGATTTGACCAGAAAGGGTTCTGATGTGGTGAATTGGCCTCCTGAGGCAGTCTCTGCGTTTCAGGAACTTAAGCAGAGATTCACTTCTGCTCCTGTTCTACGGCAGCCTGATGTTTCTCTGCCATTTCAGGTGGAGGTTGATGCCTCTGAAATTGGGGCAGGTGCCGTTTTGTCCCAAAAAGATCCAGAGACCTCTAAAAGTAACCCTTGTGCCTTTTTCTCTCGAAAATTTTCTCCTACTGAACGTAATTATGACGTGGGTAATCGGGAGTTATTGGCCATGAAGTGGGCTTTTGAAGAGTGGAGACATTGGCTGGAGGGAGCCAAACATCAGGTGGTGGTCCTTACGGACCATAAGAATCTGGTCTATCTGGAATCTGCCAAGCGACTCAATCCTAGACAGGCCAGGTGGGCCTTGTTTTTCACACGTTTTAATTTTGTGGTTTCCTTTCTTCCTGGCACTAAGAATGTTAAGGCGGATGCCCTCTCGAGGAGTTTCCTTGCGGACTCTCCTGAGCTATCTGATCCCTCTGTTATTTTGAAGGAGGGTGTAGTTCTTTCCGCCATCTCGCCCAATTTGAGACTTGCTCTGGAGGGGTGTCAGGAGGATAGGCCCGAGCGCTGCCCTGTTGGAAAATTGTTTGTCCCGGACCAATGGAAAAAGAGTGTGATGTCTGAGATTCATTGTTCCGCATTGGCTGGGCATCCCGGAATTTTTGGTACCAGAGACTTGGTTAGTCGGTCCTTTTGGTGGCCTACCTTGTCTCGCGATGTCAGGGAATTTGTGCAGTCCTGCGGGACTTGCTCTCGCTCCAAGCCTTGCTCTCGCTCTAGTGGTTTGTTGATGCCATTGCCTGTGCCCAAGAGACCATGGACCCATATCTCTATGGATTTCATTTCCGATCTTCCTGTTTCTCAGAGAATGACCACCATCTGGGTAATTTGTGATAGGTTTTCCAAAATGATACATCTTGTGCCATTACCTAAGTTGCCTTCCTCCTCTGAATTGGTGCCGTTGTTCCTTCAGCACGTGGTTCGTTTACACGGCATTCCTGAGAACATTGTGTCTGACAGAGGAGTCCAGTTTGTTTCCAGATTTTGGAGGACTTTTTGTTCTAAACTGGGTGTTCAATTGTCTTTCTCCTCGGCATTTCATCCTCAGACCAATGGTCAAACTGAGAGAACAAACCAGACATTGGAGACTTATCTAAGATGCTTTGTGTCTGCTGATCAGGATGACTGGGTCTCTTTTTTGCCTTTGGCTGAGTTTGCTCTTAATAATAGGGCTAGCTCTGCCACTTTGATGTCTCCGTTTTTCTGTAATTCTGGGTTTCACCCTCGATTTTCTTCAGGACAGACGGAGGCTTCTGTCTGTCCAGGTGTTGACTCTGTTGTTGAGCGTATGCAGCAGATTTGGGACCAGGTAGTGGAGAGGTTGTCCTTCTCTCAGGAGAAGGCCCAGCGGTTTGCTAACCGGCATAGGACTGATGGTCCTCGGTTTAAAGTGGGGGACTTGGTCTGGTTGTCCTCAAAGAATATTCCTATGAGAGTAGCATCTCCTAAATTTAAGCCTAGGTTCATTGGACCTTATAAGATCATGGAGATTATTAATCCTGTTTCTTTTCGTTTGCTTCTTCCAGGGACATTTAAGATCCATAACGTGTTCCACAAGTCCTTGTTGAAGAGGTTTGTTGAGCCAGTAGTTCCTGCTGCTGTGCCTCCTGACCCTGTTTTGGTTGAGGGCAATCTGGAGTATGTGGTTGAGAAAATATTGGATTCTCGTTTTTCTAGACGAAGACTCCAGTATTTGGTTAAATGGAGAGGTTATGGTCAGGAAGATAATTCTTGGGTGTTTGCTTCGGACATCCATGCTAGGAGACTTATCCGTGCGTATCATAGAACTCATCCTGACCGACCTGGTTGCTCAAATGAGGGTTCGGTGACCCCTCCTCAAGGGGGGGGTACTGTTGTGAATGGGTTTGAGATGAGTTCTGAGCAGAGCCTCCCTCTGGTGGTTACAAGCGGTACTAGTGAGGATTGTGAAGACTGGGAATCAGGTGTTACTGATTGGTCTTATTTAAGGGAATCATTTTCCCATCAGGGTTGCCAGTGATCAATTGTTCTGGTCTGAATCCTTCTTTCCAGTTTCCCTTGTAGCCTGCTGTGTCGTGTCTGCATCTCCTGCTATCAGATAAGACAATTTCTTATTTTGTGTTTTTGCTATATTTTTGCATTTTGTCCTGCACTTCTGTGGGGGCCTTCTGGGTCCCCTCCGGGGGCTTTTGCCCTCTCAGTTTGGTTCAGCCACTGTGTTTTGTACTTTTGCTTTTTCCAGTTTTTTCAGTGGCTGCTGTTTTTGTTACACCAGAGAACTAATTTAGGTGGTAGAGGTCGTGTGATCTCAGGTGATTTTGAAATTAGTAGAGTTGGTGTTTTTCAGGGTTTTCTGGGATTGCAGTAAGTACCCTTCCTGTCCTTTTCTATTTAGATAGTTTGGGCCCCAGCGTTTGCTCATACTATTTTCTTTCTGTGTCAGTATTTCCTCTTGTCTAACTGCCATTACATGTTTGGGGGCTTTCTATTATCTTTGGGGTTCTGCTCCGGGGCAGATAGCTTTCCTATTTCTATCTTTAGGTGTAGTTAGTTTCTCAGGCTGTGACGAGGCGTCTAGGACCAACGTAGGAACGCTCCACGGCTGCCTCTAGTTGCGGTGGTTAGTCAGGGTACTGCAATCTCATAGATTCCAACTGCTCTGGTGTATTTCCTTTTTTGCCTGCACTCCTCAGCTACCGTAACATAACAGGGATGTATGATAGGAATGAAAAAGAAAACGAGGTCTTGCGAGGAGCGCTGAAGTGGAAATGGAAAAGGCAATTGTAGGTTAAAAAGTTGCAACCCTTTATTGGGGAGGTATGACTCACGACGCGTTTCAACGGCGATCTGCCATCTTCATCAGGTGGTATAAAAAAAATGAGGGTGATGGCATATTTAAAGAAGGGAACACCAATGAAAGGAGGCAAGCAATTAAACAATAAAACCATCAATAAAATGCAAGGCACTCTTAAGGTGCCAGAAAGAAATTTTTTAAAAGCACAATAAAGAAAATGAATTAAAAAGCATTAATAACATATAAAGTATAAAATGTATTCACGTAAAATAAAATAAAAAAAATGACAAAATGGTTAAAAACAATATAAACTTATGGACTATCTGACAACATTATCTATGGTAAGATTTAAACTTTTTGGGGCCAGAGTGCCCAGTTTAAAAATCCAGTAATTTTCCCTGTTGATAATGTATCTCAACCAATCCGGGACATTATCAGCAATTTGGTCAATAATAACAAGGCTCAAAAAACTGGGTTTTTTTTGGGTGTGTAGAACAGAAATGTTTTGATACGCTGTGTAATAAATCACCATTGCGAATGTTGTGGCGGTGTTTGTTGAGACAAGCATGAATAGTTTGAATAGTGCGGCCCACATATTGAAGGCCACAAGTACATTGCAACAGGTAAATTACAAAATTACATTGGGAGTCAACATGACACTTAATAGTATAACTGGTGCCTGTTGTGTTCGACGTGAACGATTTAGCTCCATTGACAATTGAAAGGCAACACAAACATTTGGGGGTTTTACATGCAAAGCAACCAAGGTTTGAGATAGTGTTGGTTGCTAAAGGAAAAGGAGTTAGTGTGGTCTTGCTGGGAGCTATTAAATTACGCAAATTTCTTCTAAAAATGACTTTTGGATTGGCAGGGAGATGTTTGGAAAGAATTGGGTCACTTTTCCGAATGAACCAATGTTTTTTTGTATTTTTTTTTATTCTTTGTTTATCAATTTTAAACATACAATAAAATTGAACTCACAGCTCAATATATCACGAAGAGTGTTGTCTTTTGTATAAACACAATTATACATGTGAGTTTGTCCAAACTATTATTATTATTATTTATTTCTATAGCACCATTGATTCCATGGTGCTGTACATGAGAAGGGGTTACATACAAATTACAGATATCACTTACAGTAAACTAACAATGACAGACTGATACAGAGGGGAGAGGACCCTGCCCTTTCGAGCTTACATTCTACAGGATTGTGAGGCAGGAGACAGTAGGTCGGGGGGTTGCAGCAGTTCCGGTGTTGGTTGAGGCGATATCTCCGGTAGTGGTGAGGAGGTAGCAGGGTCATTGCAGGCTGTAGGCTTTCCTGAAGAGGTGGGTTTTCAGGTTCCGTCTGAAGGATCCGAATGTGTTTGATGGTCGGACGTGTTGGGGCAAAGAATTCCAGAGGATGGGGGATATTCGGGAGAAGTCTTGGAGGCGGTTGGGTGAGGAGCGAATAAGTGTGGAGGAGAGAATGATGTCTTGGGAGGATCGGAGATTACGTGAGGGAAGATATCGGGAGATTAGTTCAGAGATATGAGGAGACAGATTATAGATGGCCTTGTAGGTCAGTATTAGTAATTTGAACTGGATACGCTGAGGGAATGGGAGCCAGTGAAGAGATTTGCAGAGGGGAGAAGCGGAGGAGTAGCGAGGAGAGAGGTGAATTAGTCGTGCAGCAGAGTTAAGGATGGACTGGAGAGGTGCGAGGGTGTAAACTATAAAACAAAAAATTAGTAACCAGTACAAACGGTTTAAAGGGGACAAGACAAATACCAGGTGTATCGATTAACCAACAATTGGCGATGAATCTTCGAATAATCCAATGTTTATGGTAAGTATATTTAGCTTAGACGAAAGTCTATAGCAAACAATCGAGAGAAATATATAGACTATAGAGGGAGCCCTCAGCACTCTGAATCAAAGGGGGCTCGACCACCGTGGCCTCCAAGAATAAACTAGAAAACCTAATTCTTTCCAGTCCATCTAGAATGAACCAATGTTCTTTAAGTAGATTTTGAATAGAAACACGTGAGTAATTATAAGTGGTAACGAAACTCCATTTAGTAAGATCCAAGGTGACAGTACTGTGACTTGTCTTAGAGTTAATCTTATTGATACAATCCTTCTGAGAGAAGGGTTTAACTTTAAGGAAGGTGTCCCGGAGTAGCTTTTTGGGATAGCCCTTTTGTTGAAAACGTTTATTGAGAATCTTAGATTCAGATAAAAAGTCACATTGGTTAGTGCAGTTTTTTTCAAATTCTCCAATATTGACCATAAGGTACCGTATATTGGTAATCCATTTCGGGAGATGATTTTTAAACTGGGCACTCTGGCCCCAAAAAGTTTAAATCTTACCATAGATAATGTTGTCAGATAGTCCATAATTTGATATTGTTTTTAACCACTTTGTCATTTTTTTATTTTATTTTACATGAATACATTTTATACTTTATATGTTATTAATGCTTTTTAATTCATTTTCTTTATTGTGCTTTTAAAAAATTTCTTTCTGGCACCTTAAGAGTGCCTTGCATTTTATTGATGGTTTTATTGTTTAATTGCTTGCCTCCTTTCATTGGTGTTCCCTTTTTTAAATATGCCATCACCCCCCATTTTTTTATACACCTGATGAAGGTGGCAGATCGCTGTTGAAACGCATTGTGGTTCATACCTCCCCAATAAAGGTTTGCACATTTTAACCTACAATTGCCTTTTCTATTTCCACTTCAGTGCTCCTTACAAGATCGCATTTTCTTTTTCATCTGTATAGGGAAAAAAGGCATAAACCAGAGTGACTCATGGGGAAAAAACGTGACTAGATTAGAAATGATGCAAATTTTGCATGTATCTCTAGATTTCTATGTAATAACCACTCACACAATTGTATTAGATTGCTAAAGTGAAGTAGATAATGAATGCTAGATCTGTGTCACGGTTATAGGAAAATTAGGCTATGTGTACAACGGTGCAATTTTGAGGCGTTTTTGCTGTGTTTTTTGACGTGGAAATGGGCCAAAAACTATATGGAAAACTTATGTAAGCTAATTGAATGACAATCCTCAAGTGTTGTGCACATGATCAGTAAATTTCCTTTGAGTATTTGCAGTGCGCTTTTTCTGCAGCATGTCAATTCTTTGTGAGGATTTGTAGCATTTTCCACACATTGACTTCAATTGAGTCAGTCAAATCCGCAGCAAAAATGCAGGTATAAAAATGTTTGCGGATTTGCTGAGTTTCTGTTTGCGTTTAACGCACCGCCGGTAAGACCATCGGTCAGAGCGCTGTGGGATTATGCTGTCAGATGTCAGAGTGACCCCGCAGCTATGACTGTGACCCGCGGTTAAAACGTTTACTGCAGGTCATCCAGCATGGGCTGATGAGACTACTCCTCCCATCAGCCTACGTCTGCTGTCACTCATAACAGTAATAGCAGGAGCCGCTGATGGAAAACGTAGTCTCTTGTCAGCCGGCGCCTTTGCTCATGAGTAACAAAAAAACATGTAAAATAATTACATACATATTCAAATAAAAATAAAAACACATTATACTCACCTAACGCTCAATCCCGATGCCCATGTCTCCTAGAAAAAAATCAAAAATAATAAACCGCCTTATACTCACCTGTCCGCCATAGTCCATGTAATCCCAAGTGTCCCACGGCAATCTCAAGTGTAGAGCAGTCACATCGAGAGATGTGACTGCTCTACCTGGCTGCCGACGATAAACTGACAGGAGTGTCATCACTCCTACAGTGTATCATTGAGCTGCTGTGAGAGAGATCACCGAAATTCATCAACTGATCAGGTGCTCTCACTTACGTCACCACCGCTGCCTGAGAACTTTCTCACGTGGCAGTGGTGCCGTGAGGGAGATCACCAGAGCTGATCAGCTGATGAACTCCGGTGACCTCTCTCACAACAGCTTAGTGATACACTGCGGGAACGATTACCTCCTGTCAGTGCATTGCCGGCTGTCTTTGAGAGCAGTCACATCACTGACTGCTCTCAAAGTCATCAGGATCGTCGTGGGACATTATGGATTATCTTCTCTGCGGACAGGTGAGGAATATTGTGGTTTATTATTTTATTTTTGTTGCAGGAGACTTTGGAGTCAGTGGATTAGGCGTTCAGTGAGTATTGTTTAATTGAGATTCAATAAAGAGTCTGTGTCATTATTTCAAATAAAGGACTTTATTCTGAGTGTGTGTTTTTATAATATCACTATGAGGTTAGTAATGGGGTTGTCTTATAGATACCTCTCCATTACCAACCTGTGGGCTTGATCTCACCTGATAGTACAAAGGTGACATCAACCCCCAACTAGCACCCCACTTGCCACCACTACAAGGCAAGTGGGAAGAGCGAGGCTAAGCACCAGATGCCAAATCTTATAGATGCGCCTTTTCCTGGGCGGCTGAGAGTTGATGTTTTTAGCCTGAGGGGGGCCAATATACATGGCCCCTTCCTAGGCTATTAATATCAGCCCACAGCTGTCTGCCCCTAGCCTATGCTGGTTAGATTTTATAAGAGGACCCTATGTCAATTTTTTTCTGGGGTCACAAAACTTTTTTTTTTATATCTTTATTTAGCTCAAAAAAGCCTTCTTTGCTGTGCAAAAACACATGCAAAAACAAATTCAAACCGCTGCAAAAAAAACACCAAAAAGAGAGTAATACACTCATTTTTGACACAGCGTTTTTGCTGCCAAAAGATGTAGAAACCTTGCAGAAATTTTTGAAAGCAAATACTCAACGTTCCAACATTATACATAATAAGCCTTACTTATTTGTCCTGTTTCAGAGCCATTCCTAGTTACTATCATACCCCATTTCGCACAGTAAGAACCTTACACATTGTAAATTCAACCATTTGCAGTGTTGTCACCATTTTGCACTTTAACATACAAAAAACAAAACTATTTTAGAATTAATTTTCACATCTCCAAGCCCCGTGTTCCATGTATCAGCAGGCCACATATCTGCTAGTCTTTATCGTAGTTTAATCTGGCTTCTAATTCTGATGATCGTCTCCCATCCGCTCATTTTTTTCTTCCAGATCAATGTCTGTTTTTTTTCCCTTGTTGTAATGTAAGTAAGCATGACTATGGACATCGATAGCAAAGCATTTCTCAGCTGAATTACTGTCGTTAAAGGCAATTAATGCTAAATTTATCCAAGCACATAATATTTAGCACCATGATCTATTGCACTGTCAATATGATTAATGCATCATGCCAAAACTGCTCAGCAATGGGGCCAAATGCAGTGTGGTAATGGCAGAGATACATTTTTGTTTAACGAAGACAAATAAAACTAGAACATTTTACTGGTTCTCAGACACAAATACAGGAATATGTAGAAACCAGGCTCTACCTTTGGGCCACCATCAAATATAAACAGAGCTGACAAAGCCTATAAAACAGAAACCTTGATGGATATTTTGGATATTGGAGAATATGAGGAGACATGGTACTGGGTACGCATTGGTTAAGGAGGACATGCTGGTCTTGGGGGGGGGGGTCAGTATTTTGTGGAGGATCTGAATTAATTCTCTAGTTATTCTTGTGGTCTTTATACATATTTTTTTTTTTTTATATTCATGTCTTGATTCTGGGGTCTGTATTTATTCTTAGGCTTGCATTAACAATATGGTCTGGTCATATATCTGTATTTATTTCAGGATCAAGCCTACGGTAAGTCTTTTGGGGTGTATTTTATACCTCTTCTAAGGTTTGTGTTCATTTGAGGGCTGTACTTATTTTGTATTTATTTATTCTGGGGTTTGGTTAGGGGCCTTTATTACATTTGGGGTGTTATAAAGAATATATGCACTATAGGAGCTTGGAAAGTGGTAGGTTAATGCTGTTTGGAGATATGGTCAATGTAAGTGGCAATGTTAAAAACACTTGGTAACGCCTTGAACATTTCTTCTCGAAATCTCAGAACCTAATGTTGCCCAACAAAACATACTGTCCGGATAGCAGGGTCCCTTCTCAGATCTACTTGTAGACGAGACAGCTCTGGAGCATGAGGAGGAGCACAAGGCGATACGTACACCATTGGACACCAGGCACTTCATTTAGAAATGTGCTTATTATCCTAGTCACTAACACAGACCAGTAATTTCTTCTCTACTAACTACTCACTTTTAAATAAGATCATGGCTTGGTGAGTGTAAAATATTAATATTTCAATAATAAAATATAGATCATTGAACATATACATTATGTCTAATTAGCAAGCAGAGACTCTGGTTAGTGAATGAATGAGTTAATTCTGAGGACGTTGGCAGAGACATCTGTTCCCTGGTCGTCATAATTGTAAGCCTGTTGTCAGAACTGTCAATTTGTTACTATTCGGAGGTAGTAAATGGTTCCAAAGGTCATAGGCCATAGGCTTAAGTTTTTCAAAATAAGGTATCATATAAATAACTAATGCATATTCCATAAGTTAGTAATGTTCTTCTAATATGGTAAAAGAACGAACTTAGCGGCAAATCACCATTTGTGGTTATAAGACAGGAGAAAATAGAAACCAATGTAAGTCTATGGATGGAATAGAATATAAACCGGCCCGATTCCTGTTAAGGGAGATCTCTCATACCTTGAGAATCTCCAACACGGACCACATCATGCCTCAAGACCATATGTAAGAAATAGAGTTGAGCGATACTTTCCGATATCCTAAAGTATCGGAATCGGAATGGTATCGCCGATATCACTAAAATATCGGCGATACCCGATACCGATACCGGAAGTCCCATGTAAGTCTATGGGAACAAAATATCGCAACTAAAAAAACCCCATTCTTTCCTTGTAAACACTAAATATACACACATAGAATACATATATATATATATATACATGTCATTGTGACATATATATATACATATATGTATAGTTTATACACTTCTACATAGTAAAATATCCTCTGATTCAATTGCCGGGTAAAGTCGGCTTCAGTGAAAGACAGAAGCACCCGACATGAAATGACACTTGGTGTACATAGGGTTAACCATGTCTTTTCATGTCCTTTGCTATCTAATTTGCACAAACAATTAAATCAGACTATGTGTGCAAAATTTCACACCTGTAGGGGTTAATTAAAGGTGTAAATTCGTTGTAAAAAAACGGACTTTTTTGCTACGAATTTACACCTTTAATTAACCCCTACAGGTGTGAAATTTTGCACACATAGTCTGATTTAATTGTTTGTGCAAATTAGATAGCAAAGGACATGAAAAGACATGGTTAACCCTATGTACACCAAGTGTCATTTCATGTCGGGTTCTGCATTTTCACAAAAGCCGGCAATTGAATTAGCGGCTATTATACTATGTAGAAGTGTATGAACTACAAATATAAAATATATATATAT
>JARQOD010000007.1:20175125-20279145 GCA_033576555.1 Oophaga sylvatica
ATCCCTTTGTTATGTCATTCTCAATTAAGCAGATGAAAGGGCCGGAGTTGATTTGAGGCGTGGTGTTTGCATTTGGAAGGTTTTGCTGTGAAGGAAACATGCGGTCACAGGAGCTCTCCATGCAGGTGAAACAAGCCATCCTTAAGCTGCAAGAACAGAAAAAAACCCATCCAAGAAATTGCTACAACATTAGAAGAGGCAAAATCTACAATTTGGTACATCCTGAGAAAGAAAGAAAGCACTGGTGAACTCATCAATCCAAAAAGACCTGGGACCCACGGAAGACAACAGTGGTGGATGATCGCCGCATACTTTCTTTGGTGAAGAAGAACCCGTTCACAACATCAACTGAAGTCCAGAACACTCTCAGTGAAGTAGGTGTATCTGTCTCTAAGTCAACAGTAAAGAGAAGACTCCATGAAAGTAAATACAAAGGGTTCACATCTAGATGCAAACCATTCATCAATTCCAAAAATAGACAGGCCAGAGTTAAATTTGCTGAAAAACACCTCCAGAAGCCAGCTCAGTTCTGGAAAAGTATTCTATGGACAGATGAGACAAAGATCAACCTGTACCAGAATGATGGGAAGCCAAAAGTTTGGAGAAGAAAGGGAACGGCACATGATCCAAGGCACACCACATCCTCTGTAAAACATGGTGGAGGCAACGTGATGGCATGGGCATGCATGGCTTTCAATGGCACTGGGTCACTTGTGTTTATTGATGACATAACAGCAGACAAGAGTAGCCGGATGAATTCTGAAGTGTACCGGGATATACTTTCAGCCCAGATTCAGCCAAATGCTGCAAACTTGATTGGACGGCGCTTCATAGTACAGATGGATAATGACCCCAAGCATACAGCCAAAGCTACACAGGAGTTCATGAGTGCAAAAAAGTGGAACATTCTTCAATGGCCAAGTCAATCACCAGATCTTAACCAATTGAGCATGCATTTCACTTGCTGAAATCCAGACTTAAGAGGGAAAGACCCACAAACAAGCAAGACCTGAAGGCTGCGGCTGTAAAGGCCCTGGCAAAGCATTAAGAAGGAGGAAACCCAGCGTTTGGTGATGTCCATGGGTTCCAGACTTAAGGCAGTGATTGCCTCCAAAGGATTCGCCACAAAATATTGAAAATAAAAATATTTTGTTTGGGTTATGTTTATTTGTCCAATTACTTTTGACCTCCTAAAATGTGGAGTGTTTGTAAAGAAATGTGTACAATTCCTACATTTTCTAACACATATTTTTGTTCAACCCTTCAAATTAAACGTTACAATCTGCACTTGAATTCTGTTGTAGAGGTTTCATTTCAAATCCAATGTGGTGGCATGCAGAGCCCAACTCGCGAAAATTGTGTCACTGTCCAAATATTTCTGGCCCTGACTGTACGTGTGCACAAAAAACAAGAAGATATAGCAGGGAAATATAACCACAAGGGAATATAAACACAAGGGAATATAAACACATGGTGGCATCAGGAAAATACACATGGTGGCATCAGAAAAATACCGTTATGTCCGGAAAAGAAAGGAATCATACCTTGTGAAACATGAATAGTTGGGAGGACCGCATCCCAAAGGTGGTGAAGCCGCAGGAATCTTATGCCCCATGCGTAATGTGCCTGTATTTAAGTGCGCGAGAAACGCCATGTGTAAAGAATTTCCGGGTCAGACAAAACAGGTCAAAAAGACCGCATGCATAGGAAGCCGCAGAAGTGTGCAGCAGCTATCTCGACACTCAGCTTTTTCCGGTGAACATTCGGCACTTCTCGGCTTCCTACGCATGCGCACCACCTTTGGGATGCGTTCCTCCCGACTATTCATGTTACACAAGGTATGATTCCTTTCTTTTCCGGACATAACGGTATTTTTCTAATGCCACCATCAGGAGGCGGCAGGAGGTGGAGAGAGTTTGGATGTGCGGTTTGAAGGACAGGGCAGAGTCAAGGGTTACTCGAGGCCGTACCTCCGGTACGGGGGAAAGCGTGATGTTGTAAATTGTTATAGATATGTCAGGTAAGGAAGATCTGTGAGATGGGGAAAGATGATCAGTTCAGATTTGTCCACATTCAGTTTGAGGAAGAGGGAGGAGAAAAAGGAGGATATGGCTGATAGACACTCTGGGATTTTGGAGAGCAGAGAGGTGACATCTGGTCCAGAGAGGTAGATCTGAGTATCATCGGCATAAAGGTGTTACTGGAATCCGTGGGACTTTGAGTTGCGCAAGGCCAAGTGTACAGATTGAGAAGAGCAGGGGTCCTAGAATAGAGCCTTGGGGGACTCCAACAGAGAGAGGGTGGGATGAGGAGGCAGTGTGGGAGTGCGAGACGCTGAATGTGCGGTTGGAGAGGTATGAAGAGATCCAGGATAGGGCGAGGTCTTTGATGCCAAAGGAAGAGAGGATCTGTAGTAGGAGGCAGTGGTCAACTGTGTCGAAGGCAGAGGACAGGTCTAGAAGGAGGAGTATAGAGTATTGTCCGTTCGCTTTGGCTGTAAGTAGGTCGTTAGTAGTTTTGGTCAGGGATGTCTCAGTGGAGTGATGGGGGCGGAAACCAGATTGTAGATTGTCAAAGAGCAGGTTAGATGAGAGATGGGAGGAAAGTTCAGCGTGGACGTGCTGTTCCAGGAGTTTGGAAGCGAATGGGAGCAGCGATATTGGGCGATAGCTGGACATAGAGGTTGGGTCGAGGGTTGGCTTTTTGAGGATAGGCGTGATTGTGGCATGTTTGAAAGCAGAAGGGAAGGTACCGGAAGTTAGTGATAGGTTGAATAGGTGGGTTAGTGATGGGATAAGAGTGGTGGCGAGGTTGGGGAGTAGGTGGGATGGGATGGGGTCGAGTGCACAAGTGGTAAGGTGTGATTTGGAGAGAAGTTGAGCAAGCTCTCCTTCCGTGATGTTGGATAAGGAGGTTATGGGGTTTGGGCATTGGTCAGGTATACAAAGGGGTTGTGGCAGTTGAATAATAAAGACTTGCCGTGTTCGGTCTATCTTGTTTTTGAAGTGCGTGGCGAAGTCCTCAGCAGAGATTAGGGAATTAGGGAAGTTGGAGGGGGCAGTGGTGGGCAGAGGAGGGAGTTGAAAGTATTGAACAACAGTTTGGGGTTGTGGGATAAGGAAGATACCAGGGATGTACAGTAGGCCTGTTTAGCATAGGTGAGAGCTGATTTCAATGCAAATGTGGCTTGTTTGAGTGCAGTTAAGTCGTCTTGTGAATGCGTTTTCTTCCAGCGCCGTTCAGCAATTCTGGATGCTTGCCGAAGCTTTTTAGTGGTGTTATTGTGCCAGGGTTGTCTATTGATTCGTCGCACTCTGTTATGCATGACAGGGGCGACCGAGTTGATGGCTGATGCAAGAGTGGCATTGTAGAAGCTAGTGGCAGTGTCTGTGTCGTGGAGTGAAGATATGGAGGATAGTGGTAGGATAGAGTCAGAGAGTGTGTGAGTGTCTAGATGTGCAAGGTTTCTGCGTGGGTGCGCGTGTTGCTGGACATGGGTGACAGGTGAGGAGGACAGGGATGAGAAAGAGAGTAGATGATGGTCAGATAGAGGAAGAGGGGAGGTTGTGAAGTTAGATAGGGAGCAGAGGCGGGTGAAGACCAGGTCTAATGTGTGTCCGTCTGTGTGGGTGGCTGAGGAGGACCACTGGGTAAGTCCAAAGGATGAAGTAAGGGCCAGGAGTTTGGAAGCTGCCAACTGGTGGGTGTCAATGGGGATGTTGAAGTCACCCATGATGATGGTGGGAATGTCAGCAGAGAGAAAAATGAGAAATTAAAATGAAAAATGGTGTTTGCAATTCCAGGAAAATTTGTGCTCCAAAAGTCAAATAGTGCCATTTCATTTCAGAGTTCTGCTGTGTGCCCAAACAGTAGCTTCCAACCACATGTAAGGTATGAGTGAACTCAGGGGAAATTTCACAACTAATTGTATGGTTGATTTTCTCCTGTTACCCTTGTGAAAATTTAAAATATGGGGCTAAGAAATTTTCGTGAACCCAAATTTGCATACCTGTGATCAGTATACATTTGTACCAATAGTAAAGAATACTTGCAGCCATTGTTTTCTAAATCTGATACAATATTGTTGTGTTACCTTATTTAGTTTTGCTTTTCCGTCGTTGAACTCAATCTCCACGTAATTTGAAGACAACAAGCCACTGCAAGAAAGAAAGTGGTATGTATGTAAATTTAGTATAGTTGTATGGACTCCACACAATGTACAACCTTTCCAAAAAAAAGAGCCGTTGGGGTATGTGCACACAGGAAGTATTTCAGAAGGGTTTCTTTCCTGAATTTCAAAAAATAACCCATTCTGCATTACAGTACCAGTGTAATGGATGAGAATGTATTCAATGTCATCCGTGTGCTACAGAGAAAACCCATAGTGTAAGATTAGTTAGCACTACGGAATTGGCATCTGCACTATTTATGCTGCACATTTGCACCATGCATTCGCAATGCAAAGGATGACCTTGGCTTTATACTGACAGCATTTGTGCAAGAGAAATCGCAGCGCTATCAGCACAATTTGGTTCAGATTTCGCCGTTTTGAATTTGCCTTAGAATTTCAGCGGCAGACGCTCCACAATTCCCTGTGCGCACATACCCGAAAAATCACAAATGCGCAAGCACACCTTTCCAGACCGTTCTTAACTTTTTTTTAAAAAAAGGGTTTATAACCTCTGACAACACATTGCTGTTATAAGGATCCCACAACATAATCTGATCCCAGGGAGTCCATCCCCATGTGAAGACTGCCAGTGGCCAGTTGTAATAAATGAGAGCATTGGCAGCAGGAGGAACTTTTCACTTTTCCAGCAGCGCCAGTACGTGAGCAGTGAAGCAGTACACAGATCAAATTAACAGTAAGTCTGTATAAAGCACAGATGTGCAGAGTCTCTAGAGCTGGAAACACTGTCTTCTGGTTAGTAGATGCCTGAATGAAAGACCATCTCTATTATCCCAAAAATCCCTTTTAAGTATGTTTTATAAAACCAAGGTTTCTAAAGGGTATGTGCACTCGGCGCCTGTAAAGATTTACACTTTTTTACATATGGACCTGTGGTCGTCTTTTGTGGTGTTTTCATCACCCCTCACTCGGCGCCTGTAGCCTGAAGAATGGTCAGGTCACCTGTTTTAGCTGTTTCACACTTTCAAAACGTGAAGCAGTTAATAGAAGTGAAAAAGGATGGAACATATGCACAGCAACTGATTTTTACATTGCTGTGCATATATTCATTCTTTTGGGCATTTTTTAGTGCTGTTCCATGCGGGCTCCCGGCAGAATCCACTTGAAAAACATGCCGTGTGCACTTAGCCTGTGGGTATCACTTTGTGGACAGCACCAAAATTGTGTAGGGAGACTTATAGTCCATGCAATGTTTCTTTGAAATATGCAAATAGCCTTTTTAAAGAGGATGAAGACATGAACTAATGCCACCCATTGGAGGTAATAACCCTAAAAGTCAATATGGCTTTACAAATCACTTTGGATAGGAAGCCAAACCAGAAACTACATTGCAGACAAGTATTTCAGGTTTTTTTTGCCCTTATCAGTGTAAAACAATAGAACTGGTTGCCTGGATGGCAGGCCATTTACGCTGGGACTAAGGGGTAATACTTCTCCTTCTGGAGAGAGACAAGTTGGTACTCTGGGCTTTTGTACTGATGAGGGGCAAAAAACCCTGAAACATTTGTCAGCAAATGTAGTTTGTGGTCTGACTTCCTATCTTGAGTCATGTGGCAAGGCTCTTTAATGAGTCAATATCAACTCCAATAGGTGGCACTAGATTTTAAAACCAGATAAACCCTTAAAATGATGCGAAAAATAGTTATGGTGGTACATACGGTAGATATTTTTTAAGTTTTTGTGTCTACTGAAAAATGTAATTTGTTTCAATAACTATTTCCCAATTTTGTAACATTTTGTACTGTTTGTGTATACCCTGAGCACTGTACCTAATCTGTACCTCTGCTCATCAGCTATAATCTCTGCAAAACAGATGTAATCTACAAAGCATCCATTGGACGGGAGCAGAATTCAAATAGAAACCATTCAGCTCTCACAGCTCAGTGAATTATTATTATTACTATTGGACACAAGTTTGTAGAAATAATGGCTTGAATAATGAGACAATCCTTGTTCCCATTTTAGCTTTCAGCACATCCCATCTAATTGTAATGGTATTTTTACCTAACAATAAAGCATATACTTCAATGGTTATCAACCTGAGATTAAGTACGGATCAGATAAGCATACATTTAAAAGAGTTTTGCAGGAATATAAATGAGTTGAACAGTTTTACTGAAATGTTATAACTTCCCAAAACTCTTGTCCTGGATCACAGTCTGGAAACACATACAGCGGGTGAAAGAAGTATTGAGCACGTCACCAATTTTCTAAGTAAATCTATCCTAAAGGTGCTATTGAGATGAAATTCTCACCAGATGTCGGTAACAACCCATCCAATCCACACAGGGAAGGAAATCACACCATAGATGTCCATAAATTAAGTTATGTGAAATATTGAGAAATGACACAGGGACAAAGCATTGAACACGCTTACTGAAATTTTATTGTGTGGATTGGATGGGTTGTTACCGACATCTGGTGAGAATTTCATCTCAATAGCACCTTTAGAATAGATTTATTTAGAAAATTGGTGACGTGCTCAATAATTGTTTCACCCGCTGTAGATACAAAGTAACATACAAATATACAATGAGGCTAAGAGATTAATGATGTGGTCTGGTGACTGTAATGACAATAATGGTAGCAGAAATTATGGAGCTGCAGCTATTGTAAGGTGTGGTGGCATGGACTCCCGGTCGGTTCCGAAAGACCCAAAAGGGAGTAGGAGAATATCATGGTGGGACCCAGTGAGGAGTGGGTCCAAGCCCCCCTTCCCACCTCCAAAACAGAGCACTTGATGCACGATATACATAAAGAGGCAGAATATAGAATCTCATCATTTAACAAATGGACCATTTTATTATTATATAGAGGTATGCAGTGGTGACGTCATGTCAACTGCACTGCAGCCAATTACTGAGCTCAGCAGCTCGTGCCGTCTACATCAGAAAACTGCAGAGTGACTTGTTAAAAGGGGATAATCCCTTTAAAGGGAATTTGTCGCCAGGTTTTTGCTATGAAATTTCGAAGCACCCAAAGCACCATGATGTAGGGGTAAAAACCCTGATTCCAACAATGTGTCACTTACTGGGTTGTGTTCTGCTGTTTCAATACAAATCAGTATTTTGTCAGGAGAATATCACTACAGGACAACTGACCTTGTGCCTCCTAGTCCAACCACACTCCTACTACCGATTAGCAGCTTTATGTCGTTATACAATGTACATAGAAATCTGACACTCAGTCGTGTGGGTGGAGTTGCATAGGTCTCAACATTCTGAGCTCTGCTAGATCTAGAGCAGAGAAAACTGTGATTCATTGCTGGAATCAAGGTCTCTACGCCTAACTCATGCTGCTACTAGATTACATAGCAAGAACCTGCTGACAGATTCACTTTAAGAAGCAGAAGCAGATTTCCATGTATTGTCCCTCACTGGGCCCACCCTTTTTGACAACGTCAATGAGGTCCCTTGCCCATCAATCTTCTTGTTGCTTTCTCAGATCTGTGGCCCGCCATTGTGTGAACATGTATCTGTGAAAAAGAAGGGCCAATAGCCTGCATAATACCGGTATAAAAAAAAACAGCACTGGCATCATCAGTATTTTGGATCAGTGTGCCATCACTGTGCCATCAGTATGTCTGTGTGCCATCTGTGTGCCATCAGTGTGTCATCAGTGTGCCATCTGTGTACCATTAGTATGTCATCAGTGTGCCATCAGTATGTCAGTGTGCTATCAGTATGTCAACAGTGTGCCATCAGTATGTCAGTGTGCTATCAGTATGTCAACAGTGTGCCATCAGTATGTCAGTGTGCTATCAGTATGTCATCAGTGTGCCATCCGTGTACCATTAGTATGTCATCAGTGTGCCATCAGTATGTCAGTGTGCCATCAGTATGTCATCAGTGTGCCATCCGTGTACCATTAGTATGTCATCAGTGTGCCATCAGTATGTCAGTGTACTATCAGTATGTCATCAGTGTGCCATACGTGTACCATTAGTATGTCATCAGTGTGCCATCAGTATGTCAGTGTGCCATCAGTATGTCATCAGTGTGCCATCTGTGTACCATTAGTATGTCATCAGTGTGCCATCAGTATGTCAGTGTGCCATCAGTATGTCATCAGTGTGCCATCTGTGTACCATTAGTATGTCATCAGTGTGCCATCAGTATGTCAGTGTGCCATCAGTATGTCTTCAGTGTGCCATCCGTGTACCATTAGTATGTCATCAGTGTGCCATCAATATGTCAGTGTACTATCAGTATGTCATCAGTGTGCCATCTGTGTACCATTAGTATGTCATCAGTGTGCCATCAGTATGTCAGTGTGCCATCAGTATGTGATCAGTGTACCATCTGTGTACCATTAGTATGTCATCAGTGTGCCATCAGTATGTCAGTGTGCCATCAGTATGTCATCAGTGTACCATCCGTGTACCATTAGTATGTCATCAGTGTGCCGTCAGTATGTCAGTGTGCCATTAGTTTGTCATCAGTGTGCCATCAGTATGTCAGTGTGCCATCAGTATGTCATCAGTGTACCATCTGTGTACCATTCAGGGTGGATAAAAATCAATGATTTTTTTAAAAAAAATCAAAAAAATCGGATTTTTTTGATTTAAATCGGATTTTTTTCAATAAACTGCTTTTTGAGGAAAATATTTTACCATCCAAAGGTTCTTCCATCATGAAATAAAGCTGAGTTGTTTAACTCAGTAGAATAAAGGCTGTATATGTGTAACATTCACAATGCCATGCTCTTCCAGAGGTTTCTGTAGGATTAGTGGGCAGTTTCTCTCCTATATTATCACAGACACTCGCTTTACTTACGCAGTTCTCAAAACTGAATTTGACTCCGCAGAGGTCCCAACCTCTTCTTCACGGCAAAAAAGTTACAACATGAACAGAGTTGAGAAAAAGACCTTAATCCTATTGTTCTACAAACCTATATGAATACAGAATCAACCCCTTCAGTGCCAAGTCCAAGAAGTTAGACAATATGTTTCTGATTGTTTGGAGTGGAATAGATCTGCACAACACAAGAAGAATGTGAATCTAAGTGTGAGGAGGAGGAAGGGCAAGCAGACAAGAAAATGAAAGTGAAACTTTGAGCACAATACTGCAGCATAGCCACAGACAGACAAGTCTGGATCTGTTTGTGTGTACGATCTGAGATTTATTACATTCTTTCCTTATAATGGCAGCAGGCCGTAAAAGAGACCCAGTTTGGGAATATTTTAATGAAGCTCCTTCGCCTATCGGTAAGGCAGGCATGCGTGCAAAATGCAAATGATGCAACAAAGAGATGCAAGGCCTGGTGGCGCGAATGAGGCAACATCATGATAAGTGCGGTGATGAAGATGACCAAAGAAACACTTCTGACATGGGTATCCAGCAATCATCCATCTTTAATGCCAACTATAATAAACTTCAGAGCTAAGGGGGAACCATTCAAGAAATATATGTTTGCTGAAGATATTTTAAGGAAGGTCACACCAGTAAACTGGTGGAAGTCACTTAAGCGCTTGGATTTAGAGACTGTTCAAGTAATGATTTCACTTTTAACAGCAGTAGCTTCTTCTGCAGGGGTTGAAAGAATATTCTCTTCCTTTGGACTCATTCATTCTTAAATTGAGAAATCGGTTGGGACCCAATAAAGCAGGAAAGCTGGTTTTTCTTTTCCAGATTATGAATAGGAACAAAGAAGATGATGATGAAGATGACGACAAGTGAGCTACAGAGGACAGCAGGGACAGTAGTATTTAAGTTTTTCATGTGTCGGCTGGGCTGACAGTCTAAGTTTCTTAAAATATATATATATTTTGTTTAGCCAAATTAGTTAACAAACATGGATGTTTGTTTAAGCAAATAACTTATGCTGTAATGTTGTTATTGTTTCAGTTGAATAAATCTATTTAAATTGTTATTAAGGTCAGGATTATTTTTCTCCTTCCTAAGTACAACAGAACAGTGGTGTCCAAATATGAATGATTAACCCATTAAACTGGGGAGAAAAAAGTAATATAAAAAGTGATTCTAAAAATCTTCATCTACTTGCATGTTAAAGTAGCAAGAACTAGTTTAGGTAGAAACTTTGATTTAAATCACTGATTTAAATCAAGCCTTACTGACTAGTGATTTAAATTGTTATTTAAATCGTGATTTAAATCAGTTTGATTTAAATCAAATCCACCCTGGTACCATTAGTATGTTATCAGTGTGCCATCAGTATGTCAGTGTGCCATTAGTATGTCATCAGTGTGCCATCTGTGTACCATTAGTGTGTCATCAGTGTGCCATCTGTGTACCATCAGTATGTCATCAGTGTGCCATCAGTATGTCAGTGTGCCATCAGTATGTCATCAGTGTGCCATCTGTGTACCATTAGTATGTCATCAGTGAGCCATCAGTATGTCATCAGTGTGCCATCTGTGTACCATCAGTATGTCATCAGTGTGCCATCAGTATGTCAGTGTACCATTAGTATGTCACCAGTGTGCCATCAGTATGTCAGTGTGCCATTAGTATGTCATCAGTGTGCCATTAGTATGTCATCAGTGTGCTATCAGTATGTCAGTGTGCCATCAGTATGTCATCAGTGTGCCATCTGTGTACCATCAGTATGTCATCAGTGTGCCATCTGTGTACCATTAGTATGTCAGAGTGACATCAGTATGTCATCAGTGTGCTATCAGTATGTCAGAGTGCCATCAGTATGTCATCAGTATGCCATCTGTGTACCATCAGTATGTCATCAGTGTGCCATCAGTATGTCAGTTTGCCATCAGTATGTCATCAGTGTGCCATCTGTGTACCAATAGTATGTCATCAGTGTGCTATCAGTATGTCATAAGTGTGCCATCAGTATGTCATCAGTATGTCATCAGTGTGCCATCCGTGTGCTGTATGTGTTTTACACAGACCCTTAGACTTGCATTGGCCTTTGTCATCCATGCTGCTGGTAAAAAAAGGACATGTCTCTGAATGCTTTGCATGGACATACGTTGCGTGCAAACACATGTGCTGCACCACAGATTATTTATAATGGGTACGTGAAACAAAAAGGATGCCACCCGTACCTGAAACGCGAACATGTGAATTGGGGGCCTTAGGCAGGGTTCATACAGTCATATGCAAAATAACCCACTTTACATCCAGAAAAAAAAGTCAATTTTTCAACCATAACATCAGTATGCCATCTGTTGGTTTATTACATCAGAATGCAATCCATATATTCGTTTTGTACATCAGTATGACATATATTGCTTACATGAACAATTTCATAAGTAATAAAAGGTAAAATACAGTTTCGTAATTGTAATGTATGCATAAAAATGCATGACGCAGGGAGTGTAACCTGTAGGTGTTCGGCTTTTTACCTAACTATTGACTTATGGACGAGTCTGATGCAGAATAGTTAGTCCATGCTGTGACTTCTTACACGCAGACCATCCGTCTGTGAACCACCACATTGACTTGTGTTATCAGTTTTGCATACGGAAAGCACATGGATGTTTAACACGGTTATCTGACCGAGCCTAAGGACCAGGCATTATGGACTGACAGCTCTCGTAGATAAATGGAAAGTTAAGTCACCTCTCCTTCTTCATGCCTTTTCTCTGTACAGTGAATTATAACTCCCATCATGTCCAGCTTTCTGTAAACATTCAGGGCCTACTAGGAGTTGTAATATTCTTCCCAGGTTGCATTTCACAGACTTTCTTAAAAGGTAATTTCACATGAGCAGCCACAATGGAGCTGAAATGAAGCCAAAAACTGCACAAACTCTTTTGCGACTGATTGTTTTATCAATTGATTAAGTGGCAATCAGGTTTGGGGGATCAATGTGATAACTTCACATTTTTGTGGTACGTGCACTTTTTTGGATATGTGCTTAGAGTTTTTCTTGAGGCCATCAAAAATTATGAGCTTCTTTTTTTCCACTGTGTGTTTTTCAAGACCTGAAGCGAAAAAAGACATTTGCTCAAAACACTTAACACAAGAACAACACAATGGTTTACTAGAGATGAATGGTTATGTACGGATGGAAATTGTCTCTTCAGAGAAAAAAAGGACTTGAACTCCATAGCAGCCACCTGTTGTAAGTAGCGATCCTACAAGTCACAATCAACCCTTTAACGAGTCTTGCAATATGACTTAGGATAAAAGCCAAATCAGTATCTCAATTTGCAGACGCGGTGTTTCGGGCTATTGGCCCTCGTCAGTGCAAAGTATGAGAACTGATTTGGCTAGGTGAGAGGCTCTGGACTGAGGTCTAAGGGGTAAGGTTTCTCCTTGTGGAGAGTGACATACCAGTTCTGGCGTGTCAAGTGAGGAGGTTTATTCGCCGTGCAATGCTCCTCTGGGAAATTTAATATATACAGTACTGCAGTGCGCAGGAGTTGGGCCTCTCTGACCTTTCCCGACGCTTGCGCACTGCAGTACTTTGCTCTGCCCTCAACAGGGCAGATCAGTACGCCTGCGAAGGAGCCGCAACATGAAGCAAGGAGGATGACGACATGGTATGAAAATGGGAGGTGCCGAACCTGGATGCCCATTGGTCCGGACCGCCCTCGGGTGAGTATAATAAAACTTGTTTTTCTTCTCTTTCAGGTTAGATTGGCGGCTTATCTTCAGCATTATAAAATGCTGTAGATAAGCCCTGAAAGGCGGTGGCCACAGCTTATAGCTGAAAAACGAGGTGACAGGTTCCCTTTAAACCCCTGGATCTCTGACTTCCACTGCCAGTCACTTTGTTTTGCTACCTGAATTGTGCTAGTTATTTCTTGGGTTCCTCCTGTTTTCTAACCTTAGAGTGAACGTTGACTATCTTCTTGTTTTACAATTTGGCTCCTGATGTGATCTCTTGGCTTTGACCCTACTTGGAGACTCTTCCTGCCTCTAGTTTGCTTCTTCTGGATGGCAGCCATTCCGTGGAAGCAATTCAGTGGACCCCATTGTAAGATCAGATTCCTGTGCAGGGGCTTAGTTGTGAAGGTTTGGGTTCCTCTGATATCTTGGCTTGTGCCAAGTCTGTCCAAGGTAGCCTATTTAAGCCAGTGGCCTTTGACAGACGTGGCAGAGTGGGCCCCAGAATCAATATTACAGATGGGCCCTGGGCACTCCAGTCTGACATTGACTTCCAACACTCTCATATGCACCAATTAGCTTTTGGTTATGGCCACATATAAGATTTTAGGTTTGGTCCTCATGAATCAGTTGTCTGGCTATTTTATACACAATTTGCTATGTGTCCATAATCTGAAATAACTGGACAAAAAAAAATGCCGCATGCAGGGTTTTTTTGTTCAGCGCAGCAAGGCATTAGGTGCTACAACATATGCAACTGATGCGAAAACCGCTCCCCTAGGAAAAACTAATATATATTTGTCTAATTTTTCTTATCAACCTGTTATGAAAAGAATGCATTATCTGATGCCTCATCATTTCATATGAGACATCTTCCTTCAGCACTTTTGCTATTCTCACATGGGATCTTTTTGCTATTATGCTGAACCCATAATCCCAGTGTTGTAAGAAAATCTTAACCCCTTCACTACAATCTTTATATATCTAGCTATTTCCCATGCTCCTGTGGCTATGAAAATGGTTAATTTAATGGAAAATCCAAAATATTTTAAGGAATATAGAAAACATCTGGACATATTATTTTCTTTTTTCTTCTTCTTCAGTGTGGTAGCTTTACCCTATGGACCTCAACAGGCTAGATTAATTGCTTTGCAACACAGCAAAGCACTAATGTTGTTACCCTGGCAGAGTGGAGATCTGCACCTGCTTATACCATCTGCGTGACCTGATGGCACACAGCTCATATACGCAGCATGGCTGACCTTCATCTTTCTCGGGGACAAATTTATTTGGCTTTTACAAGTAAAGCGTGTCAGAAACAGTAAACGAGCTTTGATCATCGTTGGAAGTGGTTAATAGCAGATCATATACCATCAGTATTTTCTTCACTTACATAAAGAAGTCATCACGCGTGAACAACTTTTCTCAACATTCTACAGTTTAAATCTCCATAAAATGTTGAATATCAAGGGAAGGAATGAAATATTAAAAGCCCTGTGCTCCCATTGTCACCCTAAGGAATGACCAAGAGGGATCATTGTACAAAACTAACAATATAGAGTTTAGCTCATATTCCTGAGAACTCCTCTGCAACTTTACAATCACTACAGAAATGACGTCCTTAAGCACTTAAGAACGATCAAAGACACCATACACCCAATACTTCACCGCTATTAGGCTGACCTTGAAACAATTTGGGTGCTTTCTTTTTCACTCCATATACCTCTGCTCAAATCATATTTTTCCTTTAATTTGTAGATTATGCCTCTGATCTTCTACAGCAAAGTGCAAATGAGACACTGTGCTTCCAAGAAGGTCAAAAATAAACCGGGCTATTCCTACACCTTTCTTCCAAGGTGATTTTGATCATGTAACTCCTTCTGGATCTTCAGGAAGACATCACCAACACTACGCAGCTACACTAGACAACTGATTCGGGGTCCATCTCAGTATCCTTGTGCCCAATTATCGTTGACTATTCTCATTTGTTTCTTTTGGGTAACATAAAACTAGCTTGGAGCCCACTCCTTCCTTTGTAACTATTTTCCTATTCTTGTTGTCCAAAATGGAGTACTAGATAGTCCATTTCCTCCAGTTTTCTTTCTCATCCCCTACTTTTAAGTAAAACCTAACATTGCTGACTGATAGATACTGTATTTGTCATCTTATGGGACATATTGTTTTGCTGGCTGTGTCAGGACATAAAGATTATTGTTTTTCTTGTGTGTCACTTTAGGCTCTGTTCACATATGAGTTTAGAGCCTCTTTCTAGGTTTCATCAGAGCTTTTATCACTTTTCACAAGAAGAATATCACAGAATGCATGGCTATTCATGTAGCCAAAGGATTGAAACTCCAACGCATCACATTATAAGTCAATAGGGTCCACGGGTCACTGGTTGGATTTGTGGCAGGACACACTATGGATCCGTGGCTGGACCCATTATGAAAGGAGGCAGAGACACTAGTGTGAACACTGCTGAGACCGCATACCTGGATATTTCTTATAAAACTGTCATACTATTTAGAATATATTCCAACTAATCAACTGAAAACTATTAAACCCAATTTGTACAAACAAGTTGAGTATATTTGTAGCTACTCATTTGGTGATCATTTAGTGATCTCATGATCCTAGAGAGAGAGAGAGAGAGAGAGACCACGGACAGTGTTGTCAGCATTTTCAATGGTTTTCTATGGAGGCGACGGATCCGCGGGCGGATTCCGTCAAAGACGGATGCCAGCGGATCCGCCGCCCATAGGCGGCCACTATTCAAAATGGCGGATGTGGCGGATCCGCCGTAGTCCGCCATTTTGGCGGACCAAAAAACGTTGCATTGGACGTTTTTCTGAAATGACGGACGCCAATTTTTTGGCGGATCCGTCAAAAAACGGACCTAACGGACGACCATCCGTCAAAATCCGTCACTAATGCAAGTCAATGGGAAAAAAACGGATCCGCCAAAAAAAAATGGCGGATCCGTTTTTTTTCACATTTTGACGGATTTGGACTGACGTCCCACGACTAAAGTGTGAAAGAGGCCTTAGGCAGTTCAGAGTCAATCCAAGTATCTAGGTAAGACAGTAGTAGTTAATGAGCGAAATTAAGTATACGACATAGGAATCTATCTCCAGCAGCAGAATAAACACTTATGACTGTCAGTTACATGATGTCAGAGGGAAGTTTAAGTAGTGTGCAGTGCTTGGTCACTGGCCACTGATCTGCTGACCTTCTCCAGCCATTAGTTGGTCAGCAAGATCTCATCTACATTAATTAAAATACTGATATATGATGAGTAGCAGGAAAACAGACCCTTCATTTATTAAAATGACAGGCTGGATGGAAAGTGAGCTGCTCAGCGATGAAGTTGCCGCAAATAGTGCCACTGCTGAGCCAGAGTGTCCCGGACAGGAAACGCAGAAAGGGGCGAGGTCAGTATGGGACATGTGAAATCAGAATGGCGCTGATGTCCTGCTGCCAGAGACTGGTGCACTATTGGAGCTCGGGTGACAGTAACAATTAGAGCTCAACTACGCAAAATTGTAAAACATTGTTAATTTAGAAATTAGAGCAAGTCCCAAAGTTTAACCACTGCATTTTATACTAAGTTATATTCACGTTTATCAGATTTGTTGCTGTAGTCATTTGTTCAAGACTGACGACAGGACATGGAGCTGTATTGGTTGTCACTTCTAAATTAATGACAACCAAGCAATCCACATATTACTTAAGCTGGGGCTTTACTCTGGCACCATTGTACATATACATAGCTGGATTAAAGCTTATTCCGACTACAATCTAGCAGGAGCAATTCAGGGAAAGAGAGGACAGAAGTGGATTATATCTGATGCCGTCTTCCCTTCTCCATATATAATGAACAGTAAATAGAGGAAGTGACAACACTACTGCATCCTCTGATCATGGGATCGTTGGAAACCTGTTATGTTACGGTAGCTGAGGAGTGCAGGTAAAAAAGGAAATACACCAGAGCAGTTGGAATCTATGGGATTGCAGTACCCTGACTAACCACCACAACTAGAGGCAGCCGTGGAGCGTTCCTACGATGGTCCTAGACGCCTCGTCACAGCCTGAGAAACTAACTACACCTAAAGATAGAAATAGGAAAGCTATCTGCCCCGGAGCAGAACCCCAAAGATAATAGAAAGCCCCCAAACATGTAATGGCGGTTAGACAAGAGGAAATACTGACACAGAAAGAAAATAGTAAGAGCAAACGCTGGGGCCCAAACTAACTAAATAGAAAAGGACAGGAAGGGTACTTACTGCAATCCCAGAAAACCCTGAAAAACACCAACTCTACTAATTTCAAAATCACCTGAGATCACACGACCTCAACCACCTAAATTAGTTCTCTGGTGTAACAAAAACAGCAGCCACTGAAAAAACTGGAAAAAGCAAAAGTACAAAACACAGTGGCCGAACCAAACTGAGAGGGCAAAAGCCCCGGAGGGGACCCAGAAGGCCCCCACAGAAGTGCAGGACAAAATGCAAAAATATAGCAAAAACACAAAATAAGAAATTGTCTTATCTGATAGCAGGAGATGCAGACACGACACAGCAGGCTACAAGGGAAACTGGAAAGAAGGATTCAGACCAGAACAATTGATCACCGGCAACCCTGATGGGAAAATGATTCCCTTAAATAAGACCAATCAGTAACACCTGATTCCCAATCCTCAGTAGTACCGCCTGTAACCACCAGAGGGAGCCTCTGCTCAGAACTCATCTCAAACCCATTCACAACAGTACCCCCCCCTTGAGGAGGGGTCACCGAACCCTCATTTGAGCAACCAGGTCGGTCAGGATGAGTTCTATGATACGCACGGATAAGTCTCCTAGCATGGATGTCCGAAGCAAACACCCAAGAATTATCTTCCTGACCATAACCTCTCCATTTAACCAAATACTGGAGTCTTCGTCTAGAAAAACGAGAATCCAATATTTTCTCAACCACATACTCCAGATTGCCCTCAACCAAAACAGGGTCAGGAGGCACAGCAGCAGGAACCACTGGCTCAACAAACCTCTTCAACAAGGACTTGTGGAACACGTTATGGATCTTAAATGTCCCTGGAAGAAGCAAACGAAAAGAAACAGGATTAATAATCTCCATGATCTTATAAGGTCCAATGAACCTAGGCTTAAATTTAGGAGATGCTACTCTCATAGGAATATTCTTTGAGGACAACCAGACCAAGTCCCCCACTTTAAACCGAGGACCATCAGTCCTATGCCGGTTAGCAAACCGCTGGGCCTTCTCCTGAGAGAGGGACAACCTCTCCACTACCTGGTCCCAAATCTGCTGCATACGCTCAACAACAGAGTCAACACCTGGACAGACAGAAGCCTCCGTCTGTCCTGAAGAAAATCGAGGGTGAAACCCAGAATTACAGAAAAACGGAGACATCAAAGTGGCAGAGCTAGCCCTATTATTAAGAGCAAACTCAGCCAAAGGCAAAAAAGAGACCCAGTCATCCTGATCAGCAGACACAAAGCATCTTAGACAAGTCTCCAATGTCTGGTTTGTTCTCTCAGTTTGACCATTGGTCTGAGGATGAAATGCCGAGGAGAAAGACAATTGAACACCCAGTTTAGAACAAAAAGTCCTCCAAAATCTGGAAACAAACTGGACTCCTCTGTCAGACACAATGTTCTCAGGAATGCCGTGTAAACGAACCACGTGCTGAAGGAACAACGGCACCAATTCAGAGGAGGAAGGCAACTTAGGTAATGGCACAAGATGTATCATTTTGGAAAACCTATCACAAATTACCCAGATGGTGGTCATTCTCTGAGAAACAGGAAGATCGGAAATGAAATCCATAGAGATATGGGTCCATGGTCTCTTGGGCACAGGCAATGGCATCAACAAACCACTAGAGCGAGAGCAAGGCTTGGAGCGAGAGCAAGTCCCGCAGGACTGCACAAATTCCCTGACATCGCGAGACAAGGTAGGCCACCAAAAGGACCGACTAACCAAGTCTCTGGTACCAAAAATTCCGGGATGCCCAGCCAATGCGGAACAATGAATCTCAGACATCACACTCTTTTTCCATTGGTCCGGGACAAACAATTTTCCAACAGGGCAGCGCTCGGGCCTATCCTCCTGACACCCCTCCAGAGCAAGTCTCAAATTGGGCGAGATGGCGGAAAGAACTACACCCTCCTTCAAAATAACAGAGGGATCAGATAGCTCAGGAGAGTCCGCAAGGAAACTCCTCGAGAGGGCATCCGCCTTAACATTCTTAGTGCCAGGAAGAAAGGAAACCACAAAATTAAAACGTGTGAAAAACAAGGCCCACCTGGCCTGTCTAGGATTGAGTCGCTTGGCAGATTCCAGATAGACCAGATTCTTATGGTCCGTAAGGACCACCACCTGATGTTTGGCTCCCTCCAGCCAATGTCTCCACTCCTCAAAAGCCCACTTCATGGCCAATAACTCCCGATTACCCACGTCATAATTACGTTCAGTAGGAGAAAATTTTCGAGAGAAAAAGGCACAAGGGTTACTTTTAGAGGTCTCTGGATCTTTTTGGGACAAAACGGCACCTGCCCCAATTTCAGAGGCATCAACCTCCACCTGAAATGGCAGAGAAACATCAGGCTGCCGTTAGAACAGGAGCAGAAGTGAATCTCTGCTTAAGTTCCTGAAACGCAGAGACTGCCTCAGGAGGTCAATTCACCACATCAGAACCCTTTCTGGTCAAATCAGTTAATGGTTTAACAATAACAGAGAAATTACCAATAAATTTACGATAAAAATTGGCAAAACCCAAAAATCTCTGAAGAGCCTTTAATGAAGTAGGTTGGACCCAATCACAGATGGCCTGAACCTTGACCGGGTCCATTTCAATAACAGATGGGGACAAAATGAATCCCAGAAATGAGATCTTCTGTACGCCAAAAAGACACTTTGATCCCTTCACATACAGAGCATTCTCTCTCAAAATCTGGAATACAGTTCGAACATGTTTCACATGAGAGTCCCAGTCATTAGAAAAAATCAAGATATCATCCAAATAAACAATCAGAAACTTGTCCACAAAATCCCTGAAAATGTCATTCATGAAGGACTGGAAGACGGAAGGAGCATTAGTGAGCCCAAAGGGCATCACAAGGTACTCAAAATGCCCTTCAGGGGTGTTAAATGCCGTCTTCCATTCATCCCCGTGCTTAATGCGAATAAGGTTATACGCCCCCCTGAGGTCAAGCTTGGTAAACCAAGTAGCGTTTTTCACCCTGGAAAACAGGTCAGAAATCAAGGGTAACGGGTATTGATATTTCACAGTAATATTGTTCAAGAGACGATAATCAATACACGGCCTTAATGAACCATCTTTTTTGGCCACAAAGAAAAAACCGGCACCTAAGGGTGAAGAGGATGGTCTGATATGACCCTTCTCCAATGATTCCTTGATATAAGACCGCATAGCGTCATGTTCAGGTACAGACAAGTTAAAAAGGCGACCCTTAGGGAATTTACTACCTGGCACTAATTCAATAGCGCAGTCATAGCTCCTATGGGGAGGTAAGGATGCAGATTTACTTTCGCTAAACACATCAGAAAAATCAAACAAAAAGTCAGGAACATCCTCAGCCTGGGGGGAGGCAGAAAAAACAGGAGTGTTGGTATTAACACATTGGCAGCCCCAACTGGTTACAGACACAGATTTCCAATCCAAAACAGGATTATGAGACTGTAACCAAGGGAAACCCAGCACGATAATGTCATGCAGATTATATAGAACCAAAAATTTGCAGCACTCCTGGTGATCAGGTTCAACCCTCATTATCACCTGAGTAGAAAACTGGGGTTTATTCTCAGCCAAAGGGGTAGAATCGATCCCCAGTAGGGGAATAGACTTCTGTAGGGGTATCAAGGGAAATCCACAACGTTTAGCAAAATCATAATCCATCAGGTTAATAGCTGCTCCAGAATCAACGAAAGCCTGAGCAGAAAATGAGGACAGAGAGCATATCAGAGTGACAGTTAATAAAAACTTAGTCTGAACACTACCCAAGACAACTGAGCGTGCAAAATGTCTTCCCCGCTTAGGGCAGACTGAAATAGCATGAGAGGCATCACCACAGTAGAAACATAACCCATTGCGCTTTCGAAACTCATGACGCTGTGCCCCAGACACCACTCCATCACACTGCATGGGCTCAGCAGCTGGCTCACAAGGCAACACCACTCCACGCATACTTCTCCGCTCACGCAAACGTCTGTCAATTTGAATCGCTAATGACATAGAATCATTGAGACCAGAGGGACAGGGAATCCCACCATAACATCCTTTACATTATCCGACAGACCCTTCCGGAAAAGGGCCGCCAAAGCGTCGTCATTCCATTTGATCAGGACTGCCCACCTACGGAATCTCTGACAGTATAACTCAGCGTCCTCGAGCCCCTGATTTAATGCCAACAAGGCTTTTTCAGCTTGATCAGTGACATTAGGCTCATCGTACAATAACCCCAAAGCCTGAAAAAATGCATCAACATCACTCAAAACAGGATCCCCAGGTGTCAGGGAAAAAGCCCAATCCTGAGGATCGCCGCGCAGGAGAGAGATGACAATTTGAACCTGCTGCGCTGCGTTTCCTGAGGACTTAGATTTTAAGGCAAGAAACAATTTACAATTATTTTTGAAATTCTGAAACTTAGCTCGATCCCCTAAAAACAAATCTGGCATGGGGATCCTAGGTTCCACAACAGGCAACCTAGCAAGATATGCAGCAATACTCCGAACCTCAGTGGCAAGCTGATCCACACGGCCAGACAACTGTGCAAACTCCATTGGGAGAAAAGATCCTCCCCAGCACCCAGAGATACAAAGGAAAAAAAAAATGCAACAAACAGAAAAATATCTCTGACAACTTTTCTTCCTTCAAAATATTTTTTCCCTTCTGTGAGTACCATACAATTTTTATGGCCGGTGATACTGTTATGTTACGGTAGCTGAGGAGTGCAGGTAAAAAAGGAAATACACCAGAGCAGTTGGAATCTATGGGATTGCAGTACCCTGACTAACCACCACAACTAGAGGCAGCCGTGGAGCGTTCCTACGATGGTCCTAGACGCCTCGTCACAGCCTGAGAAACTAACTACACCTAAAGATAGAAATAGGAAAGCTATCTGCCCCGGAGCAGAACCCCAAAGATAATAGAAAGCCCCCAAACATGTAATGGCGGTTAGACAAGAGGAAATACTGACACAGAAAGAAAATAGTAAGAGCAAACGCTAGGGCCCAAACTAACTAAATAGAAAAGGACAGGAAGGGTACTTACTGCAATCCCAGAAAACCCTGAAAAACACCAACTCTACTAATTTCAAAATCACCTGAGATCACACGACCTCAACCACCTAAATTAGTTCTCTGGTGTAACAAAAACAGCAGCCACTGAAAAAACTGGAAAAAGCAAAAGTACAAAACACAGTGGCCGAACCAAACTGAGAGGGCAAAAGCCCCCGGAGGGGACCCAGAAGGCCCCCACAGAAGTGCAGGACAAAATGCAAAAATATAGCAAAAACACAAAATAAGAAATTGTCTTATCTGATAGCAGGAGATGCAGACACGACACAGCAGGCTACAAGGGAAACTGGAAAGAAGGATTCAGACCAGAACAATTGATCACCGGCAACCCTGATGGGAAAATGATTCCCTTAAATAAGACCAATCAGTAACACCTGATTCCCAATCCTCAGTAGTACCGCCTGTAACCACCAGAGGGAGCCTCTGCTCAGAACTCATCTCAAACCCATTCACAACAGAAACCCCCGTCATGGCAGAGCTGTCCGTTTCAGCAGTCCCAGATCAGTTCTGCTACTGAATGATGCCATGACAGGGATACTCTTATGGATGTGTGAACGTATGTGTCCAGAAAAAAAATCAGATCATTGTGTAAACAATACAATTGTGAGACAAAGATAATGGTCAGATATTTTTATTCAGGTCACATATAAATGAGACACATTTCATTCATTTATAAGCATCAGTATTTTCACCGTTTTGACTAATTGATAGAGATTATAGGCACTTTTGCCCTACGTAAATGGTGGAGACAACTTTATGACCTGGTTATTTATCGTTCAATCAATTGATCATTTCTGCATAAAAATAATTGTTCAATGGTGAAATGGTCACCTCAACTATTATCCTGTATATTAACTCTTCACCACCTAAAAAAACCTCCAGGATAATGTGAATATTTTTTTAAGTTTACAGCAGCAGATGCTTTACAGCATATCCAACATTATTATCTACTGTGATTAAAATTTTTACAGCATATATTACTATTTACCATGATTAATTTTTCTAACAGGCATAACCATGCTATCCATTCCCTAGGCACATTATTTTACATAGTGCAGTTATCACCCAATATCACTCAGGATACTATGCCTATCATGTATACCCTTCAGGGTTATTTCTGTCTTTTATTTATTCTCCATAACAATAATGGAGTTGGATACATCTTTGGGATCAATAAGGTGTGGCAGGAAGAGACTAACATGTACAAAACCAGCTCTATTAAGCTGTCAGAGAAGGAGACATGAGACTCTCGCAGGTTTATGTAGACGTGTTTGTAATCATTTATAGATGTTGTCCACTTAGAATCATCAATTAATCAGATCTAATGCCCATAAAGGATGTGAACTCACAGAAACTTTGTCCACTGCACTTAACAAAGTGTTATAATACTTGTATTCCGCACAATGCAAACACTGATCTGGCATTACCCCAAACACAAAAGTAAATGTTCCAGCCCAAGACTCCACGGTCCTGCAGGAAAAAGGGGAATCTGTAGTCACATTAGACCTATCTAAGCTATTAGCATGGGCAACAAACCTGTACTAAAAAGTAATGCATATATGGTTCATATCAGATGTGTTGTTGTTGAGATATAATCTTTTATCACTTTATATAAGCGACATCTTCCAGGCTCTGGGAGGACGCTGCCTGGAGATAACTCTGCCTCCAGAGCTTATTGTACATGAAGGAGGGTTACCAGTGTGATGTGTAATGGTTACCAGTGTGATGTGTAATGGCCACTTTCTTCTCTCCTGTCTCAGAGCGGTGTGTGATTATACCTGACACATCTGCAGGTTCTACTCAGCTTCAGCTTCCATCTCACAGGCAGACAGGGTACTGTAATATTGTTACAATATAGCAGAGCTCAGAGACCTGCAAAATTGTGTTTTCAAGAAGACATTTCAGTTCTCCTGTTCTGTCTAGTTACTTGTCTCACTGGCAAGTCCCTGATCATGTATAATAAGCTCTGAGCAGAGTTATTCAGCAGCGTCCTCCCCAGAGTCTGGAAGAGTCATTTATATAAAGTGATAAAAGATGATTTTTTCAGAATAACAGAGCCGATATGAGAAACACAGGGAGGACTGTTTTCAGCAGTCAATAACCTGTATGCCCATATTAATAGTTTAGACAGGTGAAATGCTCCCTTTAAGAGGATTTATGAAATTATGGAAAACAAATTAGTGCTTCTACCAGAAACGGCGCTTCTCTTGTCTGTGGATGTGCTTGGTATTGCATACATGTCTGGCACGGAGAGAGAGCGAGAGAGGAGAGAGAGAGACCTTGGTTTTCGGCTTCCAGGCATGCGTACATGAAGAAACGTAGTCTGTGGCCGGATCACTGCATGCCTGATCGGCACCCATAGACTTCTATTGTATGACAAGCTGACGTGCCGCTTCAGGTGCTGTCCGTTGTTTCCGCAGAAAAAAAAAAACGTTACATGATGCGTCCTGTCCGGCCGCCGGAATTAAAATAGATGACGGATCCGGAAGAAAACGAACGAAATGCAATGACATGTGGAGCGATCCGGCGCTAATGCATGCCAATGAGAAAAAAAACGAATCCAGCGGTAAAAAAAACGGATCCGTTTTTTAAAAACTGCCGGATCGCGCCCGAAGGAGAAAAACTGATGTGTGAAAGAGGCCTAAGGGTTGCCTGAAAATCCAGACATAGCGAAAGTCAAGACTACGGTGGTTTTAATACAACCCTCAATGAGTAAACCCTGTAATCAAGCCAAAGGCTGCTACAGACATTGTAGTCACAAATTGCAGGATATCACATATTGGACACATTCAAAATGGCCTCATATGTGTTACTATGAAACAAGTGAAGTGAGAACATCTACATGCAGACAACATTTCTAAGCAACGTTCACTTATGGAACAGATTTCCATTGGTAAAAATTGGCCATTTTTTTTTCATAATAACACAGACAATTGTACTAAATGCTATTTTTCAATTTGCATTAGTGAAATTAACTTCATAAGCCCGATTAATGAAGACTGGCATTGTTCACACCAGTCTTGATGAGGAAGTGTGCTGGCGTCAGAGGCTTTCATTCACTAAGCGACGCATGCCTCTTAATAAATCAGGTGAGTCTTAAAAATGGACTGTACCTTGTCACAAATCTAACCCTAGTGACAGACTGGAGTAACGTGTGTGGCAAAATGAACGCCACAATTCATCATGAATTAGACAAGTGGATATCACCATGCCCAGTCGCAGCGCTGCCCATTTTGGCAGAACTAGTTAAAATGCTAAAAGTCACAAAATTCTTGTGTAACCTCGTGGAGCACAAACATTTTAAAACTTTTAAAAAATTATTTTATGTGAAAACACTTTGATGAATTGAGGGTGATGTCTTTGGACAATTTAAGACAGCTTCCAAGATATTTTCTAGCCTCAAACATATTTAGTGGAGAATTAACCACGCAGGTTACGCCAGTATCCAGGAGTACGACAGCTTGAAATGTTGGAAAATGTTTGCAAAACTTGTAGTTCAACTTTGTGGGACAGGGGACAGATCTTAGCTGGAGGGGACCTGGCTGACAAATTCATCATAATTTATGTCACACACATGACGTACATTCTAACAGAAATGTATGCCAATTCCTGATTTGCGGTGGAGCACAACAGCTAAAAGTGTAGCAAAAAAATTAAGCACATGCCTCAGAATGACTTTGACGAATGTTATTGATGAATGAATGAGCCTTAGCAATGTGACCCTTTGATAGCTTGAATCGAACAAGCAGTGATTTTTAATTAAAAGGCTGTTAATAATCATCCTGACATTAAGTGACAAAACAAGGTAGCCCGGACATAGTACACAGTTTAATCAATTAAATTTATCACAACAAAATATATGAGTAAACATACACACTGACACACAACAGAAGTTATTTAACATTATATTTTATGGTTTGTTTATTACATTTATATTTCTTTAACGCTGTTTAATTCCTTAAATGCTTGAAATCCCTTCCATAAGTGTTGCAATATTCCTATACCTATCTATTGGGCCACCCTATATATGCTCTTAAAATTCGGTATTACTGATGTGCATCCATAAAAACATATACAAATTGCCTCTTCAGAGATGAAGAGGACTAGAACCCTAGTGCCACCGATAGTAAGCAGCAATCCTAAAAGTCAATATCGACCATTTAACGAGCCTTGCCATATAAAAGAATCGCAATTTGCAGACTTATGTTTCCAGGTGTTGCCCCCTCCTATGTGCAAAGCATGAGATCTGATGTGGCTGTATGAGAGGTTTATGACTGGGATCTAAGGGGTAAAGTAACTCCTTGTGGAGAGTGACATGCCTGACATGTTATTGTAAAGAAGCTTTTATCATACAGCCAAGTCAGATCTCATACTTTACACTGAGGAGGAGAAACACCCCAAAACAAGTGTCTTCAAATTGGATTCTGGCTTGGCTTTTATTCTAAGTCATGTGGCAAAGCTCAATAAATGTTCGATATTGGCTTTTGGGATTGACACTGCAATAGGTGGAACTAGAGTTCAAGTCCCAGAGGAGCATTGCATGGCTTATAAACGTTCTTACGCTGGCATGTCAGGCGTGTCATTCTACACAAGGAGAAATCTTACCCCTTAGACTCCATAAAAAGAAAAACAGTTCACATTGGATCAAAATTCAGTTAACTGCCCAAAGCCTGCATCTGAATAACTCGGCAGTGCCTTCTTGGCACCATCCCATTACATGCCCGGTCATCCTTTCTTGCTATTGTCCTGCACAGCCCTGTGCCAGGCACACAAAATGTGGGAAGTATCCTGCTACAACGGCAAGAATCTAAACCGTGAAAAGCATATTATAAAATACATAAAACAATGGAATTGATTTTTATGCATTTCTCCACTATTATATTTATGGAATGGTAGAAATCAAGTTGAAATTTATTTAATCTTATACACTGAAAACCTGCTGGGAATAGTTTTTACAGATGTATGATTTTTCACATTTTAATCCTATATTCTGGGTCCACTACTAATCCTGAAGTATTTTTGAATCTTTCCAGTCCATTAATAACCAACAGCATAATGTACAGTTACTCTAATATACGAAGAAACAGCACTATTATTCCAGGATAAATATCCAATTATTGAGGCCTTAAGGAGAGCGGCACAGGAAGGTGAGCACTGGATTCAAAGCATTATTAGTGGGCTCAGTGCTTAACCCCCTGTGTCCTCTCCTCACCCCCCGCCCAGGCCTGCATCCATTCCTTTGTTAGGGCCAGCTTCCCACGGGGCACCATCGGTGGCTCTCCCGCGGCTTCCGGCGCATCACGGCCAGGCTCTGCCCACTCCATCGCGTCACTTCTGGTCCCCGCTGAGACAATGCCAAGACAGCCCAGGCACGGTCTCCACGCGGTCTCCTGCAGGCACTGCCACAATGCCTGCACGGGGTGCTTGGAGGCCGGTCTGAGAGCCCCTACCGCAGCTGGAAAGCACGCTGTTCGGTCCAACCCAACGGATTAGAGCGCTCTACAGCTGTACAACGCATGCTATCACAATAATGCAGTAATAGCACCAAGCACTACGGACACACCTACACCATTCCCTATAGCCCAAATAGCTAATAAAGATCTTCTATTTACCCCCACCCTTTCATATCCCAACAATAGTATTGATTACAGTAACGCTATAACACCCCCCCATGCTAAGCAGCACAACGTTACTGGTTATGGCCAGTAACCCACCCCTGGCTGCCGATTCAATTAGCCCCGACACACCCCATAGTCACAGCGGACGCAGGCGTAGATGCCACACGTCTTCCCAATCCTCCTCTAACAATTCTCGCCAACATTCCCGCTGTCCCTCTAAAAGTCGTCCTTCCCGATACCACCGCAGACACAGCTCACATAGGAGCCGCCGCAGATCTCGGGCCTCTGAATGGCTTTCCACATCCACATCAGAAGGGTCCAAAACGTTGCAGCGTCCCGACAGGCGAGATTGGGCACACGACAAACACCAAAAGTCGCGTGCTCCTTCAGAGGTTATCAGCCGGGTAGACCCATCTTCATCCCCCAGGGCTTCCAACCAATTCAACCACCAGTTCATCGCCCAAGACAGAGCTGGAGTTCAGCCATCACTTGGTTTCAGTCAGGTTCGAGCGCACCATATTCAGTCATGCACGCCAATTGTGGCTATTAGTCGGGAAGATGCCATTCAATCTCCCTGGGCTTCCAGCCAACGCATAAATCAGTCCATCGTCCTAGCGAGAGCCGGAGTTACTCCATTCCGGGATATCACCCCTCCTGTGTCAGCGGGAGCCAGGGCTCCTCCGGCATCGTATGTCACTCCTCCTGCGTCAACCGGCAGTGAGTGTTCCAAAGTCAATGATGGATTAATGTGGAACAGGGATAACACAAAGGAAAATGAGCTTGCCTCAGTGATTAAGTAGTTAATTCAACACTTAACGCAACCATGCGATACAGCTGAAAACTACAACACTTCAGTCGGCAAGTTTACACAAAGATGCGTTTTTCTGCGGGATCAGCCCACTAGGCGCACACATAGACCAAAGACTATAAAATATGGAATAATGAGAATAATGATTATGTCGACATATGGTCATTATTGTCAGTCGACCAACAAACCGTAGATAAAGAAAGGTGAACAAGCGAACGGGAATATGATAGAAATAGATTAAGAATAGAACTAACAATGAATAATTGGCTACAGTCGTTTGCAGTATTGGGCTGTATTATGGGCCAGAAGCATCTAGAACGCTGTTCCGAATTATTTATATATCAGGATCTGATATATAATTCGCATAAATGGCATGGCGGTACTGCCTGGAGGCGGTATGACGAGGAGTTAAGCAGGTGGCTGGCCCTGCAGCCCAATCTAGGCTGGGGTGTTAAAGCAACAAATGTGTGGTTGCGAATGATGCTGTCGCAGAAACAGCCACCCTTTTCACCTGCGACCACTAACTACTCTGCAGCCGCAGGTCAACACTCAGTGAACGTATGAAAACCCGGGCCTGCTGGCTATTTAACGAGGGAAACTGCCGTTTCCACGCACTCTGCAGATTTAGTCATGACTGCTCAGCTTGCGGGGGAAGGGACACTCAGCTTCAAGGTGTACTCGTCAATCAAACAAGGCCCCGACAAGGCAGAACCCCAGTGAGCATAACTGCGATGGGCCCCTGGCTAGACCTCTACCCCAATAAAGAAGCGGCACAGCTACTACACTCTGGCTTTACTGACGGCTTTTTTATCCCCTTCAAGTTTAGCAGAACACCAACCCTGGCCGATAACCTAAACTCAGCGAGAGAATTCCCAGATCTTCTAAAACAAAAAGTAGAAAAGGAGGTTGAACTAAGTAGAATGGTGGGCCCCTTTTAGTTGCTGCCCTTCAAAAATATCAAAATATCCCCATTAGGCATGTAAGGGGGTGATCAGGTGCGTCACTTGCCTCCCCCTTCTTGATGCTGTTCACATGTGTCTAATATGGCACCTTGATGGTTATTCTTGTACTGTAATGCAAATGTATTGTGTGTTGCTGTAATGTGTACTGTAATGTATTTGCCATGCCTTGTAATGTGAATAAAGGGGGTACATTAAAGATAAAGCATAGGATAGATAAGAGTGTTAATTAGTTTCAGGCAGCAAAGAAGTTAAAGGGAATCTTTCACCCCATCAGCTAAAGATATGACTTAATAGTGCATCCCATAAGCAACCTATCGGTATCTAGCTTATATGCTGACACCCCCGTTTTGATAGCAAAATACCTTTGTAAAGTTCAGATTCTTTTCTGTAAATCAGGGCGGTCCGGTCCGGTGGGCGGCGCTTTCTCTCTTCAAACCCGCCCACTACGCGTCTGTGCATCTCATTGCGCTGTAATGAAGTTATGCCGGGGGGGGGGGAATGAAAAGAGCCATCACGGAACACTACACGCTGATTCACAACGCGATAGAAGAGATCCGAGCGGGTGAGGAAAGAAATGTCGCTTCCGGACGGCCTGTACAGAAAAGAATACCGAACTTACAAAGGTATTTTCTATAAAACGGGGTGTCAGCATAGCTACATACCGATAGTTACTTATGTCACTATCATCATATCTTTAGCTGATATGGCTAACATGGGGTGACAGATTCCCTTTAAGCAGATGGGAGGGGCAAAGAGCAGAGCAGCAGGCAGCAGGGGAGATATAGAAAGAGATACTTCCTGATTAAGTGCAGTTGCAGCCCAGGGGCATCTTGCCCTGAGGGCAAGGAGCATTTTGCTTATGGAACAGCCTCAGACTGAGAAGAAAAATCTGTTATGAAGGAGTTCCCGGGCATTCTGCCCGAAGGCAAGATGCATGTAGCTTGCGGGATTTATATAGCCGGAAGAATGGAGCGGCTATGGCTTGAGGTGGTCTCAAGATAGGGACCAGTGTGGACGGCCACCAGTGATCAGAGGTCAGCTTAAGGTGGAGCTGAGAGAGCGTAGGTAGCACCTCTTCCTAAGGAAGCCGCAACTGGAACTGAGACTGAGGGAGAACTGGTGAGCCTGGAGCCCGTGTGGAACAAAGTAAGTGCAGGAGATTGAAGAAGTTGTTAGGAAGAATCAGGACTGTGAAGGACAGGGAAAGTGAGGAGATGCCACTCTGTGTGAAATATGCTGTCAATTTGATGGATGCCTTGTTGTTCATTAAAGTTCAACTGTTGGAAAAAGACCTCTACTTTGAAGTGAATTGTAGAGCCTGCATGGTAGCAGCTGAAAAGAATATGACAGAGCCTGTGAGTGTGCTGTGGAGCATGTTACACATGCTGTACATGGAACTGTATGTAACTTTTCATGAGCAAGGTTCCGGGGTGCTCACTGACTGTCGCTTAGTGAACTCACCCATGGCTACCACCCCGGGCCACCTTTTTACATTTTGGCATAGTCGGCAGGATCCTGATGCCTTGCATATTGTGAGCGGAGGAGCCTTAAAAGTGCCAGCCATGAGTATACCAAAATGGCGGCTGAGAGTGACTGTGTAATGGCACCAAATAGCACCAATATGGCTAATGAAGCAAAAACTGCACGCAGTGCTGCCCATCGTGGGTGTTTCCAATGAAAAAGGGCGCGAAAATGGAGAGCAATGCCAGAAGCTGATGAAGAGGGAATGGAGAGGATAGAGATCATATGGAGAGAAGTTGTTGCAGCTGTGACTTCCAGGCTGAACGGCCGCCGAGGAGGATCGTTGCTGCTGCCCTAGGCTCTGGTGAGTGAGCAGCCTTCACCCGTCCAGGGACCTATACCAGCGCCAGCCCTCCGTCTGCATCGGCCCTGCCACCTGTTCTGGTTCCGCCAACTGCTTCGGCCTCTGTCACCCCTGGCCGTGTGTAGCTTGAGAAGCCCCTGGTGCCCACCGGAGAAGAGACCAGGTGGATCAAAAGGGTCATTGGGGAAAAGAAGCGATGGGAGCACAAAGTGTGGATGGAGCTGCAGCGTCACGGCAGTGATGCTATGGCCGGCCGGGAGACCCACGGCCCTGCATTGATTAATGAGGATTCACTTTTGTCTTTGGAAGGAAAGAGTTGTGCCAGTTGCACTAAATAAGAGACTGTTCTGCAAAGGGCAAGGAGCCCTAGTTCGCATCAGAAGTTGGTGAAGTTGAGTGTCAGTAGTGACCAGTCCAGTCACAGTTAAAAGACTTTTGTTTGTCTTTCCCCCTCCAAGTTTTTGTTTGCGCACCCCTGCTGGATTACAGGACTGAAGCCCTGAAAGGGTTAAATGAGATGGACTGTGTATGTGGCTGTCCTATGTACTGGACTGCTTTACCTTGCACTTTTATACAAACAGCCCACTTGTTTTTTTTGTGATCCAGTGGTCCACTGAAGAAGGGAGGGGGGGGTAAATTTGTGCAGGAGGACACGAGGAGCGAGTCAGATCAGGACTGAATGGACTGTTGCTAATTGGTCCACTGGGCCAGTATGTTTGTGTAAAGTGACTTTCTGTGTTTTATTGATTCCTGTCCTAATTTGATGGATGCCTTGTCGTTTATTAAAGTTCAACTGTTGGAAAAAGCCCTCTACTTTGAAGTGAATTGCAGAGCCTGCATGGTAGCAGCTGAAAAGAAAATGACAGAGCCTGTGGAGTGTGCTGTGGAGCATGTTACACATGCTGTATGTACAAGGAACTTTATGTAACTTTTCATGAGCAAGGTGCCGGGGTGCTCAATGACTGTCGCTTAGTGAACTCGCCCATGGCTACCACCCCGGGCCACCTTGTTACAGGCATTATTCCGAAAAAGGAACCCAGTAAATATCGTCTTATCCATCATCTGTCTCACCCAAAGGGCGAATCAGTTAACGATGCAATCCCCCCCAGAGGAAGCTTCCGTCACATACGCGTCTTTCAACAAGGCAGTAAACTCTGCTCCTTCCTTCTAGAAAAATTTAAATTTATATCATGGCATTTCGGCGTTCCGCTATCACCCGAAAAACCAGTCGGACCATGTAATGTTTTGCCATTCCTGGGCATCGAAATAGACACCAAATCGATGGTTTTTCGCTTATCTGTGGAGAAAATACAGAAAACGCTGCAGATGGAAGGTTTCCGTGAAGTTGAAAAAGTCACCCTTCAGCAGATGCAGGCCTAACTGGGTCTACTAACATTTGTCCGCCGCGTAATGCCGGTCGGCAGAGCCTTCTCTCGCCAATTATCGTTGGCAACCAAAGGCATTTCCCAGCCCGGCCATACAATTAGGCTTACTTGCTTGTTAAAAGCAGATTTGTAAGTTTGGAAAACGTTCCTGCAATCATACAACGGCCATACATATGTTATGGCAGCAGAGATGTCGAGCAAGGACATATGGCTTGCAGTTGGGTGGAGAAAAAAAGATGGTTTGCAGCAATCTACGAAAACCAATGGTGCAAAAGCAATTGGCCAGAGCTATGGACCACATCAAACTGGGGGCGCGATCCAGTTCTGTGGGAAATCTTCTCAATAGTAGCATCAGTTGAGATATGGGCTACTCAGTTAAGAAACGCAAACATTCGGTTTCAAACAAAAAATATGAGAACCGCAAAGGGCTTGAACCATATGTCAGCTACATCCTTGCCCATACTCGCTCTTTTATGCCGGCTAGCGCTGCTATGTCTGGAAAACAATATCTGGTGTCGAACCACTTTAGTGGCGGAGGTAGACAGTAATCCCATTAACTCATTATCATCTTCCGATTGGCAGGCCTTCAGAATCCAGCGTCCCAATGCGCAACCTTCGGGTATTCAGTGTCCGCCATCCCTATGGGACACAGTGGCCAATCACTGATGCCCTTAATCCGCGCCTCCGTTTCACCGGCTACCTGGCAGGTTTATGGTAAGGCTAGGGAGGAGTGCTCATTAATTCATGGTAGGCCAGTTGATAAGTGCGACCGAGCAAGAGGCATAGTGACAACTGACTTTTTGGTTCAGCTGAGGGAAAGAGGGGCGTCGGGTACGTCAGTGCAACAGAAATTATCGGGATTAGCCTTTTTATTTCAATTAATGGGGTTGGCCGATGTAAGAAAGCTCTTTTTCATCAAGCAAGCCATTAAAGGCTGGAAAAGGCTTCAACCGAGTCAAGAATGTCGTTGCCCCATTTCATTAAGACTATTGCATGACATTATTTCAATATCCTCATCGGTATACAAATCGCAATACGAGGCGATTCTCATATCTGCAGCGTTCGCTATTGCTTTTTTCAGTGCACTGCGCATTAGCGAGTTGTTGCCACGGTCAAAAAATGCATTGGAAGGCGGATTAATTAACGAGGACATAGTCATATGCAGCGATGCACTGCGCATTCGAGTGCGAAAATCCAAGTGCGATCCCATCGGGAGGGGCACGTGAGTACTGGTTAACTCATCAGATAGCCCAGTATGCCCACTAAAAATAGTCAAACGCTACGCGGTAAAAAGACACGAAAGCAGATTTTTTTCTCTCTCATACAGACGGGTCCCCTCTTACCAAGTATCAATTTCAGGCAATTTTCGCGTTATGCTTAGAAAAAAACGGCATTAAACCGAAAGAATACGGGACACATTCTTTCCGAATTGAGGCAGCCACCGAAGCAGCTAGGGCAGGAGTATCGGAGGCCGAGGTGCAGAGAATGGGTCGATGGAAACCTGCATGCTTCGCCAGATACATAAGACCTGATTTGCTGAATTAATAAATTTTATCTCTTACAGGAGTAGAAGTTTAGGTTTTAGAACATTCATATGTCTATTGGGCGGCAAAAAGGGCCGAGCTGCTGCCTGGAGGAAAAAATCTAGGCTTCCCGGGTCTAGAAGTCAACTGGAGAGGTATCAAAGGCCTCCAAAGGCAGCAGGTGTTCCAGGAAATAGTTAACATCTCCAGGAAGGCTAAACGCTCAGTGATAATAGTGATGCACATTGGTGTCAATGATCTCGGCAAGCACAAAATCGCTGATCTTTATAAACAGATGACAACAGACATCGAACATTTGACCTGTTTACTCACGCATATGGTATTGGTGTGGTCAGAGATGATACGGTTTGGCAAGGAGCAAGAGATGTAAAAGCCATAGAGCGCGCAAGGAGGAAGTTCAATGCGAGGATGGCAAAATTCGCGAGGGGAAAATACAGTATTGTGGTTCGTCACCACCAACTGGAAGGAGACAACACAGCATTATTAACACAGGACGGAGTTCACCTTATGGACATTGGCCTCAATATAATTTTGTCCGGCTTGCAGGACGGAGTCGAACAGGCCCTAATGTTGATGGGTGGGGGTCGCAGTCCCGTGTAGGTCATACACAGGATCCTCCGTGGCGGAAGAAGTGGAGGAGGGCAAAGGTTCATAACCGCTCGTTGGCCAACTCGCCTGTCGATCGTGGACAGGATCTCGGCTATGAGCCGCCCGTTATGAAATGTAATTGTCTTTCTCTGCTTACTTAATAAACTGTGACCGACCTGTTCAACCCATTTAGGCCTAGCTGTGTTTTCAATACGAGTTTTGGTGGGAGGGGGGGAGGCACTGTTTAAGTCTTTGAAAAGTATCCTGCAACAACGGCAAGAATATAAACTGTGAAGTGAAAACTATATTTTAAAATACATAAACAATGGAATGCTTTTTATGCATTTCTCCACTAATTATATTTATGGAATGGTAGAAGACAAGTTGAATTATTTAATCTTATACACTGAAAACCTGCTGGGAATAGTTTTACAGATGTATGATTTTTCACATTTTAATCCTATATTCTGGTTCCACTACTAATCCTGAAGTATTTTGAATCTTTCCAGTCATTAATAACCATCAGATAATGTACAGTTACTCTAAAATACGAAGAAACAGCACTATTATTCCAGATAAATATCCAATTGTGCTGATTCATTTTACTGCAAACATGCTGAAATAGAGTAAAAGTGGGGCTGCTGACTCAGCAAAACCCCGCCACTCTACACTGCTGCACAGAGACATGACTTCCTTTTTCTAACACTTACTGCTCTCTTTTCAGACTATGACGCTATGTGAAAGCAGTGGGAACAGCGTATGGACCTTGAAACAAATCTAAACTCCATCTAAAAAGAAGTGTGGCTGTGAACAATGCAATTTCTATTTTGGCATGCGTGTGAGATCCATGACTTTACATCGGGTTAATGTTTTACATCTATAGAAAGTACTGAAATACACAGCAAAAAAAAACTGTGTGCTAAAGGTCACATTTCTCTACTACGCTATCTCTGGCCTTGTGGACACGCCATATAGTCTACAATTCAATGACTGTCCAATTATTCTCCACTAATTTCATTCATCTTTCGTACTAGGAGTGTGGTAATAGGACTGTTAGCTTTTATACCTGCTTATTGGTACAGTTACCACATTTTAACTCGATTCCATCAATTATTAAAGTTTAAAGGGGTTGTCCCACAAATAAAGTACATTTTAATCAACAGATGTAGGAATAAAAATAAGTTCCATAATTGATGTGTTGAAAAAATATGTTCCTGTGCTGAGATAATCTTATAAGGCTAAGTGCACACGTCAGGAATTTGTGCAGAATTTTCCTGAGCAAAACCTGACTTTTTCCGCGGTAAAAACGCATTTTTTTCCACGTTTTTAGTGCGTTTTTTGCACGGATTTTGCGCTTTTTTACCGCGATTTTTTCCTGGACTTTCTAGGTCAATAATATAGCGGGAAAAACGCTAGAATTCCGCAAAATTAATGAACATGTTGGTTCTTTTTCCGAGATACGTTTTTTTCGTGGAAAAAAACGCACCATGTGCACAAAAATTGCGGAATTCATTCTAAATGATAGGATGCTTAATTCATGCGTTTTTGACGCGCTTTTTCCCACTAAAAAACGCGAAAAAAACGCAAATAATCCTGAACGTGTGCACTTAGCCTTAATGTGCCCCTGCTGTGTACTGTGTAATGGTCGTGTCTGACCGTGCAGGAACATGGTCTGATCATACCACAGCTCCTGGGCAGGGGAGGAAGCAAAAGAGAGTATACATGTAATGATTCCACCTCTCAGTGTGTCTTAGGACGCAGTGATTGAAAGGTCAGTCGTTCAGTCTGGTGCAGGCGCGTACTGAACTATCTGTGCAGTGATTGATAACTCACTTGTCCACTCTGGAGCAAGCACGTGCTGAGCTGTCTGAGCAGTAATGATAACTCAGTTGTCCTGTCTGGAGCAAGCATGTGCTGAGCTGTCTGAGCAGTGATTGATAACTCAGTTGTCCTGTCTGGAGCAAGCATGTGCTGAGCTGTCTGAGCAGTGATTGATAACTCAGTTGTCCTGTCTGGAGCAAGCATGTGCTGAGCTGTCTGAGCAGTGATTGATAACTCAGTTGTCCAGTGTGGTGCAGGCATGTGCTGAGCTGTCTGAGCAGTGATTGAAAGGTCAGTTGTCCTGTCTGGAGCAAGCATGTGCTGAGCTGTCTGAGCAGTGATTGATAACTCAGTAGTCCAGTGTGGTGCAGGCACGTGCTGAGCTGTCTGCGCAGTGATTGATAACTCAGTTGTCCAGTCTGGTGTAGGCGCGTGCTGAGCTGTCTGCGCAGTGATTGATAACTCAGTTGTCCAGTCTGGTGTAGGCGCGTGCTGAGCTGTCTGAGCAGTGATTGATAACTCAGTTGTCCAGTGTGGTGCAGGCGCGTGCTGAGCTGTCTGAGCAGTGATTGATAACTCAGTTGTCCAGTCTGGTGCAGGCAGTGATTGATACCTCTGTTGTCTAGTCTGGTGCAGGGGTGTGCTGAGCTGTCTGTGTTTTGTATTGACAGTTCAGGCGTCCAATCTGAGACTGGGAGGTGCTGAGCTCTCACCAGATGCTCCCCTTCCCTTGATTACCCAGTTATTTAACTGGGCTGGTAGTCCCAGATAGCTTCTAGCCATAGCTTCAGCTCAGTGTGGTTTGTTTTCCCTGTGTCTATTGCCTTGCTTGTTGATCTATTGCTGCCTGACCTTGTACCTCATTCTGGCCTTCCATTTGTCTAACCCGTTTGTTCTAATTCGGTTTTTTTGACCTAGGACCGTTACCTGACCACGCCTTTGTCTGTTCCCTCTGTTTATGACGTACCCTCCTGACTATTGACCTCAAACTCCTCGACTATCCCGACTCACGGCTTATTCGTGAGAAGTGACTCAGAGTCACAATACAGACATTACAGAATGGGATCACAGCTGCTTTCTGTCAGGTAAAGCTTTTAATGCTTGTTTTTAAACATGTTTTACCTCGCAAATATAATAAGTTGTGATCCCGTGCTGTTATGTCTGAATACTCTTTTGATTCCTTCCCTGCCCAGGAGCGGTGGTATAATCAGACCATGCCCATGCACGGTAAGACACAGCCATTACACAGTACACAGCAGGGGAACATTTATAAGATTATCTCAGCATAGGAACATTTTTTTCAGCACATCCAATTGTGGAACTTATTAACCCAATGTTTATTAATTAAAATGTACTTTGTTCATGGAAAAGAACTTAACCCTTTAACTTTTATTACTACACAATGAAGATACAAATATAAATCAACGGTAACAAATGACAACATAAAACATATTGACACACTCAGATCAAAGGCATAACAATCTGGAATAAAGTCAAAGAGATCCTATATTAGACCTTTACATCTGATCATAACTCACCCTTCATAAATAGGACAAACTCCACGAAAATCTAGTCAAGCCTCTCCTTGTTATACACTGAAGTGATCCCTCACCATAAAGACACAGGAGGGATGTATCAAGGCTTTTCATCCATTTTTTTATTTAGATAAAAAGTCACACATTTTGTTGCATGGCATTTCTGCATATAATTTGTGACTTTTTTACCATTTTTGGCTGCTCCTGCCACTTTTGAAAAGTGAGTGGCAATGTGATCTTAATTAGCTATGCAAATAAGGTTTCAAGAAGATTTCTGAATTGTGACTTTTTGAAAAGCCACAAAGAAAGTCACAATTCTTGCGTCAGTAGGAAGGTGGAGTATAAGTGGAAAAAAAAGCTGTACGACACCATGTATGCATCAAATTTATCAAATATCATGCAACACTTTGATAAATTTGGCACAAAAGAAAAGTCACAATCAAAACTGACTTTAAAAACATCCCCTCATGATAAATTTCCCCAAAATATGAAATTTAAAACCCTAGTTGAAAAAAAAAAAAATATAATGAACTTGTAAGAGCAAGACAGATATTCACATAATTTAACATGACTTGTAGGTGGCATATAGTTAATTGTTCAATATTGGAATTGCCTCCATCTGATACTAATAATGTCTAGGAATATTTTGTCACAAGAATTAGGGAAGCAAGTTTGCACATGTAAGAAAATATAATCATCACCCCAGGCTCCACCATGCAAATGTATTTGGACTTACTTTGAAAATAAAGTGGATAATCATATACTAATCTATCCTATACTAATCTATTCTGCCAATAGGATTACGGAGGGACAGAAACCCTAATTCCAGCATATATCACTTACTGGGCTGATTGCTGCAGTTTTGATAAAATCACAGTTTTTTGCAGCATATCTACCAGTTCTCTGAATGCTGAGCTGTGTATAACCCCGCCCACACCACTGATTGGTCGTTTTCTGTGTACACTGTGCATAGCCAGAAAGCTGCCAATCAGGGTTATAAACAGCTTATGAATAATGAGCAGTACAAGGTAGGAGGTTTACAAGTCCTCTAGTGATATTCTTTTGTTGAGAAAACAGTTATTTTATAAAAACTACAGCAAGCAGCCCAGTATGTGATACATTGCTAGACTCAGGGTCTCTGCCCCTATATTATGCAGCTCTAAGATTAGGTGGCAAAAACCTGATGACATATTCCCGCTAAGGATTCAATCAATCCTTAAAATCGTCTGTACTTATTAAATAACAGAGCTTCACATGGTTCCTGAAACATTATATCCCTACTAAAAGTCATTGATTACAAATTGTGCTTTCGGGAAGCAATTATGTTTTGTAGATCTTTACCAACTTCCCTGGAAACTTGAGACCACTCCAGGAAAAAGGGATATCTCCTCGCCATGCTGCCAAATGTCCTGGGTGCCCAGCATATTTACCTCTCCCAATCCCCACTGTTCCATCAGCTTCCAGCTAGCACTGTAAGCAATGACCTTAGTCAAGAAAGGTCAGCATTAGTTTTCAGCAGTTTGCAGCAGCACACGCGGACTCGGTGATAAGAGCAAAGCAGCTTTTTGCTCATGATCTGTAAACTGTCAAAAACCCATCAGGTTGAGCGAGAGGATAAGTTATGTTATTTTACGATGGTAATGCTCAGACTGACAGAAACTTGCTCTACTACATAGTAGCTCAGAGACGTAAGTCTCGAGCAGTGTTTCTTCAGGCTGCAACGCGTCCTTGAAGGAGTGTTCCCATCTCCAAGATCCTATCCCAATATGTATCAGGTGTAATAAAAATAACATTAGCAAATAGCTCCCATTAGAAATGTAGTATAGTTTTTCTGATTCGTTATGTCACTTACCCTGTGTGCAGGACATTGCTGTAGCTTAGGTATCCATGGTTACGACCACTATCAGCTAACTGTCACTATGAATGGTCGTAGCCATGGATACCTAAGCTACTGCAATGCCCTGCACATGGGATAAGCAATATAGCAAATCAGAAGAACTATACTTCATTTCTAATTGTAAGTATTTACTAATATTATTATCATTACACATACTACATTTTGGGATAGTATCCTGGAGATGGGAATACCCCTTTAAGTGTGTCTAAGCGTACCCTTGAATTAATTTTCATTCAGTACAGCTTCATTTTGTTTAGTTAAAGAACATATTAGGGTTTTCCAATGCAGAATGGATAGCATTTTACGTTACACAAACTATCAATTAATGTTTCATTTCCGGTGGGAGAACTAACTGAAGGATCTCCAAAGATCTAATCACAGTGACTTGGTCAAAGCGATATATCCCCAACCTGCTGTCTCCTTCCCCATATCCTATAGAATGTAAGCCCACAAGGGCAGGGTCCTCTCTTCCCTCTGTATCAGTCTGTTTTTGTTAATTTACTGTAAGTGATATCTGCATCCTGTATGTAACCCCTTCTCATGTACAGCACATGGAATCAATGGTGCTCTATAAATAATAATATATCTATACATTTTATTACTTCTTGTATCCTACCACTTTACTTCAATATTAACATATATGTATTGTGATTGCTACACAGAAATCTATTTACTTGATCCATAAGAAAAGGACTTTGAAGAATGAATTACTGTTTTTTTCCATGCTTTTTTAATTAACTCCTTTATTTCTAAAGTGCTATACAGACCTGAAGGCCCTTGCATTTGTTACATTCAGAAGTGTTCAGGTAAGCAAATTCTGTGAAACATATAACCTGTAATTCCTCTTTCCCTTCATGGATAAGAGGGTTCGATAAAAAAAGCCCAGAAAACTAAGTTTAAAAAAATGTATAACATAAATTATTTGGTTTTACTGATGTAAACTGTGATAACTTGAAATAAAACTGATATAAATACATGCTCCATTCACTTACTTATTCAATGACAAGTCAAGGATAAACTTGGAACCAAAGGCCTCTATCTGAAAACTAGTTTGGGCAAGATGCACAGCCTGAAAGTGAAAAGAAATACAACGTCATAATTTGCAAGTAATAAACATAAAACATTTAAAAGTTGCTAGTCACGAGATTAACATCACTTTAGAATTATTAACGTCATTCCTTTTTGTAATTACCAATTCCTCACATCAATACCACTACATGTTAGCCAGCCAGTCTATGACGTATGCTGCATTACCCCTCCATTATATCCAAAAGGGTCGCCTTCAATGCAATTGAAACCTTTTCTTGATTTCCTGAGCAGTAAACGACTGACCAAGTAAGTATTCCCCAAGATTAGAAGCTTGCCTTCTTTACAGCATTCTAACCATTATTCTACACTGGAACGTCACAAGCCAGAATATAGCATGTTGATGCCATGGTTTATTCTTAATGGGGTATTCCCATCTCCAAGATCCTATCCCAATATGTAGTTGTAGGTGCAGGTGTAATAATAATAATAATATTATATTAGCAAATACCTCCAATTAGAAATGTAGTGTAGTTCTTCTGATTCGCTATGTTGCTTACCTCATGTGCAGGGCATTGCAGTAGCTTACATATCCATGGTTACGACCACTCATATAGTGACAATTAGTTAGTTAGGCCTATGCATACCTAAGCTACTGAAATGCCCTGCACATGGGGTAATCGACATAGTGAATCAGAAAAACTATACTATATTTCTAATTGGAGGTACAGGCACTGTAGTTTTCAGAACTTAAGACGCACCCAAATTTTCAGGAGGAAAATAGGGGAAAAAAATGTAATGCGTCAAAACTGGAGTCTGTCTTACAGCCCGAATTCAGCTTACCGGCAGGGGGGCAGTGGTGGTGGAGGTGGATCTGGGGTCACAGGAGCTGCAAGTCCCATCCCAGTCTGGTAAAAGGGGATGTTCAGCGGTACTTGGCAGTGCGGGGGGCTCTGCCGACATTTGTAAACGCCCTGCACTTCCACGGTTTCAATGTGGTGGACTCGGGGAAAATGGCAGCGCATGCGCAGATTGAGATCTCAGGAGACGAGCTCTGGGCTTTCACAAAATGTTGGCGGAGTCCCCGCACCACCGAGCACCGCCGAACATCCCCTCCTACCAGCCTGGGACTCGCAGCATCGTCCTGCAGCGTCGCACCACCAAACACCCCCTCCTCCTAGGCCAGGGTCTGTAGCATCGCACGCACTATTGACCGACTCCTGCCGCTGCTGCTGTCCAGGTATGCTACATTTGGTTAGTAAGACGCACCCCAGTTTCCCCCAAATTTGTGGGAAAAAAGTGGGTCTCACAGTCTGAAAAATATGGTATTTGCTAATAATATTATTACACCTTATTACATATTGGGTAGGATCTTGGAGATAGGAATACCACTTTAAATTAAAATGATCTCATTTCATTTTTCATTTGTTTTATCAACTAAGTAGAACACTAAAGGGGTTTTTCATTTTCACAAAAGTGGTGCCTAAATAATTGCATAGTTAGAAAACAAAAACGCAGATGAGTTCTCACCCTACTGGAGTGTAGCACCACCTCTCCGCTGTTCTGTGTTTAGGCTGAAGTGGTGATGTCTCAACTACAGAAGACATCAATGCTGCAGCCAATCACTGAACGGCCATCTAAATGAGCAGAGCCACTGCGCTCAGTGACGATCTGTAATGGTGATGTGTGCTGTATAGTGCAGCCATTGCAGAACAGAGCCACTGTGGAGAGCCAGCGCTGGGAACGGGGAAAGAGAAAGGGGAGGCAAGTACTAACTGTGTTTGCCGTTTAACAGCTACATAATTGTTTCAGCACCACTTTTTTGAAAGTGGAAAACCCCTTTAAAAAGAAAGCACAAAATAAAACTCACTCATTCAGTCTCTGGCCTCGCAAGGGTTATTTCATTGTTTGCTTCATCTTTTTTTATTACTGTAACATTCATTTCAAACTGCTTCCCAGACTGTGCCTGATCAACAGCTGGGGCGCCCCCACACAAGCCCCCACATACTGTATTTTGAGAAGTACCAGCATCTATACTCGGTCATGTAACCGTGGTTTCAGGTGAGCTTGCAGCAGGGTGTCTGTGTCTGCCAGCTTCTCCTCCCCTCTCCATAGAACTTTATAAGCACCAATCATTTGCTATCTCAGTAATGGGAAAACCTGTCTTCACTGAACACAGATTTTACCCATGAATTGAGGATGAATGATCAGTCCAGAAGAAGAAAGAAACAGATGTTTCTAATAAGATTTATTACAATATTTCTCGTTTGCATGTGTGCTATCGTTAGAAAACAGTTGTTTTCTAACGATAGCACACAAAACAAAACATTGTTTGCAAACAATGCAGGTTACACTTTTATTGACTTCTATATAGCAAACATTGCTCCTTTTGATATTAGCCAGAAGACGCTGGGGTAGCCACGCGCTGCTCATTAGGACGCAGGACACTGTACTGTTCTCCTTGGTTGTGGACTATATTACAGGTATGCCAGGTAACCAATAATACACAAATGTAAATGTTAATCTGCAATTCCACAAACTGCTGCCCAGAGTGGCTGGGAGCCTCAAGGCTTACATTATACCAGTGCTTATCAGGATTAGGTTTTACACTACACAGTTCAAAGAGACCGATGGGTCACTGCCAAATGACAGTTCTTAAAAAAGTGTCCCAAGTTCTTGATGATGGCCCAATGCCCAGAACTATGCACAGTTCATGGCATCTGCAGGAGCAAATAATAGTTCTGCGTTAGAAGAAAAGGTTTTAGTTATATCTGAATATATACCCAAAATATGTGTTACCAAATTTGAACACAATACACTAAACAATACATCTGATTACTATAGTATACAACATCCAACATACATACGAACATGCATATTAAAGACAGGGGGAAATGGGGATCAAGGCTATGAGAAGGAATAGGAAAGCATGATAAAACATTGTGTTGCGGAGTCAGATTGTTGCAGAAACTATCCTCAGACCCCTAATAGAATACCTGGGTGGCTCAGCTGAGCCTGCATGTTATTTCCATCTGGCAGACATATTCACAGCACTCATCAGCCGGACTTGTCCAATCTATTCTCTTCCTACAGACCCGATGTAGCAGGCCAGAATATACCCCGTCCCAGACTATGCCCGGGGTTAAAGTGGCCTAGGCCAGAATATACCCTGTCCCTAGGCCACATTATACCCCTCCAGGCCAGAATATACCCCCTGGGGGTGTACATAAAATAGCCTGGTGCCTGGGTTAAAGTGGCCTAGGCCAGAGTATACCCCGGGTACATTCTAGCGTAGGCTAAACTATACCCCTCCAAGCCTGAATATTGGTGTGTTTTTCCTGCTGTAGTTGCTCTACAGAATGACTGCAAAGGCAGAAAGTAGGGCTACACTTACAGTATATGTTGGAGGAGTTGTATTACACTGACAGTAGATGGCGCTGTTCCATCAGTGCACAGTTAATGTTATGTTGTATTGTAACTTGCTATGTATGTTTCTCTCTGCTCTCTATGATATGTACTCATTTCTCCAGTGTGAGTTCCTCTTCTATCTTGATAAGGGAGTATATTCTGGCCTGGAGGGGTATAATGTGGCCTAGGCCAGAATATACTAGGGGTATACTCTGGCCTACTCCACTTTAACCCCGGGCATAGTCTGGGACGGGGTATATTCTGGCCTGTTACACCAGGATTCACCAAAAGCCACAAATTGCTTATAACTGATTCAGAATAAAACTTATTTACTATGGTTATTTTAACAGCTTGAAAATACCGATACAGTTGCAAAGTATTAAAGAATCATCCTAGGACTCTTGATTGAAGCATACACCGTAGTCATGATGTGAGTTCATAAAAAAAACTCATGTATATGACCAGCGTTAGAAGAACAAGTGATCACATATCCACAAAATAAGGGATAACTTTTAGACTGATGGCGGTCCCCACTGATCATCAGAATAGTGCACCTAACCCACTAGAATGGAATGTCAGCGTGCAGCGCACCACTTCAATCACTCGACACGGCTGCCGGAGAAAGCTGAATATAGGGCTCCAGCACTCAGAGAATGAAAGGAGCCACAATAGGGCATGTGCTCAGCTGCTCCATTATATCAGGAGAAAAGTCTCCCGTTCTGGTGTCGGTACGGGCTCCAGCACTCAGAGAATGAAAGGAGCCACAATAGGGCATGTGCTCGGCTGCTCCATTATATCAGGAGAAAAGTGTCCCGTTCTGGTGTCGGTACGGGCTCCAGCATTCAGAGAATGAAAGGAGCCACAATAGGGCATGGCCTCGGCTGCTCCATTATATCAGGAGACAAGTGTCCCGTTCTGGTGTCGGTACGGGCTCCAGCACTCAGAGAATGAAAGGAGCCACAATAGGGCATGGCCTCGGCTGCTCCATTATATCAGGAGACAAGTGTCCCGTTCTGGTGTCGGTACGGGCTCTAGCACTCAGATAATGAAAAGAGCAACAATAGGGCATGGCCTCGGCTGCTCCATTATATCAGGAGAAAAGTGTTCCGTTCTGGTGTCGGTACGGGCTCCAGCACTCAGATAATGAAAGGAGCCACAATAGGGCATGTGCTCGGCTGCTCCATTATATCAGGAGAAAAGTGTCCCGTTCTGGTGTCGGTACGGGCTCCAGCACTCAGATAAAGAAAGGAGCCACAATAGGGCATGGCCTCGGCTGCTCCATTATATCAGGAGAAAAGTGTCCCGTTCTGGTGTCGGTACGGGCTCCAGCACTCAGAGAATGAAAGGAGCCACAATAGGGCATGGCCTCGGCTGCTCCATTATATCAGGAGAAAAGTGTCCCGTTCTGGTGTCGGTACGGGCTCCAGCACTCAGATAATGAAAGGAGCCACAATAGAGCATGTGCTCTGCTGCTCCATTATATCAGGAGACAAGTGTCCGTTCTGGTGTCGGTACGGGCTCCAGCACTCAGATAATGAAAGGAGCCACAATAGGGCATGGCCTCGGTTGCTCCATTATATCAGGAGAAAAGTGTCCCGTTCTGGTGTCGGTATGGGCTCCAGCACTCAGAGAATGAAAGGAGCCACAATAGGGCATGTGCTGGGCTGCTCCATTATATCAGGAGACAAGTGTCCGTTCTGGTGTCGGTACGGGCTCCAGCACTCAGAGAATGAAAGGAGCCACAATACGGCATGTGCTCGGCTGCTCCATTATATCAGGAGACAAGTGTCCGTTCTGGTGTCGGTACGGGCTCCAGCACTCAGATAATGAAAGGAGCCACAATAGGGCATGGCCTCGGTTGCTCCATTATATCAGGAGAAAAGTGTCCCGTTCTGGTGTCGGTACGGGCTCCAGCACTCAGAGAATGAAAGGAGCCACAATACAGCATGTGCTCGGCTGCTCCATTATATCAGGAGAAAAGTGTCCCGTTCTGGTGTCGGTACGGGCTCCAGCACTCAGTGTTATGATCTGCTACAAGCACTAAGGAAAGGTGGGAATTCTGTCCCTACAATAGGACTGAGCTGGATCCCTACGATGTAACGGGGGACCTGATCCTGCGACCAGACCCGCTAAAGTCCTCAGCTAGTCTGAAAGAAAAGACCTATAGTTGTGAGGGAGGAATCCCTACAAGATCTAGGGACTGGGTGAAAAGGTGGACACCTCCTAACAGAAAGTGTAGCAGGGAATATAAAACAGAAAACAAATACTAAGAGATCCTAAGATCAAGCAAAACTGACAGAGTAAGGCACCTAAGCACCCGGCCAGCTTAAAAGTAGATAATACAATGAAGTCCAGCAAAGCCAGAAGGGCGGAGCCAGACTAAATAGGGAAAAAAGGTCATGTGACCAGCAAACTGAAACAAAATCTAACAAGAGGGTTCTAACAGTACCCTCCCTTCTAAGAGGATCCTCCGGATCCCCTAGGTCTTAGGCTTATCCGGAAACCTCTTGTGAAACGCTCTGACAAGTCTAGACGCAGAAACATCATCCGCCCTCACCCATGAGTTATCCTCGGGTCCATAACCCTTCCAAGCGACGAGGTACTGCAAACTCCCTCTATACCGTCTAGAATTTAGGATGCGGGAAATCTCATATTGCCCGTCCTCCACTACCAGGGGAACAGTGGCCGAGACGTCTCCATCTGAGACCTCAGCTTTTTTCAAGAGAGAAACATGAAACACCGGATTAATCTTCCAGGATGTAGGAAGCTCCAACTTAACAGCAGATTGATTAATAACCTGAAGCACCTTAAAGGGCCCTACAAACTTGGGACCCAATTTCTTAGACGGAATCCTAAAGCGCAGATTCTTAGAGGACAACCAAACCATGTCACCAATAGCAAACAAAACCTCTTGTCGTTTTCTATCAAAATACACTTTGGATCTTTTGTTAGACTCCTGAAGATTACCACGCACATCAGTCCAAACTCTCTCCAAAACACCAGAAAAATTCTCCTCTTCAGGTACAGCCGATCCCAACTTGGAAAATGACCCAAAAGACGGATGTCTCCCAGTACAACAAAAAAAAGGCGAACAACCAGCAGAAGCGGATGTATGATTGTTAAGAGCAAACTCAGCAAGTGGCAGAAACTCAGACCACCCCTCTTGATTATCAGTCACAAAACAACGCAAGAACTGCTCAACATCCTGGTTTTTCCTTTCTGTCTGGCCATTAGACTCAGGATGATATCCGGATGAAAACGACAAATGAACTCCCAACCTGTCACAAAAAGCGCGCCAAAAACGAGCCACAAACTGAGGTCCCCTATCAGAAACAATGTCAGTAGGAACACCATGTAGTCTGACTATTTCCTTGACAAAGGCCTTAGCGAGAGTCTTAGCGCAGGGCAATTTGATGAAAGGAACCAAGTGACACATCTTGCTAAAACGGTCCACGACCACCCAGATGACAGTGAAACCCTCAGAGGGGGGAAGGTCAGTAATAAAGTCCATAGCCAAATGTGTCCAAGGTGCACTAGGGACCTCCAGAGGGCAAAGCAACCCTGCAGCAGGAGTATGAGAAGACTTAGATCTAGCACACACCGTGCATTGACGCACCCACTTAATGACTTCCTTCTGCCATCCTGGCCACCAAAAACTGCGACCCACAAGTCTCTTGGTCTCAGAGATTCCAGGATGACCTGCCAACCGAGAGTCATGACATTCAACAAACAAATCTCTCCTCAGGGTACCAGGCACAAACAACCTCCCATGCGGCGTGTTAGATGGGGCATTCTCCTGTGCTTTAAGAATCTCATCTTCCAACACGGAGTCCAAAACAGCAATAACAACCCCCTCTTGCAAGATGTTTTCCTCCTCCTCCTCAGTACCCACCATAGGAGAAAAGCTGCGAGACAAAGCATCAGCTTTAACATTTTTAGTACCTGGGATGTAAGTAACGGTAAAATTAAACCGTGAGAAAAATAGTGCCCACCTAGCCTGACGGGCATTCAAGCGTTTGGCAGCATCAAGGTAGATCAGATTTTTATGATCGGTGAAGACTTGAACGGGAAATTCCGCTCCCTCCAAAAAATTACGCCAGTGTTCAAATGCGAGTTTAATTGCCAACAATTCCTGATTACCGATATCATAATTTAGTTCAGACTCAGAAAATTTCTTTAAAAAAAAAGCACAGGGATGTACTCCATCCGTCTTTGCCTGAGACAACACCGCGCCGACCCCCACAGAAGAAGCATCAACCTCAACCAAAAATGGTTTAGTCACATCAGGCTGCGTAAGGATGGGAGCAGAGCTGAACCTCTCCTTTAGCAACACAAAAGCCTCAATGGCCTCAGTAGTCCACTGAACCGCATCAGCACCTTTCCTGGTGAGATCGGTCAGAGGTTTGGCAATCACAGAAAATTTTTTTATGAATTTTCTATAATAATTGGCGAACCCCAAAAACCTCTGTATTGATTTCACACCAATAGGTCTAGGCCAATCCTGCACAGCTTGCACTTTCACCGGGTCCATCTCAAAACCTTCACTGGAGACAATGTAGCCCAAAAAACTAAGTCTCTGTACAGCGAACTCACATTTTTCTAGTTTGGCAAAAAGTGAATTATCACTCAGTAACTGTAATACTTCACGCACACTCCTCCAATGAGACTCCAAATCCAGTGAATACCGTATATACCCATGTATAAGCCGAGATTTTCAGCCCATTTTTTAGGGCTGAAAGTCCCCCTCTCGGCTTATACGCGGGTCATATACGGGGGCCGGCGGGGGAGGGGGAGCGGGGTGTCGGATTATACTCACCTCTCCGTGGCCGTGGTCTCTGCAGCCCCCCTGCTTCTCCCACGATCTCCGGCTCCTTCCTGCAGCTGTCACATGGCACCGCTCATTAAAGTCATGAATATGCACATATTCATGACTTTAATGAGCGGTAGCACATGACCGCTGCAGGACTGAAGCGCTGCGGAAGCGCCGGGAGAAGAGGAGAGGCTGCAGGGACGCGCGGCGGAGGGGTGAGTATAGCGATATTTACCTGTCCCTCGGTCCACCGCAGCGCACTAATCCCTCGGTCCGACTCCTCTGTGTGTGAATGATGAGGCAGAGGGCGCGATGACGTCGTTAGTGTGCGCCCCGCCCCCTGCCTGATCATTCACACACAGAGGAGTCGGACCGAGGGAGCAGTGCGCTGCGGTGGACCGAGGGACAGGTAAATATCTCAGGTGCCGGGGTCCTGATAGCTACACCCCCCGCCTGCTCAGGACACCGGCACCTGGCCCCCAGCGACGAGAGGTGAGTATGTCATTTTTTTTTTGCAGCAGCAGCATATGAGGCCTATACTATGGGGCATAATTGTGCAGCATATGGGGGCATAATCTGGAGCATATGGGGGCATAATATGGAGCATATGGGGGCATAAACTGTGGAACATATGGGGCATAATATGGAGCATATGGGGCATAAGCTGTGGAACATATGGGGCATAATCTGGAGCATATGGGGGCATAATATGGAGCATGTGGGGGCATAAACTGTGGAACATATGGGGCATAATCTGGAGCATATGGGGGCATAACATGGAGCATATGGGGCATAAGCTGTGGAACATATGGGGCATAATCTGGAGCATATGGGGCATAATATGGAGCATATGGGGCATAATATGGAGCATATGGGGGCATAATATGGAGCATATGGGGGCATAATCTGTGGAACATATGGGGGCATAATATGGAGCATATGTGGGCATAATCTGTGGAACATATGGGGCATAATCTGGAGCATATGGGGGCATAATCTGTGGAACATATGGGGCATAATCTGGAGCATATGGGGGCATAATCTGTGGATCATACGGGCATAATCTGTGGAATATATGGGGGCATAATCTGGAGCATATGGGGGCATAATCTGTGGAGCATATTGGGCATAATCTGTGGAGCATCATATGGGGGCATAATCATTTTTCACCCTAGGCTTATACGCGAGTCAATAAGTTTTCCCATTTTTTTGTGGCAAAATTAGGGGGGTCGGCTTATACACGGGTCGGCTTATACATGAGTATATACGGTAAATCAAAATGTCATCCAAATACACAACCACACTTCTGCCGATCAAAGGTCTAAGGATGTCATTAATAAGATTCTGAAAAAATGCCGGAGCACTGGAAAGTCCAAAGGGCATGACCAGATTCTCAAAATGACCCAGTGGAGTGTTAAACGCAGTCTTCCATTCATCCCCCTCCTTCATGTGCAACAAATTGTATGCCCCTCGAAGATCAATTTTCGAGAACCACTTGGCCCCCACTAACTGATTAAACAAATCAGGAATCAATGGCAGTGGGTAAGGATTGCGTACAGTAATCTTATTAATCTCACGAAAGTCTAGACAAGGCCGTAAACCGCCGTCCTTTTTTTTAACAAAAAAAAATCCAACCGCCACAGGAGATTTGGAAGGCCTAATGTGACCGGCGGCCAAGCTTGTCTGTATGTATTCCTCCAAAGCCTTTCTCTCAGGAATAGTCAAATTAAATAAACGACTTTTAGGAAGAGTCGCTCCAGGGACAAATTCAATTGCACAATCATAATCTCTATGAGGAGGCAATACCTGCGATTCTTTATCAGAAAAAACTTTCCAAAAATCCTGAATAGGTACAGGTAACTCCCCCTTAACTACAGCAGCAATACGCCCGTTACAACACTTGTCATAACACTTAGGACTCCAGGACTTAATTTCATTGGTAGACCAATCCAGTACCGGATTGTGCAATTTTAACCAGGGTAACCCCAAAATCACCGGAGAAGGTAAATTATTCAAAACTACCAAATCCAAATTCTCTTGATGAACACCATTAATAGTAAGAGGAAATTCACAGATATGGTGAGTAACATTTTTCAAGTGAGAACCATCCACAGACACCACATTAATAGGAGAAGATAGAAGTTTGGGTTTTAATTTTAGTTTTTCCAAAAATTTCCCATCAATCACACTGAGAGTTGAACCACAATCCACAAATACCCGAAACTCCATTAATTCCTCCTCAACAGCAGTGGTAGCAGAAAGAAAGACACCTTTATTGTTTAAACAAGCTATGCGGGCAAAACTGACCTAATTTTTTTTTCTCTCTTTATTCATTCGAAGCGCACAGTTCTTAATGAAATGCTCAGATTTACCACAGTAGAAACACAAACCTTGAGCAAATCTGCGTTCTTTTTCTCGAGAGTGAGGTGTCATTGCTCCAATTTCCATCGGCTCTGCAATGTCAGTACATTCCTTCTCCAAACTTGGAGCTGACAAGGCAGATTTACTCTCATTAACCCTTGCACGCAGTCTCCTATCCACCCGTATGGCTAATTGCATAGCCTCTTGCAAGTTACCAGGTATGGGATAAGCAATCAGCAAATCTTTAACCCTTTCACTTAACCCTGCAAGAAATAAACTTTTCAAAGCTGAATCGTTCCAGCCCACCTGAGCGGACCACCTTCGGAAGTGAGTACAATATTTTTCCACATTACCTGATCCCTGTCTCAAACGTCTCAATTCTGTCTCAGCTGATGAAACACGATCCGGATCGTCATACAATAACCCCAAAGCAGAAAAAAAACTATCCACTGATCTAAAGCATGGATCACTAGGCTGCAGAGAAAAGGCCCAGTCCTGAGGTTCTTTGCGCAAAAGTGACATTAGAACCCTATGCGCTGTGATTCATTACCAGAGGATCTGGGTCTCAAACGGAAATACAACAAGCAAGCATTTTTAAAAGAAAAAAAATCTTGTTGTTCACCAAAAAATAAATCAGGCAAACGTACCTTTGGCTCCACGAAATCAGCTCCAGAACAACTACTCACGTGTTGCTGGATTTCAGCCACCTCCAGAGAGAGTCGCTGCAGGTGTTGAGCCAAATCCTGAACCGACACCATAATAGAAACTGAAAATCTTTCCTTAGAGATTTTTATTTTTTTTTCTTTGGGCTGGACTTACTGTTATGATCTGCTACAAGCACTAAGGAAAGGTGGGAATTCTGTCCCTACAATAGGACTGAGCTGGATCCCTACGATGTAACGGGGGACCTGATCCTGCGACCAGACCCGCTAAAGTCCTCAGCTAGTCTGAACGAAGACCTATAGTTGCGAGGGAGGAATCCCTACAAGATCTAGGGACTGGGTGAAAAGGTGGACACCTCCTAACAGAAAGTGTAGCAGGGAATATAAAACAGAAAACAAATACTAAGAGATCCTAAGATCAAGCAAAACTGACAGAGTAAGGCACCTAAGCACCCGGCTAGCTTAAGAGTAGATAATACAATGAAGTCCAGCAAAGCCAGAAGGGCGGAGCCAGACTAAATAGGGAAAAAAGGTCATGTGACCAGCAAACTGAAACAAAATCTAACAAGAGGGTTCTAACACTCAGAGAATGAAAGGAGCCACAATAGGGCATGTGCTCGGCTGCTCCATTATATCAGGAGAAAAGTGTCCCGTTCTGGTGTCGGTACGGGCTCCAGCACTCAGATAATGAAAGGAGCCACAATAGGGCATGTGCTCGGCTGCTCCATTATATCAGGAGACAAGTGTCCCGTTCTGGTGTTGGTACGGGCGCCAGCACTCAGAGAATGAAAGGAGCCACAATACGGCATGTGCTCGGCTGCTCCATTATATCAGGAGACAAGTGTCCGTTCTGGTATCGGTACAGGTTCAAGCAGACGGACACTGACAGATCTGCAAGATGTCTCCAAGCTGATGGATAGGGGATAACTTTTTCCACCAGACAACCCTCCTAAAAGCAGAGCTGGACTATAAACAGTGTCTCTTTGGTGGATCTGGGAGACATCCAAGCATTATACAGACAGCACCATAGGCTTCTTCCCACTCAGCTTTTCTAGTGTTTTTTCCCTATTCTATACATAAGCCTAAGAAAAACTGCCAGAAAAAAATATATTAAGTGTTGTCTGAAAAAATGGGCAAAAACAGTGAAAATGCACACAAAAAATGTTTGCTATTTTCCCATAGTCTTGTAGATAACATCTGGCTGTAGAGAACAGATCTGGTAATGCTGCTGCTATGGAGTCATTTACTAGTATACTTACCCCTGTATACAGAATAGCTGTCTGCTCAGAGGTTAGCCCTTTACATGTAGTAATTAATGCAATTTTTCATGCACTTTTTCGCAAAGGACAGGAATGAATACAAAAAGGAGATTTATTTATTATTTCTACTAAACAATCCCTTCTTTTATGATCCGCATGGCTTTAGCTAGAAAGGCTGCCTAAAAAAGACACCGACAACTGCATTAAAACTGCATGTGTGACGATGGCCCAAGGGATTGTCGTTCTGCCACACTCTTTCCTATAATACATTTACAGTATATTTATAGCATTTCCCTGATTAATTTAAAAAATAATATTTAGATTTTCTTATATATAATGATACAGGTATACAGCAGGGGAAAAAAGTATTGAACACGTCCCCAATTTTACAAGTAATATATTTCTAAACGTGCTATTGGCATGAAGTTTTCAATAACAACCCATCCAATCCAAAAGAAATCAAACCATAGATGACCATAAATTAAGTAATGTGTGACAATGTGAAATGACGCAGGGAAAAAGTATCTAGGTAAGTGACCCAGCTGGGACTACAGGGAGGCCGTTTATGTAGGTAAAACGCTGTACACTATCAAATTAAAAATCTGGTCTTGAGAACAGAGAGGATTTTTAATAAGGTGTAAAATGCAAAGTTACTTGATTTTACAAACAATTTGCTATTTTGCCCGTTTAGGAATTTGAGACAACCCCTTTACAGAAATGTATGAATAAATAGACAACTGGCTGTCACTAGTTGGGGTGTGCGTCCATGCACAGACTGACACTATCCAATCATTTCTCTCTGTATTGTATCACATTATGTAGGGACACACCTCTTTGACACTCAGTTGTCAATTTTTCATACATTTTTAGGAGGAGAAACATTATAACTTAGTGTATTTCACATTCTACATATCATTCAAATAAAACCTTGCAGTGGTTATTACTCTACTTACACAAGCCCTCCCAATACTTTTTCTATTAGGTAAACCTGTGGAGATGTGTGTGTAATGTAAAGTACGTGCAGTAATACACCCACTGATCGCCATCTCTGCAGAACTGGAGAAGATGTGGAAGGTGAAGGCAACAGTGATTCCAGTGGTGATAAGAGCACTTGGAGCAGTGACCCCCTAAGTTGGAAGAATGGCTACAACAGATCCCAGGAGCAACATCTGAGCTCTCTGTCCAGAAAAGCACAATGCTGGGAATAACTAAGATCCTACACAGAACCCTCAAACTCCCAGGTAGAGGAACCGAGAATGAGAAAGGACAAGAAAGACCACCCCCAGTGGGAGTGAGAAGGAAGTTTATATATATATATACATATATATATATATGTGTATATATATATATATTATTTTTTTTTTTTTTTTTTTGCCTAAAATACAAAGGAAATATGTCATCTTTAACTTTAGGCCTTTTAGAAATCATTTAATGTTCAATGTGCTTAACTGTTTATAACAGTAATTTTGACCAGGGGTGCCCAAACTTTTACATGCCATTGTACATTAAACATTTACACTGCATTACATACACAATTACATAGATGTTACAAATAAAATATATATATATTGGGCTTGCTTATTTAATCTTCAAGAACAGCATCTAACATTTATGGAGCTTTGTGACAACAATCAGTTACCTATGATACAAGTCTTCACTTTTCATCTTGCCACAAGGAAACAAACTCAGCATTGTTAAATACTGTACTGTATTTTGTCCTAGCTTCCCCAGAGACGCTTTTTACAGCAAAATGGTTTTAGCCAAGAGGTCTATACACTATGCTAAAAGCGCTCCTAATGTCACTTAGTGACATCTTCTGCAAGGTACATCAGACAAAACTGAATAAAGAATTTTTAATGTAAAGCTTTACATAGTTGCATGGTTTTTCTAAATGTACAGAACCATTTTATATAGTTAAAATGTTTGTATCAAAGGGTAAAAAAATACAACAATGTAGCCCTTAGCAGAATCCAGCAATGCAGCACTTATGGGGAGTGCTCAGAGTATTGGAAGGCAAGGAGATGACACTCATCGGAGGCATCTCATCTAAAGACTCATGGTTGTAGATAGATTTTATGACCACATGGCAGACTTGGAGCTCCACTGACCCACGTAATGGCTGAGTATTATTACTGGTCTGTAACTGTCAATCACAGCATGGACAGACCAAGCAGAAGAGTGCCTTAAGGTATGCCACACTAAACAAATCGCTAACGGATCGCTAAAAAACGTCACTATTTAGCGATCCCATTAGCGATATTTTCAGTGCGGAGCTTCCGCACAGCTTCCTGCTGTGTTCTCGTTATCCTGGAATCGTTCGACCCTATTTTATCGCTGCGCTCCGAACTGGCTAGTATCTTATCCTGTGTGCACCTTTTTTAGCGTTTTAGCGGTACTTTTGTACCGCTAAAAGTCGTAAGAAGATCGCTAACGGCGATAGGTCGTTAACATATCAGCTAAATGCGGCAGCATTTAGCGATATAGAAACATCCGCTAGCGATCTCATTAGTATGCAACGCTAACGAGATCGCTAGCGGATGTTTAGTGTGGCAGTCTTTAAAGTGCATATGCTAAATCAGGGCTGCGAGAATGCAGGCATTGACTTCTACTCAATCATCTTACCGCGCTTACTTACCATCTACACTCTATGGCCCTAGACAACATTTAGAGCGGACCTGTCACCAGTTCAAAACTAGCCAATTTTTTCTCGTTTTATTCTGCTGAGTATTTCATTTTACCTTTTTTTTAGTAAATCCGCCATACAGTTCCAGAAAAAAAAGGCCTATTTATTTAGTGCTTATTTAGTGCTAATATTTATGGTCTTTACCAAGGGGGCGTTATTTACAGGGTAATAATGCAGAGCAGACGTTACACACCCCAGAGAACCCTGTGTGCACTGACTCCTTGGTAAAAACCATAGAAAGGCTCATCACTGAAACCATATGGAAAGAAGTACCGTAAATATAAGCAAAATACACAGGGGAGTATCGTGAAATATAGTAAAACCTGGCCACTTTTGATCTGGTGACAGGCCCTACAAGTTTGATTTGGCACTAGATAAAGCTCTGTATAACATGAAGATAATATTAGGTCCCTCTATATGGCAGCACATGGACTATATTACACGTAGCATACATAATATCAGGCGTGGTTTCTGGTTTTCATATCTGAGTTAGGTAAAAAAATAAAAATTCATCCTCCATAATGTTAATGCCAATGTCGTACGAACAATGGTAAAGGCACAAGAAGATGTGTAATGATAATGTTGCTTAAACATAGAAGCAACAGAAACAGTAGAAGGAACATAAGAAAAAAAAAACTATACACATCCCCATGGGAAACAAAATGTGTGAAGGAAAATCAGTATTACAGCCAAAAAGTTTAGAGAGAGATGAAAAATAATAAGATAATGGACAAAGTGTGAGAGGTGTAATAGCAAAAAATAGAAACTTAGTAAAAAAAACGAAAAGTTAGAATGGTCCACTTTATATAACCCACTTCTTAGGGTATCCAACCATATACAGTGGGGAAAATAAGTATTTGATACACTGCCAATTTTGCATGTTTTCCCACCTACAAAGAATGGAGAGATGTGTATTTTTTATCATAGCTACATTTCAACTGTAAGAGACAGAATCTTAAAAAAAATCAAGAAAATCACATTGTAGGATTTTTAAATAATTAAATTGCATTTTACTGCATGAAATACGTATTTGATCACCTACCAACCAGCAAGAATTCTGGCTCTCACAGACCTGTTAGTTTTTCTAGCCCTCCTACTCTGCACTCATTACCTGTATTAATTACACCTGTTTGAACTTGTTACCTGTATAAAAGACACCTGTCCACACAATCAATCACACTCCAATCTTTCCACCATGGCCAAGACCAAAGAGCTGTCTAAAGAAACCAGGGACAAAATTGTAGACTTGCATAAGGCTGGGATGGGCTACAGGACGATGGCAAACAGCTTGGTGAGAAGGTAACAACTGTTGGCACAATTATTAAAAATGGAAGAAACACAAGATGGCTGACAATCTTCCTCGGTCTGGGGCTTCATGCAAAATCTTGCTTCGTGGGATAAGGATGATATTGAGAAATGTCAGGAATCAGCCCAGATATACACATGAGGAACTGGTCAATGACCTGAAGAGAGCTGAGGCCACAGTCTCAAACATTACCGTTAATAACACACTGCGCCATCATGGAATAAAATCCTGCAGGGCACGCAAGGACCCGTGCTCACACCAGTACATGTCCAGGACCGTTTGAAGTTCCCCAATGACCATCTGCATGATCCAGAGGAGATATGGGAGAATGTCATGTGGTCAGATGACATCAAGATAGAACTTTTTGGTATCAAGTCCACTCGCCATGTTTGGAGGAAGAAAAAGGATTAGTACAACCCCAAGAACATCATCTCAACTGTTAAGAATGGTACGGGAAACATAATACTTTGGGGTGCTTTTCTGCAAAGTTGACAGGACAACTGCACCGTATTGAAGGGAGAATGCATGGGGTCATGTATCACGAGATTTTGACCAACAACCTCTTTCCCTCAGTAAGAGCATTGAAGACGGGTCGTAGCTGGGTCTTCCAGAATTACAATGACCCGAAACACACAACCAAGGCAACTAAGGAGTGGCTCCATAAGAAGCATTTCAAGGTCCTGGAATGGCCTAGCCAGTCTCCAGACCTGAACCCAATAGAAATTCCGTCCCTCACAGTTGAAGTGTACGTATGATAAAAATTACAGACCTCTCCATTCTTTGTAAGTGGGATAACTTGCAAAATCGACAGTGTATCAAATACTTATTTTCCCCACTGTAAGTAACATATCTATGTGGGAGAAGTATGCTCACAAGTCATTCGCATACAGCAATTCATTTTGAATGCTAAATAAAAAAAGATTTTTGGAGGTTAATCAAATATCTAAATGGTTAAAATGGGGGTTAAATGAACATTACAAGAAATAATGTACAATTAATATTTACTGTAAAACAAAATCAGCCAAAAAGCTATATTAAAATATGTTCATATTGTTGGGGTCTGTGAGCTTGGACATTTCAAACCACCTTGGCGCTGCTCATAATATTAATGAAAAGTAATAACTTTGTAAAAGGACATCTGGGTTTGGTGACATTTTTCTTGGTGACTGAATGAGATTCATTTGGAAACCTTTTTACTTCTATTTAGAACATAATGTTCTGTATTAAAAGAATAAAAATAGAATAGCAGTGTTACGTTCCTAGGCAGCAGACATGGTTCGCAGCCCCTCTGTGCCACAGACCGGACTTACCCTGGAGGGGCATGACTAAGCAGCTACCTTGGTGTTCCTGGAGCCTCTAGTGGTGAGGTCAGACTTGTGCAGCAGGTCGCTGCCAGGTGCCCTTCCAGGGCGACGTCCCATAGTAGCTGCTGACCCAAAATGGCAGAAACATTACTTCAGATTCTCAGACTAAGCAGGAGGGACACTTGGGACAAGTTCAGACATGACGGCCTCTTCTAACAAATTTTGACAGGACGGCCACTTGGGACAAGTTATACACACATTTAACTAAATGCCTCCCAGCAGTTGCTGGGAGCATTTACCATGCGCGTACTCTGCCCCTTTAAGAACAGGTGAGCGTGTGCACACACGTGTCCTAGGCACGCCACTGGACACAATGTGGCATTCACAGAAGAGAGATGAGGCAGGAGAATGCTGGGGATCGTGCCGGGGCGGTGAGTTAGCCAGCGACCCTGCACAGAGGGAAAAGGGGACACCATGAAGGCGCCAGGCATAGCGCTACACGCGGATTTTCCATAAAGTCCCTTTTAAAGTCTATGAGATGCATATAGCAGAGAACATTCAATAAGGCTAAGGGCCTGTGCACACGTTGCGGAATTGCCGCGGTAATTTCCGTGGCAATCCCGCACCTCCCTGCCGCGGGAAATAAGCATTTTTATTGGTATGCGTATTCCCGCTAAAAACTAGCGTTTTGCAAGTGTAATCTTAGCTTGCAGAATGTTAGCGTTTTCCAAGCGATCTGTAGCATCGCTTGGAAAACTGATTGACAGATTGGTCACACGAGTCAAACATAGTGTTTGACAAGTGTAACCAACTTTTTACTATTGATGCCGCCTATGCCGCATCAATAGTAAAAAGATCTAATGTAAAAATAATTTAAAAAATAATAAATCGTGCTATTCTCACCTTCCGGCGGCCCCCGCAGCCTTCCTGGGCCTCAGCAACGTTCCCGGCCAATCCCGTTCCCAAGGATGCATTGCGATAGACCCCAGATGACGTAGCATCAGGCGAGACCGCTACGTTATCTGGGGTGATTCTCGCAATGCATTACTGGGAACGGGATTGGCCGGGAGCGTCGCTGAGAGGCGGGAAAGCTGCGGGGGCCGCCGGAAGGTGAGAATATCATTATTTTTTCTTTTAATTATTGTTTTCACAGGGATATGGTACCCAGGGCCTGGAGGAGAGGTCCTCTCCTCCAGGCCCTGGGTACCATCCGCACATGAACAGCTTACTTTGCGCATGGTGGGCATAGCTACATGCAGAAAGTAAGCGGTTCAATGCATTCCTATGGCGGCGTAATCGCCACGATTCCGGAAAAAGAATGAGCATGCTGCTTTTTTTTCCGCAATGTGATTGCACCACAGGAAAAAAGCGCAACATGTGCACATCATTGCGGAATCCCATAGGATATAATAAGTTGCGTTGGGTAAGCATTTTTGCCGCATTTTCGCAGCGAAAAACAACGCTAAGAATCCTCAGCGTGTGCACTTAGCCTAAATGTATATTTAAACAATATTCTTACATGGCTCACTAACTAACGGATTACATGGCTCACTAACACTATTATTTGTTCTAAAACAACAACAGATTGCTCCATTCTGTATGTAACACACCAGTGATCTGTGTGAATGTGTCCTTCTCAGATAGCAGATGTATAATGCAGACATTGACAGTATACTGAATAGCTTTTTTCTACATGTATAGAAGATTTGGGATTTCCCACATATTTGGTCTAAAGATCTATAAGTGTACTTAGTATAGTAACATTGCAAGGCGGAAGAACTGTAAATGGAAAAACCTGACTTTAATGGCCATCAGCCAGAAGGTCAAAGAAAGTGGGTTCTGCCAAGCTAGCAACACAAATGTGAGAGACATGCACAAAAAGGACCTTGAGATTACCTTGCAACTAACCAATTCCCTAGAAAATGTCCTTTTAATTAATGCATTGTAACTGGTTTTATGTGTTGACTGAGAACCAAATTAATTAAGTTAATTTAGACACCTCACTTTTATTTTACTTCATTTACTTCAGGGAGTAATAGATAGATAGATAGATAGATAGGATAGATAGATAGATAGATGATAGATAGATAGATAGATAGATAGATAGATAGATAGATAGATAGATAGATAGATATGATAGGGCCGAAAGTGCTGTAACCCTTGAAATTGTTCCAGAACACGAAGTTGTCTCCCACAAAATTATTGCAATTACACATTTTTTGTTATACACGTTTATTTCCTCTGTGTGTATTGGAACAACACAAAAAAAAAACACAGAAAAAAAGGCAAATTGGCCATCATTTCACACAAAACTCCAAAAATGGAACAGATAAAATTGTTGGCACCTTTCCAAAATTGTGGGTAAAGAACTTTGAATGAGCATCACATCCTTGAAACAAACTCACATGCGGCAATTAGCAGGTGTGGACAATAAGAAAATCACACCTGAAACCAGATAAAAAGGGGAGACATTGACTCAGTCTTTGAATTGTGTGCCACACTAAGCATGGAGAACAGAAAGAGGAGAAGAGAACTGTCTGAGGACTTGAGAACCAAAATTGATTAAAAATATCAGCAATCTCAATGTTACAAGTCCATAGAGATTTTGATGTTCCTCTCTCCATGAGGTAACAACATAATCAACATGTTTACAACCCATGGAACTGCAGCTAATCTCCCTGGACGTGAACGGCAGGGAAGAATTGATGAAAGGTTGCAACACAGGATAGTCCAGATGGTGGATAAGCAGCCCCAAATTTCAAAGAAATTCAAGCTGTCCTGCAGGCTCAGGGTCATCAGTGTCAACGTGAACTAGACGTTGATATTTGAGTGAAATTAAACTTTATAGTTGGAGACCCAGGAGGCCCCCGCTGCTGACACAGACATATAAAGCTAGACTGCAGTTTGACAAAATGTACATGAGTAAGCCAAAATCCTTCTGGGAAAACATCTTGAGGACAGATGAGACCAAGATAGAGCTTTTCGGTAAAGCACATCATTCTGCTTACCGAAAATGGGAAATGAGGCCTACAAAGAAAATAACATAGTACCTACAGTCGAATATGGTTTAAAGATGTTTTGGGATTGTTTTGCTGCCTCTGGCACTGGGTGCCTAGACTTTGTGCATAGCACCATGAAATCTGAAGATTACCAACGGTGTTTGGGTCACAATGTAGTGCCCAGCGTCAGAAAGCTGGGTCTGCGTCCTAGGTCATGGGTCTTCCAGTAGTACAATGACCCCAAACATGCTTCAAGAAGCACCCAGAAATGGATGGGAACAATGCACTGGAGAGTTCTGATGTGGCCAGCAATGAGTTCGGATTTAAATCCTATTGAACACCTGTGGAGAGATCTTAAAATTGATGTTGGAAGAAGGCACCCTTCAAATATGAGAGACTTGGAGCAGTATGCAAAAGATGAGTGTTTCAAAATTCCAGTTGGGATATGTAAGAGGCTTGCTGATGGTTATAGGAAGCGATGGATTGCAGTTATTTATTTCAAAGGGTGTGCAACCAAATATAAGTTGAGGGTGCAAACAATTTTGTCCTGCCCATTTTGGGGGTTTTGTGTGAAATTATGTCCAATTTGCCTTTTTTCTCTGTTTTTTTGTGTTGTTCCAATACACACAAAGGAAATAAACATGTGTATAACAAAACATATGTAATTGCAATGATTTTCTAGGAGAAATACTTCATTTTCTGGAATCATTTCAAAAGTGTCAACACTTTCAGCCATGACTGTAGAAGATAGATAGATAGATAGATAGATAGATAATAGATAGATAGATAGATAGATAGATAGATAGATAGATAGATAGATAGAAAGATGATAGATAGATAGATAGATTTATTTCTTGGCTATTATGGAGTGCAATAGTTATTTGACCATTACACAGACCCACTTAGAATGAAGCACAACCATAAGAACACATGACTCCTAAGTGATAATGATGATGGCTCTGATCATATCAAGTGAATTATTCTTCTCCATGATTAAATCAGATGAGGATGGGCACATTGTGACAGCAGAGCTATTTTGCTGCCTCATTCTACGCTTCATTGCACTGCCATATGGCAAAAAAGTATGAAATGACTGAAACCCATTGTGCACCATGCGACTAATGTATACGCATCTCACAGACGATGTGCTATATGTGCACTAAATCTACAATACAACAGAATAGGGACAGAATTCAATTATTCTTTGGTTACTAAACATCATACTAATTAAGGTTAACAAATATATGCATTTTATTTAATTGTATTTCTCTTAAATACTAAATTTTTCTGCAGCATTAAAAGGAACCTGTCAGCAAGATTGTGCACAGTAACCTACAGGCAGTGTCAGGTCGGTGCCGTTATACTGATTACAATGATACCTGGTGATGAAATCCGTCTCATGGTTGTTCTTAATCTTTATTTTCAGTTTTGTGTTAATGTCATGCTCGTGTCCTAAGACGGGGTTCATGCATGTGGTGGTCTGATTAGATATTCATAATGCAGACTGCTGACAGGTCACTGATCCCTCACTGGCCGGCCCACTAATTTACATAATGAATATTCGTGCCTACTTTAAAAAAAAAAAAAAAACTTCAGTGAGCAGGTGCAAGCCGTGCCACCTGCGTTACAGCATAATCGCATGTTCCCATGTGCCAATAACTGTTCTTCATGTTATTCAGCTAGAAAAAAAAAACAATCAAATGGAAAATGGCGCCCGCCGTGCCTGCGCAGTAGCAGCTATCGGTGTATATAGCTGTGATCCGATAGCTGCTACTGTGAATTCGCGCCATTTTCAAATTTATTTTTTTTCTAGCTGAATAACATGAAGAACAGTTATTATAGGCACATGAAACATGCGATTATGCCGTAACACAGGTGGCATGGCGGGCACCTGCTCACAAAGGTAGGAGTACAATGCGGACAAGACGTCAGGACGACGGCTGTTTCGCGCAGGTGTGACGTCTTGTCTACATTGTACCTCCTGCCTCTGCTATTTTATGTGATTCCAGAATAAAGGACTGTTTTTAAAGGGACAGTGAGTGCTACCACTTTTTCTGCTTATACATCATAGACTTGGTCATTGATTTTTTCTTATGGATGAGCACCCCGGTACCATGGAGCAGGTACAGTGCCAATAGACATTTAACCCCTGCAATACACTAACTTAAATCTGACTGGCTGTGCCAATTTCGCTTTCCATAATGTAATAGTTATACATTTGCCTTAGCGCACATTTATTTATAGTCCACTGAAATGTCACATACAAGTAAGATGAAAGATGCAACACATGCTGTTATGAATGTTTTAGAAATGAATTCTGAGCAGAAGCTCCCTCTGTGGTTACAAACAGTACTGAACCATTCAATGAGGATTGGCAATCAGGAATTACAGACTGGCTGGATATAAGGGAGGTTTCCCCCCATCATGGTTGCTGGTGATCAATTGTTCTTGTCTCAACTGTGGTTCCTGGTTTACTTGGAAGCTTGATGAGTCTTGCCTCTTCTCCTGCTCTCAGATAAGATATTTTCTGTTTTTTGTTTTTATGCTTGCCATTTGCATTTTTCTCTACATTTCTGTGAGGTTGGCCAGGTTCCCCTCCCCGGGGGACTTGGTCTCCTCTCGGTTCCTCTGGAGCCACTGTTGTTTGTTCATTTGCCTTTAGTTGTGGTGGTTAGTCAGGGTACTGCAATCCAGTAGATGCCAACCTCTCTGGTGTATTGCCGTTTTTGCCTGCTCTCCTCAGCTACCAAAACATAACAGTATCACCGGCCATAACTGAAAATTATATGGTACTCACAGAAGGGAAAAATAGTGTGGAAAGAAAAAAGTTGTTAGAGTTGTCAGAGATTTTTTTTTTTCTCTCTGCATTTTTTTTTTCCCTCTTTTTCTCTGGGTGCTGAGGAGGATTTTTTTTTTCTCTCAATGGAGTTTGCACAGTTGTCTGGCCGTGTGGATCAGCTTGAAGTTCGGAGTATTGCTACCTATCTTGCAGGGTTGCCGGTTGTGGAACCTAGGATCCCCATGCCAGATTTGTTTTGGGGGGATCGAGCTAAATTTCTGAATTTCAAAAATAACTGTAAGTTGTTTTTTGCCTTAAAACCTAAGTCCTCAGGGAACGCAGCACAGCAGGTTCAAATTGTCATCTCTCTCCTGCGCGGCGATCCTCAGGATTGGGCTTTTTCCCTGACACCTGGGGACCCTGTTTTGAGTAATATTGATGCATTTTTTCTGGCTCTGGGGTTATTGTACGATGAACCTAATGTCACTGATCAAGCTGAAAAAACCTTGTTGGCATTAAATCAGGGGCTTGAGGACGCTGAGTTGTACTGTCAGAAATTCCGAAAGTGGGCAGTTCTGACCAAATGGAATGATGATGCTTTGGCAGCTCTTTTTCGGAAGGGTCTGTCAGAGAATGTAAAAGATGTTATGGTGGGTTTCCCTGCTCCCTCTGGTCTCAATGATTCTATGTTGTTGGCGATTCAAATTGGGCAGACGTTTGCGTGAGCGTAGAGGTATGCGTGGAATGGTGTTGCCTTGTGAACCAGCTTCTGAACCCATGCAGTGTGATAGAGTGGCTTCTGGGGCACAGCGTCATGAGTTTCGAAAACGCAATGGGTTATGTTTCTACTGTGGTGATGCCTCTCATGCTATTTCATTCTGCCCTAAGCGGGGAAGACGTTTTGCATGCTCAGTTGTCTTGGGTAGTGTTCAGACTAAATTTCTGTTGACTGTTACCCTGATTTGCTCCCTGTCCACATTTTCTGCTCAGGCTTTTGTTGATTCGGGAGCAGCTATTAACCTGATGGATTTTGATTTTGCTAAACGTTGTGGGTTTCCCTTGATACCCCTACGGAAGTCTATTCCCCTACTGGGGATTGATTCTACCCCTTTGGCTGAGAATAAACCCCAGTTCTCTACTCAGGTGATAATGAATGTTGAACCTGATCATCAGGAGAGTTGCAAATTTTTGGTGCTGTATAATCTGCATGACATTATTGTACTAGGTTTCCCTTGGTTGCAGTCTCATAATCCTGTTTTGGATTGGAAATCTGTGTCTGTAACCAGTTGGGGCTGCCAATGTGTTAATGCCAACACTCCTGTTTTTTCTGCCTCTCCCCAGGCTCAAGATGTGCCAGACTTTTTGACTGATTTTTCTGATGTGTTTAGCGAAAGTAAATCTGCATCCTTGCCCCCCCATAGGAGCTATGACTGCGCTATTGAATTAGTGCCTGGTAGTAAATTCCCTAAAGGTCGCCTTTTTAACTTGTCTGTACCTGAACATGACGCTATGCGGTCTTATATCAAGGAGTCATTGGAGAAGGGTCATATCAGACCATCCTCTTCACCCTTGGGTGCTGTTTTTTTCTTTGTGGCCAAAATGGATGGTTCATTAAGGCCGTGTATTGATTATCGTCTCTTGAACAATATCACTGTGAAATATCAATATCCATTACCCTTGATTTCTGACCTGTTTTCCAGGGTGAAAAGTGCTACTTGGTTTACCAAGCTTGACCTCAGGGGGGCATATAACCTTATTCGCTTTAAGCACGGGGATGAATGGAAGACGGCGTTTAATACCCCAGAGGGGCATTTTGAGTACCTAGTGATGCCCTTTGGGCTCACTAATGCTCCTTCCGTCTTCCAGTCCTTCATGAATGACATTTTCAGGGATTTTGTGGATAAATTTCTGATTGTTTATTTGGATGATATGTTGATTTTTTTCCAATGACTGGGACTCTCATGTGAAACATGTTCGGACTGTGTTCCAGATTTTGAGAGAGAATGCTCTGTATGTGAAGGGATCAAAGTGTCTTTTTGGCGTACAGAGGATCTCATTTCTGGGATTCATTTTGTCTCCATCTGTTATTGAAATGGACCCGGTCAAGGTTCAGGCCATCTGTGATTGATTCCAACCTACTTCATTAAAGGCTCTTCAGAGATTCTTGGGTTTTGCCAATTTTTATCGTAAATTTATTGGTAATTTCTCTGTTATTGTTAAACCATTGACTGATTTGACCAAAAAGGGTTCTGATGTGGTGAATTGGCCTCCTGAGGCAGTCTCTGCGTTTCAGGAACTTAAACAGAGATTCACTTCTGCTCCTGTTCTATGGCAGCCTGATGTTTCTCTGCCATTTCAGGTGGAGGTTGATGCCTCTGAAATTGGGGCAGGTGCCGTTTTGTCCCAAAGAGATCCTGAGACCTCTAAAAGTAACCCTTGTGCTTTTTTCTCTCAAAAATTTTCTCCAACTGAACGTAATTATGACGTGGGTAATCGGGAGTTATTGGCCATGAAGTGGGCTTTTGAAGAATGGAGACATTGGCTGGAGGGAGCCAAACATCAGGTGGTGGTCCTCACGGACCATAAGAATCTGGTTTATCTGGAATCAGCCAAGCGACTTAATCCTAGACAGGCCAGGTGGGCCTTGTTTTTCACACGTTTTAATTTTGTGGTTTCCTTTCTTCCTGGCACTAAGAATGTTAAGGCGGATGCCCTCTCGAGGAGTTTCTTTGCGGACTCTCCTGAGTTATCTGATCCTGCTGTTATTTTGAAGGAGGGTGTAGTTCTTTCCACCATCTCACCCAATTTGAGACTGGCCTTGGAAGGGTGTCAGGAGGATAAACCCGAGCGCTGCCCTGTTGGGAAATTGTTTGCCCCAGACCAGTGGAAGAAGAGTGTGATGTCTGAGATTCATTGTTCCGCGTTGGCCGGTCATCCCGGAATTTTTGGTACCAGAGACTTGGTGAGTCGGTCCTTTTGGTGGCCTACTTTGTCTTGTGACGTCAGGGAGTTTGTGCAGTCCTGTGGGACTTGCTCTCGCTCCAAGCCTTGCTCTCGCTCTAGTGGTTTGTTGATGCCATTGCCTGTGCCCAAGAGACCATGGACCCATATCTCTATGGATTTTATTTCCGACCTCCCTGTTTCTCAGAGAATGACCATTATCTGGGTGATTTGTGATAGGTTTTCCAAGATGATACATCTTGTGCCATTACCTAAGTTGCCTTCCTCCTCCGAATTGGTGCCTTTGTTCCTTCAGCACGTCGTTCGGTTACACGGCATTCCTGAGAACATTGTTTCTGACAGAGGAGTCCACTTTGTTTCCAGATTTTGGAGGACTTTTTGTTCTAAACTTGGTGTTCAATTGTCTTTCTCCTCTGCTTTTCATCCTCAGACCAATGGACAAACTGAGAGAACAAACCAGACATTGGAGACTTATCTGAGATGCTTTGTGTCTGCTGATCAAGATGACTGGGTCTCTTTTTTGCCTTTGGCTGAGTTTGCTCTTAATAATAGGGCAAGCTCTGCCACTTTGATGTCTCCATTTTTCTGCAATTTTGGGTTTCACCCTCGATTTTCTTCGGGACAGACAGAGGCTTCTGTCTGTCCGGGTGTTGACTCTGTTGTGGTGCGTATGCAGCAGATTTGGGACCAGGTAGTGGAGAGGTTGTCCCTCTCTCAGGAGAAGGCCCAGCGGTTTGCCAACCGGCATAGGACTGATGGTCCTCGGTTTAAAGTGGGGGACTTGGTCTGGTTGTCCTCAAGAAATATCGCTATGAGAGTTGCATCTCCTAAGTTTAAGCCTAGGTTCATTGGACCTTATAAGATCATGGAGATTCTTAATCCTGTTTCCTTTCGTTTACTTCTTCCAGGGACATTTAAGATCCATAACGTGTTCCACAAGTCCTTATTGAAGAGGTTTGTCGAGCCAGTGGTTCCTATGGCTGCGCCCCCTGACCCTGTTTTGGTTGAGGGCAATCTGGAGTATGTGGTTGAGAAAATATTGGATTCTCGTTATTCTAGACGGAAACTCCAGTATTTGGTTAAGTGGAGAGGTTATGGTCAGGAGGACAATTCTTGGGTGTTTGCTTCGGACATCCATGCTAGGAGACTGATCCGTGCGTATCACAGAGCTCATCCTGACTGACCTGGTTGCACAAATGAGGGTTCGGTGACCCCTCCTCAAGGGGGGGGTACTGTTATGAATGTTTTAGAAATGAATTCTGAGCAGAAGCTCCCTCTGGTGGTTACAAACAGTACTGAACCATTCAATGAGGATTGGCAATCAGGAATTACAGACTGGCTGGATATAAGGGAGGTTTCCCCCCATCATGGTTGCCGGTGATCAATTGTTCTTGTCTCAACTGTGGTTCCTGGTTCACTTGGAAGCTTGATGAGTCTTGCCTCTTCTCCTGCTCTCAGATAAGATATTTTCTGTTTTTTGTTTTTGTGCTTGCCATTTGCATTTTTCTCTGCATTTCTGTGAGGTTGGCCAGGTTCCCCTCCCCGGGGGGCTTGGTCTCCTCTCGGTTCCTCTGGAGCCACTGTTGTTTGTTCATTTGCCTTTAGTTGTGGTGTTTAGTCAGGGTACTGCAATCCAGTAGATTCCAACCTCTCTGGTGTATTGCCGTTTTTGCCTGCTCTCCTCAGCTACCAAAACATAACAACATGCATTAAGAGGCAATTGCTTCTTAATGAATTTGGTGCATCTTACTTTAGCGCACTCTTCATCAAGAATAGCACGGTGGCTCAGTGGTTAGCACTGCAGCCTTGCAGCGCTGGAGTCCTGGGTTCGAGTCTCACCAAGGACAACAACATCTGCAAGGAGTTTGTATGTTCTCCCCGTGTTTGTGTGGGTTTCCTCCGGGTACTCCGGTTTTCTCCCACACTCCAAAAACATACTGATAGGGAATCTAGATTGTGAGCTCCATCGGGACAGCGACGATAATGTGTGCAAACTGTAAAGAGCTGCGGAATATGTTAGCGCTATATAAAAATAAAGGTTATTATTAAGCTTGGCGTGCAAAATGCCAATCTTGTTGAATTGCAAAACTTTGGGCTTTTAACCAAAGTATTTTCAGAATAATTGCAAACAAAAATTTTACTGACGGCCAGAATTGATTACAGATCTTAGCACTAAGAAAATGAAAGCCAGGAAGCGGCCATAGAAAACGTATTTCTAGACAAAAGTAGGTATCCTTATGGAATGCATTCATAAATTGATTGATTTCAAGAGCCCCACACCATGAAATCTATTTTATAATAAAGACAATTCCATCCGTAAGATCGACCTAGATCGGACAATTAACCTCCAATTCCATCAGTGTGGTACATTATAGCATTTACTGAGAAATGTAGAATAGAAATGAGAACTTGTAGTTGCGCTACAATCTAGTGACTTTTGGTGATTTTTACGGCAGTCCCAGCTAGCTCCGCCAACTTTCCCAGAGGGGGTGTGGTAGAGAGGCCCACAGATTCATCATAATTTACGCCTAAAAAGTGGTGTAAATTACAACAGAAATGTACTCTAGTGCTTGACTGTAATACCTGTCTCGCAGTGTTTCATAGCAGCTGAAAGATGCAAAACAAATCACAGAAAAAAGGCAGCCATCTTTATCAACACTGGGTCACATTACTAATGCACTAGAGGATGCAGCAGCCCCTCTATGATAAAGGCGGGAACAACACGGGTGTAAAATACTAATGAAACAACCACTCACAACCTACCAGTTCATGGAGGGGGTGGTCATCTTATCAAAAATGCACACAGATGAGGCTTGCATAGGGCGCCAGTCACACAGATGTAGTGCACAGAGTCTGGCCAAAAACTATGGGTGACGTCCATACTATTAGATCAAGCAGGCCGCCCAGCATCATATAAGTGCGCCCACAAGGACAAACATCCAAATTCCCTCACCCAACACTAAAGGTCTTGGCTGCACCCCGAACAAAAATGAAAAGATGTGCAAAAAAATCCTTGTGCATTTCTAATACTCGGCAACTACCCCCTCCAGGAACGGTAGGTGTGAGCCTTTATCGTCCTGTGCACCCTGCTGCATGCTGTAGTGAATTGGCGTTGTGATCTGGTGTTGGTACATACGCCATACAGCTGCCATTTTTCAGTGATATTTTTGAATTTTCTGTCCTTTTTGATGAGTTGCAGCTGAAGGATGCACCAAAGTAATGGAGAGTCTTGATGAACTGAGGACTATGTGGTTTTAACAGAAGTATTTTCAGATTAATTCCAAACTAAACTACTGATGGCTCATATTGATCACAGCTGTCAGGACAGAGAAACTGACAGTCAGGACTTGGCCCTAGAAAGTGGATTACTAGGAGAGTGCTTATGTGAATATTGCACATTTATGATTCTCCCCCCACTTTAAACACCATTTTGCATTGTACATCTGTTTTCAAAATGTCTTTGCTGTTCTGCTATACCTGCACTTTTGGTAGTAGGACCAGAGGGCTAACATTGGAAACATCTCTAGCAACTCTTTCCTGAATATGCCAACAAGATGCACTGTAATAATCAGATGATCACTTAAATACACAAGACCTGTTCACACCCAGAACTGAGCTTACTAAGGTGTCAGGAGCCCTGTAGCACCGACCTTGGTAAGGATTGACCTTCCGACCCACATAAAGCCCATTCTGGGGCACACACAGTCTGGCATGGTACTGAGCTGTGCGGGACACCATGTCATCAAGCATTTGCTTTGTCAAACTCGTACAATAATGGCACATACACAGGTATGGGAGCTGTATTACACTTCTGTACAGCTGGATGTAGAAGAAGGATATGCAGAGTGGTGTGCATTAGCCCATAAACTGAGAGGGATAGAAATGAGAAAGTTACAACTGCAAAAACTAACATACTAGGAAATACTGAATGTATTTGTAAATTTGAGATCTGATTATAACATGAAGCCTTTAAAAAAATAATTGGGTAGCGTCAATAATATTCAATAGGAAACCAACTAAATGATAGATGTCATCCGAGCGCATTGCGATGATCTGCACGCACTCATTGACTTGCATGGCCGACTGCGATCCGATAATCAGATCAAATTTGGAAATGTTGCGATCTTTTCCCTTGGACACGTGCACGGCCCCATAGACTAACATTGGTCTGGGTGCGATACGATGTTTTGTCAGATCACACTCGGACGGCAAATACGGTGGTCTGCACCTGGCCAATGGTAGGCCATCAATATAAAAGTACTGGACAACCCCTTTAAGATTGTGTTTATATGTTGTGGTTCTGCTGCAGGGTCTTGATGTGACATTTGCAAAACTGCTTTTATGTTGCCCAAAAAAAGCCAAACACGATTTTTAATAGTTTGTTTTTCAAAGTTGATGCAAGCCTTAAAGAAAACTAAGACCATGACATGTGAATACAGCCTAAAAGATGCAGCCTACATACAATTATCCTTACGATTTAGACAACTATCCCAAATTTAAAAAGGATAAAATATGGCCATGTTCACATGCTACTGATGTGCTGAGGCGCAGAATTTGTAGGTAATTCACTGCTGACATCCACATCTGAAGCTTTGACTTCTGTTACATATTAACTAGAGGAATAACTTTATTGTAATTTATGGAAGTAATCTGCGGTTATTCACAGTGGAATCCACAGCATCAGGTTGGTATTGAGACACCTATCACTTACTATACAGCGCACTTTATCTGAAGCATCTGAATGGGTTATACAAATTTAAAGCATAACCGTTGCTTAACATATATTTCAGGAATCTATAGGAAATATGAAAATAAAAACTTTTGGAATATATCTGATCAGAGAAACCTGCTTTCTTCTCCTTCTGGATTAATCTTTCACTCTCAATTTATGGGTAAGAATCTATAATCAGTGAAGACAGATGTCCCCATTACTGAGAAGGAGATACCATAGATGCTATTGAGAGAAGATGGGGGATTGAGGCGCTAGAAGAAGGCACGGACATCCTGCTGCAGGTTCACCTGAAACAATAATTACACATTAAAAGGAACCAGTCAGCTGATTTATGCTGCACGAGCCACCATGTTTTGGATGACTAGTCCGAGGTGTGTCCCCGTCTACTTCTCATCACCGACAGGTATCTCTCAGCTTGGCATTGATCTATTTGGTTGTGGAACCAGTGGTACGGCCATTTCTTCAGAGTGTTCCAGGAGCCATTTTTTTGACACAACTTTAGGCCACATGTTTCTTGTGCTACTGTAAGCAGTCTGTGTGGCCTAAACGTGCTACCATGGCCTGTAGCATCTCTGGACTTGTCTCCCATCAAGCACATCTGGGACGTCATTGGTCAGCAATTGCAAAGGGAGCTGCCAGCAGTGGAACATGATGATTTGCTCAAGTAAATTCAACCTTACAGGCCATTCCTCAGACAATCATTAATAACCTCAATGATAGCAGCCAAAGTGTGTAAGTGCAGGGATTTCTGGATGTGGGGCTCATACTCGATATAAATCAAAATGTTCCGAAAAATTTGTTTCCATTTTTTTATCATTTGTATATTATTAACCCCTTCACAACATTTGACATACTTATACTTCATGGTCGCATAGGGGTTCCCGACCGATGATGTAAAATTATGTCATGGCAGTCGTGCGTGGCACAGAAGCTGTGCCCGTGCGATCGCCGCCAAGAGCTGAGCTTCCATGATAGCCGAGCTTCACAGCAAGCAGTGGTGTCCAAAACACCCCAGGCTTTTTAACCCTATAAATGCCGTTCATCAATATCAATCACAACACTTAGGAGACTGGGAGCTCCCTCTCCTGTCCAATCGGCGCCCCTCTCAACGTCATCACAAAAGCACGATCGTCGCCATGGCAATGCCAGGTCATCACGACGAACTCCGGATCCGCCAGCTACGGAAGGCCTATTAGACCATGCTAAGAGAATGGTCTTCAAGAGGCTTCTGTCAATGTAACACTGACAAGTATAAAGCATTGCAAAACTGGTTCATTGCAATGCATTACACCAGTGATCAGAGTGATAAAATTTAAAGTCCCATAGAGGGACCAAGTAAAAAAGTTATAAAAAAAATCATAAAATTATTTAAAAAAATGAAAAAATATCATACCAATACATATATTTATGTAAAAACAAAAAAAGTATTGCCGCATCCAGAACGACTTGATCTATAAAACTGCCACACTAGTCAATACCTTCAGTGAACACCAAAAAAATTAAAAGTTAAAAACGAGGCAAAAAACAATGCTTTTTAATCATATGTGTAGCCCAGCTACGCAGGCACACATAAAGTCCAGGAGAGTGCACAGGAAGGTAACAGCAACGCTTGATATTCATTCACTGTCACTCACACTTTCAGACACACCCATCTGAGTTATAAGGGGGAGTGACACGTGGCAGTCAGTTAGTTAAGCTACGGGTGGCTCAGGAGTGAGTCATCCCCAGATAGTTTCCTGTCTGAGATTAGAAGATCAGATCTTGAGGAAGTAGTGTTCAGTGGAACTTCAGTCTGTTAGCTTCTGTCTAAAGGACAGAGCAGCCATTCAGTCTCGGTCCAGTTGGGACTTTGGAGGAAACTGAGAGCTGTGCAGCGAGCTCTGGAGGAAGCTGACATTTTCCACAACTGCCACAAGTGTTTATGTTAAGAGCGTGAAGCAGGGCGAAGGGCACAGTGGAGAAGATATAGAAGTGCTACAGGTATTGGATTACTTGCACTAAATTGCCGGACACCGGGGTCCGAAGCGTTGCTACAGTTTCAAGCTTAGTAACAAGAAAACCGGAGGCATCTGGACTACAGGTCGCAGAGAGCAGCCCTAAGTGTCAATACGTAACCGGAGTCAGGTGGAACAGGGACTTTGAGTCAAGCGCAGACAAAAGTAAGGACTTAGTTTCATCACCTAGAAGGCTCCACCACAACGTTGGCCGGGCAGTACAGCTATAGAGAAAGCTGGAGTTTCAGAGTTAACTTCGCTTCACGCAAGTTGGACTCACATGTATATGGAAGTAAAGGAGGCCTCTAACCTGCTCAGCTGTTACCCGAATGTGCACTCTCCACCCCGACCAGCTCCCCGGGATCTACTTGAACCATCTACCAGTAAAAGGTATGAAAAGAAGCTGCATTGTGTGCGACTGAATTATTATCTACACCCTGCATCATCTTCACCATAGACTTCCAGGGACCAGTCTCACCTGTGGGAGACCCACCATCTTGCTGCCCCATAACATCCCCTGTGAAAGTCCTTATAGCAGCGCTGGTCCAAATAACCAGATACCACAGGTGGCGTCACGAACTACCTATCCTAATAATCCCCTGTAGATATTCCCCCATCGCATTGACTGCCAGGGCCACGGACCGAGTCCCGCTGCCAGTGACAACTCCCATAGACTTCTATGGCTCGGCTCCGAGTACCCCATAGCCCTGGTATCCACAATTGTGGTGCGAGTCATATACTGCAAAACAAAAAAATTTAATAAAACGCAATCAAAATGACCAATGTATATAAAAATAGTATCTCTGAAAAAGTCATTTTGTTCTGCAAAAAACAAGCTGCTATACTGCTCTATTAACGGAAAAATAAAAAATCTATAGCTCTCAGAATACAGTGATGCAAAAACAATTGTTTTAATATACAACAGTTTCTATTGTGTAAAAGCGGCAAAACATAAAAAAATTATATAAATGTGGTATCGCTGTAACTGTTCCAACCCAAAGAATAAAGCTATCTTATCAATTTTATCACACGTAGAACGGCATGGGAAAAAAACATTTCCTGAATTGCTGTTTTTTTGTTCATTATATCAAAAATCGGAACAGAAAGTGATAAAAAAAAGTTATGTGCCCGAAAATGGTACCAATAAAAACGTCAACTCACATGACTGACACCTCCTGATGAAGATATAGAGAAACGTGCTTTGGGGTGGTGGGCAGTCTGCAGGCAGCTGGTGTGATTTACATGAAAGTGCTATCTTTTTACTTTAGATCCTCTCCTATTTGGTTTATGCTTTGGAAAGTTATATCCGATGTTACTACATTATATATAGGGGATCATGCTATCTTTATCTTATACCTGACATGTATTTCTAATCGCCACCTGCATGTTCTAGGGTTCGACTGCATGAGTGCTTAGCAGCCTCTAATTTATGTACTATTCTTGTACTTTGTTTCTTAGTTAATAAAGTTTATTTCTTTTGGGTACATACACTCTGTAGATACAAATAACTTTGCTTTATAAAAAAAGGAAAGAAGTTTAGTGTGTGATAACAGCTAAACATAAAAAACTATATAAATCTGGTATCGCTGTAATTGCACGGACCCGAAGAAAAAAGTCTTCTAATCACTTATACTGAACAACAAATGGTGTAAATATTAAATAAAAATAAATCCTTGACCTGCTGTTGATTTGTTCATTCTGCCTCCCAGTAAGGCTCAGCTCACATTTATCCTGCAGTCTACGCTAAGCGCTTACACCAGGGTTTCCTGGATAAATTTCTAAAATACAATATTCAGATGGAACCAACGGCAGAAGATTCCCTATAATGAGGCGGATGGACGCACTGTGGACACCATTTGGCCTATGATTCAGTGGTGTCCATCTTTTTCAGCATGTATAAAAGCGCAATGGGGCCTCAGTTTTGTGCCTCTCTGAAGAAAAGGACACCACTGAACAGAGGCCAGAAGGAGTCCAGAGTAATTCTGCTGTCTCATTATAGTGAATAGATCCTGCAGGGGTTTCATCTGAATCATGTCATTCGAAGATTTAGATGGAAACCCCGATGTAAGTGCCCAGCATAGAGCGCCGGATAAATATGATCCAAAATGTTATGTAAAATGCTCCCAATAAAAGCTTCAACTCAATTCACAAAAAAAGCAAGACCCCACTCAGGTTCGTCATCTGTTAACAGAAATATATGGGGCTTCCACGTTACTGGTAACATAAAGGCTGGAAAAGTGAAAAGACTCCTCACCCACCGAAAGACATTCAGCAAATTCTGTGCTCCGAGATCCCAATGCCCCCCTTCTTTCTGAGCCCCATAGTGTGCCTAAACCACATTTAGTATCCACATGTTTGGCATTTCAGTAACAATGAGAGTCCACTTATTTTACAGGTACGTGTCTCCAGAAGCATGAGTTGGGCATAATGTACTGGGCACTATAACCTACTGGGCACTACAACATTGGGGCACTAAAATGACAGATTTGCAATTTTCACTCAGCAACATGCACTGCTGTTTGTTTCTGGAAAACACCCATGCAGTCAAATAATTACTACAGCTGTAGATAATTTCCCAAAGGGTTATAATTTTCAAAATGGGGTCACCTGAGGGGGGTATTCTGCTTTTCTAGCACTTAGGGGCTCTGTATATGGATTCTGCAAACTATTCTAGAAACATCTGAGCTCCCGAAGTCAAATAGCGCTCCGTCCCTCCAGAGTCTCACCGTGTGGCTAAGCAGTACTGTACAGCCACATATGGGGTATTGCCACGTTCAGAAGAAATTGGGTGACAAATTTTGGTGCCATTTTTACTAATTTCTCCATGTAAAAATATAAAATCTGAGGCGAAAACTAAATTTTTATGGTAAAAATGAAATTATTTTTTCTGCACTGCCCAATAGTATAAAAGTCTTTGACACACCCGTGGTGTCAATATGCTCAATGCACCCTTAGATAAATTTATTGGGAGTTGTAGTTTGTTAAATGGGGTCACGTATGTTGGGTGTTCTGCTGCTTTGGATCCTCAGGGGTTATTCCAGTCAGTCACAGCTCCCGCAAACCTTAACGATAAAATATGCACTATAATATGGAGCGTGTTCCTTTCTGAGCATTGCACTGTGTCTGAAAAGTATTTCCCTGTTATATGTAGAGTATTGACGCACTCAATAGAAATTGTACAACAAACTGTGAGGTTCATTTTGTCTTTATTAGCCCTTATAAAAATTAAAAACTTGGGGTTAAAACAACATTTTAGTGGTAAAAATTTAATTATTCTTTCTTCACCACCCAAACGTAAATGGGAGTTTCTGCTGTTTTGGCATATCAGGTGTTCGTCAAATGTGACATAGCATCTGCAATCTATCACTGCCAAAACTGAGCTCCAGAATTCAATTAGCGTCACATATTAGATATCGGTGTACTCAGGAAAAATTGAACAGCACATTGTATAGTTCATTTTCTTCTGTTACCCTTTGAAAATGAAAATTTGGGTCTGAAACAACATTTTTGCAGGAAAAGGTACTTTTTTTCATTTTCACGGCTCAACGTTATAAAATTATGTGATGCCCCTGTGGGTTTAAGGAGCTCACTATACCTGTAGATAAGTTCCTTGAGGGATGTAGTTTCCAAAATAGGGTTACATGTGGCGAGTTTCCACTGTTTAGGCACATGAGGAGCTCTTCAAACTAGACATGGCGTCCGCAATCTTTTCAATTCAATTTTGCACTCCAAACCTCAATTTGGCGCTTCTTCCCTTCTGAGTCCTGCCATGTGCCCAAACAGTACTTTTCCCCCACATATGAGGTATCAGTATACTCAGGAGAAATTGCACAACAAATTGTACAGCCCATTTTCTCCTGTTACCTTGGTGAAAATGTCAAATATGGGGCTAGAGAACATTTTTGTGGGAAAAAGTAAAAAATTAAATTTTTCTTCCACATTGCTTTAATTCCTGTGAAGCACCTGAAGAGTTAATAAACTTGTTGAATGTGGTTTTGAGCACTTTTAGGGGTGCAGTTTTTTACATTGTCACTTTGTGTATTTTCAGTCATATAGGCTATTTAAAATCATTTCAAATGTGATGTGGTCCCTAAAAAAATTGGTTTTGTAAAAATTTTGTTGGAAAAATTAGAACTTGATGATAATTTTTTAACCCTTCTAACTTTCTAACAAAAAAAATTAATGCTTCAAAAATAATGCTGCTGTAAAATAGACATGTGGGAAATTTATTAACTATTTTGTGTGATATATATTTCTGGTTTAAGGGCATAAAAATTAAAAGTTTGGAATTTGCGAAATTTTCACAATTTTTGCCTCAATTTTTATATTTTCACAAACAAACACAAAAAAATTAGACCTAAATTTACCACTACCATAAAGTAAAATGTGTTCCGAAAAAACAGTTTCAGAATCACTAAGACAGGGATGTCAAAGTCAAACACACCGAGGGCCAAAAAAAAAAATTTGCTACCGGTGCATTGTGGGAAATGTAGTGTTGGTGCCAGGGCCGGCTCCAGGTTTTTATGGGCCCCGGGCGAAAGAGCCTCAGTGGGCCCCTTTAACACAGACCACGATTCATGATGCACAGATACAGCAGAGAAATATGGGTACAGTACAATGCCAAATACTTCTCTTCTTCCATTACATGAGTGATATCTATTGTAAATTGTACAATAGCTCAAAAACCGCCAAATCCTCACAGCGCACATTACAGACTGGACAGTACAGTCCTCCATACAATATTATGGGCACCACAGTCTCCCCTCATCACCCATATAATACCCCATGCAGGATGTCACCCCCCATATAATGCTCCATACAGAATACTGGACCCAATATAATGCTCCATACAGGATACTGGACCCAATATAATGCTCCATACAGGATACTGGTCCCCATATAATGCTCCATACAAAATATGGAGCTCTCCTCTGCGCTGTACTGCGTTCTGCACTGTTACAGCTCAGGAAAGGGCGCTGTGGAAAGACTCCCCATTATCATCATCATTGCCTCCCCATCATCATCATGGCCTCCCCATTATCATCAATGCCTGCCCATCATCATCATCTCCTCCCCATCATCATCAATGCCTGCCCATTATCATCAATGCCTGCCCATTATCATCATCTTCTCCCCATCATCATCAATGCCTCCCCATTATCAGCAATGCCTGCCCATCATCATCTCCCCATCATCATCAATGTCTGCCCATCATCATCATCTCCCCATCATCATCAATGCCTCCCCATTATCAGCAATGCCTGCCCATCATCATCTCCTCCCCATCATCATCAATGTCTGCCCATCATCATCTTCTCCCCATCATCAATGCCTGCCCATTATCATCATCTTCTCCCCATCATCATCAATGCCTCCCCATTATCAGCAATGCCTGTCCATCATCATCTCCTCCCCATCATCATCAATGTCTGCCCATCATCATCTTCTCCCCATCATCAATGCCTGCCCATTATCATCATCTTCTCCCCATCATCATCAATGCCTCCCCATTATCAGCAATGCCTGCCCATCATCATCTTTCCCCATCATCAATGCCTCCCCATTATCAGCAATGCCTGCCATCATCACACACAGACAGCACACAAGCACTCTCTCACATACATACATACACACACACACATACACACACACACACATACATACACACACAAAGACACACACACAGAGACGTCTTACCTGTTCAGCGTCCCCGCGCTCTGTGCCACAGCCGGCCGCTGAATGATGACGTCATTCAGCGGCCGGCTGTGAGAGGAAGCGCCGGTGCCCCCTGGAGCCCGGAGCTGCGGCAGCGGAGGCACTGGAGAGGTAAGTATTGTTGCCAGCTGCTGCCGGGGCCCTGAGCAGGCGGGGGGGGGCCCAGTGGCGGCGCTGACACCGCTCTCCTCCGCTAACGGGCGCGGGGGTGCCAGACTGCGAGTGGGCCCCCTCGCCTGCTCAGGGCCCCGCCTGCCAGGGGGCCATAGATAATCAATTCGCGGGCCGGATCTGGCCCGCGGGCCTTGACTTTGACATATGGGCACTAAGATATATTGGAACGTTCCAGAGTTATTACCTCCTAAAGTGACATTGATTAGAATTATAGAATTTGGCCTGGTCAACATAGTTGCCAACCGTCTGTAAATTTACAGTCTGTAAAAACTCAGTTCTTTTCTCTGCCGTTTGTAGCGTCCGGCAGAAAAAAGCACCATCCGTTAATTTTTCCCCCACCCCTGAAATTTGCACTGCGCATGTGCTAAAAATGCTGCCATGCGAGGTACAAACAGGACCCATCTATGGGGGCATAATACATGGGCAGCATATGGGGCACAATCTATGGAGCATCTTGTGGGGCATAATACATGGGGCAGCATATGGGGCATAATCTTATTTTCCACCCTAGGCTTATACTCGAGTCGATAAGTTTTCCCAGGTTTTTGTGGCAAAATTAGGGGGGTCGGCTTATACTCGAGTATATATGGTATCTATCTATTATCTATCTATCTATCTATCTATCTATCTATCTATCTATCTATCTATTTAGACAAAAAAATTGGCTGGAGGAAGGCTCATTGAGCCGAAACGTTGCCTATGATGTGGGTCTAATAAATATCCACTGCTGCTGAAATTCTATGGAGTGCTGCCTATTTTTTGAATATATCTATCTATCTATCTATCTATCTATCTATCTATCTATCTATATATATATATAGCATACCCTATGAGGGGGGGGGGCAGCATTATCCTCTATGAGGGGGCAGCATTATCCCCTATGGGGGGACTGCTTTATAATCTATGAGAGAGGCTACCCCAACTCCTGCTACATAATTAAGACATGTACTACCTTATATTATACCCTGATATTACCTTTTAATGGCTAACTGAAAAGATGGTAACAAATTGCAAGCTTTCGAGACTACTCAGATCTCTTCATCAGGCAAAGACTAAAACAAAAACTGAAGAATCACATATTTATATACACAACAGGACACAGGAATAGTGCAATAGGTAAGACAAGTGAAGCAGAACTGTCATTATGGCAGAGGGATGAACATAAATATTGGAACAGTTCATAGATAAGGAGAGAAAGTTTTATTGCCCTCTGATTGGGGTCTGGTGTTGTGTTTTGATGCCCCTAGAAGGTCAGAGACACAGATTCCTTAATTGATATAGAATGACATGAATCCGTGTTCCTCTTCCTCCCTCGGCTGGTCAGTGGAAGTCTTGTGTCCGATGACCTCCAGGATCCCCCCATGATGGAGGCCCTGCGGCGGAGAGCAGCACAGGAAGGTGAGCGTTAGTTATAAGCCCTTATGCCCGGCTCGGGTGCTCACCTCCCTGTGCCCTCCCAACCCCCTGACCATGCCGCAGGCCTCCTCTATATCCCTGGGGGCTATATCCCCTCCCGGGCCGCAAGCCCTCTGCACCCCCTGGGGTCCCATGCTCCCCTGGCCTTAACGCTTGCCACCCCATCCTCTAGCGGCGAGGCGGGCTGCCTAACGGCGCGTTTCTCCAGCGCATCTGAACGGGGGCCGTGCTGGAATGAATATATCACACGGATTCATGTCATTCTATATCAATTAAGGAATCTGTGTCTCTGACCTTCTAGGGGCATCAAAACACAACACCAGACCCCAATCAGAGGGCAATAAAACTTTCTCTCCTTATCTATGAACTGTTCCAATATTTATGTTCATCCCTCTGCCATAATGACAGTTCTGCTTCACTTGTCTTACCTATTGCACTATTCCTGTGTCCTGTTGTGTATATAAATATGTGATTCTTCAGTTTTTGTTTTAGTCTTTGCCTGATGAAGAGATCTGAGTAGTCTCGAAAGCTTGCAATTTGTTACCATCTTTTCAGTTAGCCAGCGGAGTTGCGCCAATATGTGCACTGATGAGGATGAAATGATATGGATTGGCAAGGCTGCAGTGATGGGCAGTGCAGGCTGTACAGTGTATGTATACATACACTACACTAATATATTAATGTATAAATCTAAAAGTGGGAAACAGCACACAATAGGGTGATACCCTATAGAGGGAGAGTAGGAGAGTGGTGGAGTTGTAACAGGAACAGCTCCTATGTAGGCTTGAAGAAAAACATCTTCTTCCCCGACGATGGTAGATAAATTCCCTGGGAGATATTGGATTGAGTTGGATGAACACATAGGTGGGCTGTACTACTGGAGTGAATCAATTCTTCATAAATGATGATGAGAACAAAGTTTTTTTATTCACAACGCGTTTCAACGCCGCATAGGCATCTTTATCTAGTGAAAAAAACACATTTGAAAGCGTTGTGAATAAAAAACCTTATTCTCATCATTATTTCTGAAGAACTTATTTACTCCAGCAGCGCAGCCCACCTACGTGTTCATCCAACTGGATCCACACTAGTATATTAAATATATTTAATCTCTTGATTGAAGTTGTAACACCAGGAAGGAAAAGTTGTGAAATTATGATAATCACGGGATCGAGAGATGTATTAACCTTTTCACCCTCAAGTCTGTTTTTACCTTCTTGACCAGCAGGGTGGAAAATTTTGTAGACTCAAATTCATAGACTGCCTAAAATTTTTAGGGACATTTGACATCTCCCTTAAAGACCACGCCCCCAAATACCACAACTCCTAAAGAAAACAACCCCAACATGAACAGAATAGGAGCGAGAGGAAATACTTAGGCTTACATTACAAGACAGGAGAAGTGGTACTGTACAGTGAAAAGACAATAATGGAAAAAGACAATAATGGGATATAAAAGAAACTATCAGGGGCGTAACTAGGAACGGCAGGGCCCCACAGCAAACTTCACAATGGGGCCCCCCCCCCCCGCGCGCGTTGCCAATCCCGGTCTACCCAAGTTGTGTTAAGAAAGATACCTTTATTATCCAAAATTAGAGGTTTTTGGACTAATGATAGTGAAATAACAGAAAAGAACCAACTCCCAGGAAGCAACTGAGGTAGTGACGAAGGTAGGCTTTCTCCAGAGTAAATGTGTGAAGAAACTTGTAATCGAGCCTGCAAATTGCTTTCAAAACAGATGATTTATTCAGTAGAACAACAGTCCGGTATACAGAATAATCTAAGATTGTTCTGTATACCGTACTTTTGTTCTACTGAATAAATCATCAATTTTGAAAGCAATTTATGGGCTAGATTACAAATTTCTTCTTCACAAGAATAATGCAACATAATTACCTTATTCAGCAGTTTCCTGGGGCCCTAGGCCCCTGATGGGGCCTGCAGTTTTCTTTGGACCTAGGCCCCTAATGGGGCCTGCTGCTTCCTTTCGACCTAGGCCCCTAATGGGGCCTGCTGCTTCCTTTCGACCTAGGCCCCTAATGGGGCCTGCTGTTTCCTAGGGCCCCATTAGGGGCCTGCAGCTTCCTGGGGCCTCTAATGTGGCCCGCTGTGTCCTGGGGCCTGAGGCCCCTGATACACTCACACCTCCCCCCTCCGCTCTCCCCCCTCTCCTCAAGTGCCGGGATGGGAAACTGCGGCTGCCGCGTCCCTGTAAAAGAGAGTCAGACTCAGCAAGCATACTTACCAATCTGCCAATCCTCAGGTGACTGCGTCCTCCAGCTCTTCTGCTCCGCGTGCCGCTCCGTCCTCCATGCTCCGACGTCCACCACGCCAGCCTTGCATGTGACGTGAGAGCGCGCGCACGCCCCCACGTCACATGACGCGGAAGTGCCTGACTGCTCGGGGCCCGTCCCACGTCCTCTCATAGCGGCGCCGGAGGTGGCGGCGGGCCCCATATCAAACTCACACCACCGGCAGCTTGCATGGACGTACCCAGGATCAAAACTAGGGGGGGGAAGCCAATGTCGCATTTTATACAGGTCACATCATATACCTGTATGTCTCTGTGTGGGCAGTTTTATTGCTGGGATATTGTTTTTGTAGCGCTGTATATATATTGGTATTTTACTAATAGCAATTTGGAATCCCTAGGAAATAATGATATCAAGAAAGAGAAAAATTGCTTCACTTGTGACAAATATGGAACCGAACACTGACCATCTCATTAGCCAAAAGCAGGCCCGTAGTTCCCATTGAAATACCAGTAAGTTTGTTGATTTTTAACTTTACTTGTTCTTTATTTTAAGTATTGTATTTGTTCCTGTTTTTTTTTTTTTTTACTTCAAAATAAGAGTATAGTATATGGTGTATACAGGGTCATACACATCGTGTGCGGTATATAGAGTGTATATACACTGCTGTATTATACTTTTCATATACAGGTTATAATGCCTCTTATTCTTTGTATAGAGGTTAGTGTGCCATGTATGATGTATGGTATATACAGCGTAGTGTCGCATACACTGATGTATTATACAATATACAACAGTTCTAATGCTCCATACCTAATATGCAGTATAATGTACAGTGTACAGGTGCTTCTCACAAAAATAGAATATCATCAAAAAGTTAATTTATTTCAGTTCTTCAATACAAAAAGTGAAACTCATATATTATATAGCGTCATTACAGAGTGATCTATTTCAAGTGTTAATTTCTGTTAATGTTGATGATTATGATTTACAGCCAATGAAAACCCAAAAGTCATTATCTCAGTAAATTAGAATAATTCACAAAAAACACTTGTAAAGGCTTCCTAAGTGTTTAAAAAGGTCCCTTAGTCTGTTTCAGTAGGCTCCACAATCATTGGGAAGACTGCTGACTTAACAGATGTCCAGAAGGCAGTCATTAGAAAATGAACTCGGCACTCAACTTTAGTATAGTGAGAATAAAGATTTTTATTCACAGTAGTAACACGAAACGTTTCGGTCCTATATCATGGACCTTCATCAGTCACAGATACTACTGGGAAGGGGGTTGATCCACATAGGGAAGAAAGAAAGGGCTGGATATAGCCTGTGTTGGTGGGGTGAGATGAGGAAGAGGACAATGCCTCTATTGCACTAATAACCTGTTGTGAAGGAGTCCGGCAGTGAGGATAGGTCTCTGCATTGGACGCGGTGTCACTCAGACTAGCGGTGGACACCGCGTCCAATGCAGAGACCTATCCTCACTGCCGGACTCCTAAATAAATAATAAAAATCTTTATTCTCACTATACTAAAGTTGAGTGCCGAGTTCATTTTCTATTAGATACGGTTTGGGAACCTACTCTGGCACCTTCTTGGTTGTGCACACGGTTATTTTTTCATTCTTCAGAAGGCAGTCATTGACACACTCTACACGGAGGGTAAGGCTACTTTCACACATCAGGCTTTTTGTATCAGGCGCGATCCGGCGTGTTTTTAAAAAAACGCATCCGGTACTGGATGCGTTTTTTTTTACCATTGACTTACATTAGCGCCGGATCGCGCCTGATGTCACTGCGTTGCATCTGTTTTTGGCCGGATCCGTCGGAAATGTACATTCCGGCGGCCGGACAAGACGCTGGCTGCAACGTTTTTTTTTTTTTGTCCAGAGCCGCCTGATAGTGCCTGAATCGGCACTTCAGGCGGCCGGAAATAATGCAAATCTATGGAGCCGGACCAGTGTTTTGACAAATCCGTCAGAAAACTGATCCGGAATCCAAGGTCTCTCTCTCTCTCTCTCTCTCCGGACATTGATACCTACATTTTCAACATGGAAAATTTTCTCTTTCCGGGTTGAAAAGGTCAGGACGGATCCGGCAAGAAAACTGATCAGTTGCATCAGTTTTTTAAAATCAGCGCCGGATCCGTCCTGTCAGGCATAGGACGGATTATGCCTGACACAAAAATCCTGATGTGTGAAAGTAGCCTTAGCCACAAAAGGTCATTGCTAAAGAAGCTGGCTGTTCACAGAGTGCTGTATCCAAGCATATCAATGGAAAGTTGAGTGGAAGGAAAAAGTGTGGTAGAAAAAGGTGTACAAGCAACTGGGATAACCGCAGCCTTGAAAGGATTGTGAAGAAAAGGCCATTCAAAACTGTGGGGAGATTCACAAGGAGAAGACTGCTACTGGAGTCATTGCTTCAAAAGCCACCACACACAGACGTATCAAGGACATGGGCTACGAGTGTCACAATCCTTGTGTCAAGCCACTCATGACCAATAGACAACCCCAGAAGCGTCTTACCTGGGGTCAAGAAAAAAAAAGAACTGGACTATTGCTCAGTGGTCCAAGGTGTTGTGTTTAGATGAAAATAAATTTTGCATTTCATTTGGAAATCAAGGTCCCAGAGTCTGGAGGAAGAGTGGAGAGACACATAATCCAAGCTACTTGAAGTCTAGTGTGAAGTTTCCACAATAAATGAAGGTTTGGGGAGACATGTCATCTTCTGGTGTAGACACCAGAGAAGGCCCACAGGACATGGAAAATGAATGAGATAAAAGGGACAAAAGACGGGGAAGAAATATTGTAAAATGCCTTTATTGAAGTAAATGGCAAATTGACCCAAAGTACAAGAGTACCCTCACAAAAATAAAATTAGAATCTTATTAAAATAATACCATAAACTGTTAAAAAGTCAGGGACCGCCTAAAAAGAATCCTAAAAAAATACCATGAAAATATATATATGTAGAGATAAATCGCAATAAATATATTGGATTGAAGAGAGAAAATAAATATAGGAATATTAGATCATAAAATAAATAAATCACAAAAATATATCCAATAATAAATAATGCTGAGCCATGAATCACAATCATGGAGAAGACTGCTGACTTGACAGATGTCCAGAAGGCAGTCATTAACACACTCCACAAGGAAAGTAAATTTTGCATTTCATTTGGAAATCAAGGTCCCAGAGTCTGGAGGATGAGTGGAGAGACACACAATACAAGCTGCTTGAGGTCTAGTGTGACATTTCCACAATCAGTGATGGTTTGGGGAGCCATGTCATCTGCTGGTGTGGATCCACTGTGTTTTATCAAGACCAAAGTCAGCGCAGCCGTCTACCAGGAAATTTTAGAGCACTTCATGCTTCACTCTGCCGACAAGCTTTTTGGAGATGGAAATTTCATTCTCCAGCAGGACTTGTCCACACTGCCAAAAGTACCAATACCTGGTTTAAAAACAACAGTATCACTGTGCTTGATTGGCCAGCAAACTTGCCTGACCTTAACCCCATAGAGAATCTATGAGGGTATTGTCAAGAGGAAAATGAGACACCAGACCCAACAATGCAGACGAGCTGAAGGCTGCTATCAAAGCAACCTGGGCTTCCATAACACCTCAACAGTGACACAGGCTGATCGCCTTCACGACACGTCGCATTGATGCAGTAATTGATGCAAAAGGAGCCCCGACCAAGTATTGAGTGCATTTACTGAACATACATTTCAGTAGGCCAACATTTCAGATTTTAAAATCATTTTTCATGCTGGTGTTATAAAGTATTCTAATTTACTGAGATAATGACTTTTGGGTTTTTATTGACTGTAAGCCATAATCATCAACATTAACAGAAATAAACACTTGAAATAGATCACTCTGTAATGACTCTATATAATATAGGAGTTTCACTTTTTGTATTGAAGAACTGAAATAAATTAACTTTTTGATAATATTCTAATTTTGTGAGGAGCACCTGTATATGCCTGCTATATTTCTCATCATTGAAATTGCAACACCAAGAAGGAAACGTCTTGGAGTAATGCAAATTTTATATAATATGACGAGTCATTTTTAATTTCAAAGCTAGCACATGAATTAATATGGATATGCTGAATATGCAAACACATGATCCTGAATGTGTCATGGCCATATGGTGAATTAAAAATACCCAAATAAAAAGGCTCGCCAACTTATAAATAGAGAATGACTGCCATTTACAGATAAGAGAATGGGTGCCAAATTGCAATAGGCAATAAACACATAGTGACATACGAGGAGGAGAAGTTGTGCCAGTGCCCAGCCCTGACACCTGTTACATTAAGAAATATTCATGTAACATGAGTCTGTGACATAAAAGCCCATGTGAACATGCTAGAATTGCTAATCATGCTTGTAATGCAATCCAAAGAAGCGGGAAAATTCTGACATTCAATCAAGTTCCAAAATGAGTAGAATTGTATGACGCCTGAAAGCTTAGCACTCAGAGATTCTCATGAAGACATCTTTACTGTGAAAGCTCTAAGCTGTGCTGAGAGGACTTGGCATTTACTGAGCAGAGAGCGATTTCAGGTTGGAACACTGTAATTCTCCGGAACCCAGAAAAGTCACCATGGTGCAATCAGAAAAGCAGCAGGGGCAGGCTGTTATATTTAGGGTAACTATGTATTTGAAATTCACCATGTGCTACTCTGAAAATTTCCGTGCGTAGGTGGACATGCCTTTGTGAAACAGTAAATCCTACATAATTCCAAACATTACTGTTCTACCCTAGATCTCTAAGACATTGTTGTTAGCAAAGTTACATGCCAGGAGGCCTGTGCATACCGTAAAAAGACAAAAATGTTTTCCAGATAGGTAAATGCAAGAAGAAAACTGTTAAAATAATCTCTGCATAGCAAAATTGAGAACCATGTTCTATCTCAGACACCAGTGGTGCGTAGCTTTTTGTTTCGCTCTATGACCCTCATCATGCCACAAGCCCAGTCTTTAATGAAACCAACTCCCAACTCATAATATCTTCTACTCAGCAGAAAGGATATATCACAAACACCTGCCACCAAGCATTTTAATATAGATGACAGTAATCTCAGTATCATTCATAATTGCCATGATTATATAATGGCTCACTACTAACAAAAATATAAACACATCTTTTCACATCCAATACTATTAAAACTATACATGGATGTAAAAATGTGTCTAATCATGGGCTAGGACACAAGTATTATGAGGTTGTTGGTCTGATTATTAAGAACTGAAAATACATTAGAGAGCCTCAAACCCACTAATTTCACTGGGATCGGTCAACCAACTAACCTGTATGGGGTCCCCAACAGATGATGTGCAGACATTCTGAATTTAAACGCCCGATCCTTTTGTTCTTGCTGAAGATGAGCTGTCCACAATGGCTTCCTCCCCTCTCACCATGTATATGAGTGTGTAGGGAGGCAGATAAGGGAGATGGTTGTTGGCTAACACCTACCTAACGTGTATGGCCACCACTAAGACCCCCAAACACATTAGGCTAATGTCTGCCAAGCCCACGGATATCGGCAGAATCGCTTGTCAGTCTGATGATATAGATGATGTCAGGGGGGAGAGTAGGATCTGACATGTCAGACTTCTGAAGGTCAATCCTTTTATTCTCCGGGAGATAACCTAAGCGCAGAAGAGTCTGGAAGTGGCTCTCTCACAAGAGAGGCCAGCTGAGCTGAGCGTTGCTATTTACGAGGGATATAGGTGAGATAGTTTGGCCTAAAGCTAGCTATTGTATATGGGAGATTTTAGTGTAAAAGTGCCCTAATCTACACCACCATCTTGGTGTCCTTGATGATGTCCTGAGCCATAGTAAGCGTAAACATTCTTGTTCAGTGTTTTTCTATTAGTGAACACAAGAGCAGAGCTTTTTGAAATCCATAGTCTTCAGTAGCTATTTTGCGGCTACCCTTTCTCACCTCTTTCAGGATTGCCTGTTGTGCTCTTGAAGTGATTTTCACAGGACTCCCACGCCATTATCTAATGGTTGGATTGATGTACTCCCAGGTCTTTAGCAATGCTTTTGTAACCTTTTCCAGCTTCATGCATCTCGATAACAGTGTTTCTGAGGACCTGAGAAGGCTGTCTGCCTCAAGGCTTAGTTTACACTAACCAATTTTTCTTGAGAAGGACAGATGTAGCAGTAGCCAGGTATTCTGTTCCTCTATTTAATGGGTGAAGCATCTATGAACACATTCAATCTCATGTCACTAACTGAAACACCTTTTGCCAACTAGCTCTTTAAAAAGTAACAGAAGGTTCACTTACTTTTTCTCACCACACTGGAGATATTTCCTCAATGTGCCCAATAATAAGCATGAAAGGTAAAATTTTTTGGGCCTCAATTCATTAGGATTAATGTTTCGTAATCCAGTCTTAAGGATGAACGTGCAGAAGAGATGCTAACTTCATTAAAAGATGAGTGCCACCCAATGAAGTAGGCACATCGTCTCAGGCGTACGTGCCTCAACAGAATTGTTACCCCGGTCAGTGATCGCAGTAACATTTCTGACATAAGAAACACCAGAGCTATTGATTAATTTTGACAGAGCTGCCCAAAACTGGCGGGAAAATTACCAAAATCAAAGAGTGTTTGCACAACTCTGTGTTGCACAAAATTTTTACATTTTCTGACTTCTCAAAGTGTTTTATGCCAGTTTTTTGGCATAAACACTTTGATGAATCAATGCCTGTGTGCGTTATTAGTTTAGTTAGATTGTGTTTGCGTTTACTTAAGGTTTAGATCACAAAACTAACACCATTTTAATAGTGATCAATGGTAATTTCAGAGGAGTCACGTATATTATTTCAAGTATATAAGTCCAATAAAGATTGTTGTTAGGAGGATGCAAGAGCAGGGATATATTACTATAGTACCAGGAAGGTTGGACATTAACTGGTCTGGAGGCTTCGTGACCTAGGTACATGAGCCATGTTGAATGCCATCCAGGCTTGCCAGGAACAGATTTAACTAAGGATGAATACGACAAGCCATTCTATAATCATAAATTACATATTTTTTTTATTTTAGAGTGAAATGTTTATATAGTCCCATAACTTTAGGATACTGCTACTCAAGTAATTATGAGCCACCCATGACTCTTGGCTCTCTAGATGTGGAGCCAGAGCCTCTGGCATTTCCAGACAGTATGGTGCAGCAATAATAACAGCAATATCCAAGACCTTTCCCTGGAACATGTCTCCTGCAGTAAGGACTGTATAACAGTACCAAACCATGAGAAATGGACTAAGCACCAGTGTAGTGTCACTTCATTGTTGTGTATGTTTCAGACCATGACCTGACTAATTACTAATTCTGTACAGAAATATATGTTAAATATGGGCTAATATAAAAACTGAATGAAACATAGGTTACCCCAAGGCACAGTTGAGTATATTACTTTCCAATGTGGTGTCCCAACACATGATGTGCCCTCTAATAAAATAGTAGAGGACAAATGGCGATTCTGGCAAGTGACTCCATATGCTACATTTGTAGTACAGTATACAGAGCTGACACTTGGTCCGTCCTAGCCCGCTGGCACATACAGTAATACCTGGTTATGCTTCTGCTGGTCCCTGGTCTTTGTATCCAATATGTGGTACGGACCCTCAGACTCCTTGTTAAGGTAATAGACCAGTCTTGAAGGCAGTGTGATTTCTTTGTGCATTTCCTTGCTCTGGTTGTGATTAGTGCTTTCCCTACTGCTGCTGTTATGCTGCGATGCCTGCTCTTCATCTGCCAATGTGCCAGCCGTGCCTCCTGCGGTCTCATTGCGGTGTGGAGCTTTTGGAGAGAGAGAAAAAAAATATTTTACTGCATTCAGTCATTGTATCATAGGAGACTATACAGAGTTCAACAAAAATGTGAGTCATGCATTGTAAAATGAACACTTCTTAGCTCCACTATATAATTGACATCTGCAATTGAGTTACTTAGGAAGATACATTTATCTTTATCATGGCAAAAATGGAAATATGAAATTGGAAATGTTCTAGTTATCGGTTAACTGTAAAAGTCACGCCAGCCTTAATCTGGTTGTCATTTGTCAGACCAGGATCAAAGTGTCCAATATCAGAATTTTCCCAGAGTAAGTTTGTAGTCTGTCTGTAGGGTCAGTTTCTGGGTCTGTGCCATTAGCAATCCCTATCACATATCCACACGCTGTTTGGGGGTATATTTCCCAGTCTTTTGCTATGGTTCCTAGTTTCAGGGCTTATCACTTACTTTAGGTTATATGATGCTTAAAAACACCACATAAAATGTTAGGCTAGTTTCACTCTGCATGTTAGTCCAGACTTATTTGCTGTCTCCGTCACAATCTGAGGCCTAGAAAAATGGGACTCGCGCTTGCACTCGTCCTGCCCCAGCTACCAGCCTTTTGGCAGGTATTTTACGGACACATATCATATAAATGATTGTTCTGTGCTGATACAATATTATTTTGCCTGTCTAAGCAAAGCCAGTAAACTACCGCAGATCAGCCTGTATAAAGTAGATCAGCAGTGATTTACCAGACCGGAATGTCTCGTCTAAAATGGCTATAATGGTGTGTAGTAAACTGATGAACAGGAATTTATTCTGCATACATGAAACTCTTCTTTTTCAACTGTAATATCTCTAGACTTATCCTCCCATAAGCCCAAGATCAGACAAATCAACCAGGAGACACAATGAGAAACCTCACTCTCTTCCGGATGACCTTTTATCATCTTCTCCAAGTCTCTCACGTACAATCTCTTTAGGATGGTCTTTAGCAGCTCACTTGTTATTACCACTTCTTATAATATATAGGCCGGTGATCTGTATGAACGGATTTTCTAATGTCCGATCAGTCTCTGAAGCATAGAATCATGTGCGAATAGCTTTTTTCTCTAACACATTATTAAGATTTGTTTTAGTTTTTGTCTACTCTCTTGTTTGCCCATCAAATGTGCAGCGAACAGTTTACCATCTGTTTAACGACATGAAAACTTGGGATGAGACAAATGCAAACTATGTTATATTTAGCTTTGACTCTATAACGTGAACAGTAATTCATAATCACGCTCCCATGGATACCTCTCATATCAGGCACAATGGCAGATATCACGCTGAGATCACGACTGATACTGCATTAGCTTATAAGGAAAATCTAGATAAAACCATCTTGATATGACAAAGACACGTGAGAAGATTTTATAGCATGTCTAAATCCCTAAAGCTTGGAGATTTTTGTTAATAAATATCTGTCACAGCAAATATTCCAGTATAAGTCCTGTAAGTGACGGTTACATATTCCTGCCATTAGACAATCATTTTACATTTCATTCAGCTGAGCAATTTTGCCAGAAATCTAGTGTAAATTGCTTTGCAACTCCGCAAAATTTTGCAACAACACGGAAGTTGCGCAAAAATTTTGCAACTTTTGGCATTGTTATGTTAGTTTCTTCCAGCTCTGCCAAAATGGGTATAGCTGGGGCAAGATGGAGACACAGACTGGGTGTGATGCCACAGATCATGTAATTCAAAACGAGCTTTGGTGTTTCTTACGCTACAAATCGACTTGTGGTGAGATGAAGGAGGCACATGCCATTCCTGGGACACATGGAGGCTCCTCATGCGTTTTAATGAATCAGAGGCTTCTGACTCCATCACATCCCTCATCAAGACCAGGAGAAGATCGGTGGTCTTAATGAATTGGGGACATAACCCATGAACTAACCTACTTTGATCAGATTCATTTTTCTAGATCTCATCTCACTTTACAAAAAGTGAACTTTGAAATCTCAAAAAAATCTATACTATTAACATTCAAGCTAACTTTGTGACTTTATTAAATTACATTTACTGTACTTTGAAAGTATTTCACCGGATGAGCTAGAAATGTGATCGAGAAATATAAGCGCTAAAGATCTATAAACTTCAATACAAACAGGATCTTCAACACTTAACGTCTTTTTGTAAAAAAAAATTCTATAGCATTTTGCACGCTTTAACAAGACAGTCTGACTATATGAGAAAAGTGTCAAAGACTTGCAGCTAAATAGACAGCAGAGCAATACTACAGATAATCATTTTTACCACTGACCTTCTCCAAGACCTTGGTAACCCAATGTCTATTTTTCCAGACATATGATGCCTACAAAATGATGAACACCGGGCAGAACAGAAAGCCACTGCAGGATGACTTGGACTACATAATACGTTTGGCTAGAAGTGGCTACCTAGGATGTCGTAGGTAAAAATAAAGTCATTATAATAAGAAGTAATCATGTACTATTACTGACATTTATTGGCAGCGTTAGGATTAACAGCAACTAAAAAATATCAAAGTACAAGATATTTAAAGGGGTATTCCCATCTCCAAGATCCTATCCCAATATGTAGTAGGTGTAATAATAATAATATTAGCAAATACCACCAATTAGAAATGGAGTGTAGTTTTTCTGATTTGCTATGTCTCATACCTCATGTGCAGGCATTGCAGGACCTTAGGTATCCAAGGTCACAACCATTGAAACAGTGACAGTTAAATACTTGCTATTGGTCATAACCATGGATACCTAAGGTCCTGCAATGCCTGCACATGAGAAAAGAGATACAGCAAATCAGAAGAACTATACTACATTTCTAATTGGAAGCATTTTCTAATATCATTATTATTACACCTACTGCATATTGGGATAGGATCTTGGAGACGGGAATACCCCTTTAAGTCTATAAAGTCAATTAAGCTCATTATATTATTTAGCAGTCCTGAGAACCTACAGTATGCTTAACCTTCTTGCAACATATGAAGAAGCTTTATCAGTGTGACAGAATATAGACTGAGTGAATTACTGCCCAAAAATGTCTAATATTCATCATAACTATGAAAGTCATTCATCATCAAGAGCAAGTACGGTAATACAAATAATTAGTATAGTTAGGTCCATAGAAAAAGTTTACTTTTTAAGTATAGGTGAGTTTAAGTACAATAAACTAAGAACTAGTTATTCAGTCTGGCCTAATGAGATTTTCTAAAAGGTCCTTTGTCAGGGTCTGTGATAACTGACCTGCGGTTAAAGAAATTGTTTTGGGTGGAATTACTATGACACGTAAAGACTTGAAACACGATTGTGTTACTACATTTTAGCAATTATTATGAAAAGGTCAAACATGTCATGACCTCATTTTTAAGATTTATGAAAATACATGTAATTGTCATGAATGGAATTCATATTATTGTTTTGTAATGTGAATGGCTGTTTAGGACAATGAACAAAAAATAGAAATATCTGACCAAGGAGGCCATAGCATATAAAAGAATAGAGAAATATTAAAACAAACAACTTGCAGCAGTGAGAAATCATAATGTTTACTTTATTAATTGGATTTAGATACTTTTGAAAACAATAAGCAGCAAAGGTGCCTGGATTATGACTTCACAAAGAATTCAAGGTAACATTAGCGGGCAAAGTCATTTCCAAGAGGTCCCAAGAACACAAGATAGGCTTTAGGTTCTCCTATACATTAAACTACACTGTACCAACCCTAAAAAGAGCCATAAACTTATAAAAAAGTTTTAAAAATCCCACGTTATAGCCACATAATATGTCGGAGTGAGAACTACTGAAGCTTCAAGTGGAGAAGCTGGTAGAGCCTCCAGTATTACGTGTTATATTCACAGAATCTATAACTTTATTTTTTATGCTTTTTCAAACTAAAAATATAAGTCAGTATTTGAAAAGGGAAAAAGGACATTTGTACTAGGTCTCAGGCAAGGAGCATTAGTTCCAAGAGGCTACAATGATGCCTTCATTTCCTCTGTTGTCTTTGATGGATTTGTATTGGAATTTCAACTATTGGGTTTAAGGAAAGTTTTTTTACACTGGAAACTTGCATGTTAAATGGAATTATTAGTGTATTTTCAGTTCATTTGAAGCTCTAGAATTTCATTTGAGCTAGTGGTTTTTGTTATGAGGATCCCAAACTATTCACTAGAACAGGGGTCCCCAACCACCAGTCCGGGCCGTGGCAGTTCTGTTGCCGGGCCGCGGAGCCACGGCTCAGAATGCTGGACACAAGGGGAGCACTGTAGTAACAGCTACAGCCGCCGGCTTCCAGAAGACATCGATACTCACCTTCTGTCGCTGCATCCCTGTCCCGGCGCGGCAGCTTCATCCTGCGCTGAGCGGTCACATAGTACCGCTCATTAAGGTCATGAATATGGACGCGACTCCACTCCCATAGGTGTGGCGTCCATATTCATGACCTTAATGAGCGGTACCATGTGACCGCTCCACTCAGGAAGAAGGTGCCGCGCGGGATAGAGATGCAACGACCTGCAGCGACGGTGTCAGGGTAAGTATGATGGGTGAGGAAGGGGGAGCGGAGCCCAGCCATGCATACAAGGAGGAGAGCAGAGCCATGCATACAAGGAGGAGAGCAGAGCCATGCATACAAGGGTGGGAGCAGAGCCATGCATACAAGGGTGGGAGCAGAGCCATGCATACAAGGGTGGGAGCAGACCATGTATAAAAGGGTGGGAGCAGTGCCATGCATACAAGGGTGGGAGCAGAGCCATGTATACAAGGGTGGGAGCAGAGCCATGTATACAATGGTGGGAGCAGAGCCATGTATACAAGGGTGGGAGCGGAGCATGTATACAAGGGTGGGAGCGGAGCCATGTATACAAGGGTGGGAGCAGAGCCATGTTTACAAGGGTGGGAGCAGTGCCATGCATACAAGGGTGGGAGCAGAGCCATGCATACAAGGGAGAGAGCAGACCCATGTATACAAGGGTGGGAGCAGAGCCATGTATACAAGGGTGGGAGCAGAGCCATGTATACAAGGGTGGGAGCAGTGCCATGCATACAAGGGTGGGAGCGGAGCCATTTATTCAAGGGTGGGAGCTGAGCCATGTATACAAGGGTGAGAGCAGACCCATGTATACAAGGGTGGGAGCAGAGCCATGTATACAAGGGTGGGAGCAGTTCCATGCATACAAGGTTGGGAGCAGAGCCATGCATACAAGGGTGGGAGCAGATCCATGTATACAAGGGTGGGAGCAGACCCATGGATACAAGGGTGGGAGCAGAGCCATGTATACAAGGGTGGGAGCAGAGCCATGTATACAAGGGTGGGAGCAGTGCCATGCATACAAGGGTGGGAGCGGAGCCATGTATACAAGGGTGGGAGCGGAGCCATGTATACAAGGGTGGGAGCGGAGCCATGTATACGAGGGAGGGAGCGGAGCCATGTATACGAGGATGGGAGCGGAGCCATGTATATGAGGATGGGAGCGGAGCCATGTATACCAGGGTGGGAGCGGAGCCATGCATAAAGGATGGGAGGGTGGGAGTGGAGCCATGCATACAGGATGGGACAGGTGAGCCATGCATACAACAGGGGGAGCCACACAGAGCTGGACAGGACGGGCTTGTTGCAGGAAAACAAACCCGATGCTCCCACTCATTCTAAACCTAAGAGTTGAGTCACATTCACATTATAAATGTTATAATTAAATGATAAGTATGCACTACTAAACCCCGTCCATAGCCACGCCCCCTTATGACCAAAGCCCGCCCTTGCCACACCTCCATCCCCGCCCTGCCGGGCCATGGAAGAATGGTCTTGCTTGAAGCCGGTTCCTGGTGCAAAAAATGTTGGGGACCACTGCACTAGAAGGTAAGATGGGGGGTCGAGAATTGCTCATTGATTTAATCCTTTGTCAAAGCTACAACCATAATTTTGGGGAAAGCATTGCTCAAGAACTGTCTCTGAAGACAGGAATCCCAGTAAAAAGTAAAAAAAGAAAAACATTGAAATTCTACTAGATTGATGACTAGCGTATGTCTATGCTTCAGGGCACCAGGCTAAAAAAATAACGTAAAGGAAACCTGTCACCAGAAAAGAATGCTATTAACATGCAGATATGGGGTTAATCTGCAGTTTAATGGCATTATAATGCTGGCCGGAGGCTGCATGTAACCTAACGCTGCGGGGGGAAAATGAACTTTATTCTCCCTACCAGTACTCCCATTTCAGTCACGGTAGAGTGCCAGTTCAGTCACCGCTGAGTATACAGAATAGCGGCTGTAACCGCGCCCCCAAGACTGACGGAAAGCCAGCCCTAATGCCGGGGGCGCTGTTACTGCCTCAGCTCTGTATTCTCAGAGCCTTGACTGAACCAGCACCGGCACCGCCCCCATGACTGAAACCGCACCTCCAGCCCTGACTGATACTGACTCTGCATTGTAGCCGGCTGTCAGCCAGAGCCGGGGGTGCAGTTTCAGACACGAGGACAGCACGGGTTCAGACACTGCTCTAAGTATACAGAGCGGCGGCTGTAATCGAATCCCCGGCCCTGACTGACACTCCCTCTGCATTGGGGCCGGCTGTCAGTCAGGGCCGGGGGATGCGTTTACAGCCGCTGCTCTGTATGCTCAGAGTGGTGACTGATCCAGTGCAGACTTAACCACTGTGTCAAGTAGGAGTGCTGCTGGAGAGAATAACCGGTCAGCATAATGCCATTAACTTGCAGATTAACCCCATATCTGCAGGATTATAGAGTTTTTTCTAGTGAAAGGTTCCCTTTAAATAGGTATTCTCAAGTTTGGAAGTTATCCCTATCTATAAGACCAGGATTCACAAATTTGTCTCCCATCGCTGGGGTACAACCACTGAAACCCCAACTGATCCCAAGAACAAGAGCCCCGTGTGAATGGAGCAGTGATGGATCATGCTACTTCTGCTCATTCATTTGTTTGGGAATGACGAAGACCAGCTTCCACCCTTCATAAGAGGCTCTCCAGAGTACAGGTTCTCGGTATTGGTATGGTTCTCAACAGTTAGACCCCCAGTGATCAAGAATACATCTTCTATTTAATGGGTACTTGATAAACTCTAAACTTGAGACTACTCATTCCAACTTCTTTGGCTGGAAAATGTTACAGATTATGGTATCAAAGACCAGATGCAAACAGTATAAAATTCCATTTACTGTTGGAAAAAAAATGGCACCAATACAATGGTGAAAAGAACATGTGGAAAGTGTGAATAGCTAAAAGGAATAGCACTGGCTTCAAAATGCAGAGCTAACATTGTCATGATGCTTTGGACTAAACTTTTCTTCTTATGTCTGACTTAAAGACTATCTTAAGTCCACCATGCTGTTCATGTAAAGTCCCAAATGAAAAGAGATATATTGAAGTAGACTTGAATAAAGGTACACCGTATATTATACATAGGAACACTGATTTACAGAAATTAGGGTTTTTCTTCAATGAAACAGAATTGAGGAAAGCTCAGTTCCTGTAATGTTCCTGTAGACCTCACTGATGTGTGAGAAGTACCTTCTGTCCAGTCGAGGTGACATCACTAACATTTAATCCCAGCATAATTGTATTTATAAAATAACAATCACTGGATACATTTCTAGATATTTGTTATTAAACAGCCCAGAAAAGAACCAGAACACAATTTTAAGTCTACTCATTGATGAATAATTACTAATCTACTTTGATATTCTTTGAAATATTGAAGAATTTCCTGAGTTTCAGTATATTAATAATTTATGTCTCCAGTAGGATCTTCTCTACTAGAGATTCTGCCAGCAGAATTTTGCATTTGATGCAGAACATCACATAGATCACTCGCTATAGCCGAGTATGTGAAGGATTGGTGGCAAGCCTGTTCATTTTGTGGACAGACCTTAATTAATTTTACTAACAAAAAATGCCAAGAAAGGCTGAACGCTCCACAGATCTTTTTCATTTTTCAGCTTGCTATGCTGCAAAGGCTTTGATGCATAAAATTATACACATCCAAGAAGAACATGAAGTCATTTAAATGCATGGACGTCTTTTTGTGTCAGGAGAGATTGTCTGCTGGTTACCGTAAATAGATTTAAAGGTACAATAAGGAAGAAAAGTATGAAAAAAAGATAAAGCAATTCAGAGATCACTGAACTATAAGAGGTAGGGCTGTACAATGCAACCTGTGTGTATCATACACTGATATTCTTTAACCAATTCCAGGCAGTAGTTTTTGAGATTTCCCTGTAGAAGATTTGAACAGCAAAACTACTAAAACAGAAGTACAATAAACTTTGCTTTTAAATATACCACTATAATTCTACATTTCAGAATAACACTTTTACTTTTCTATAATATCCTGTACTGCACAGAGTAAGAAGCCATACATGGGCTCTGAAGCATAAGGGGGCACTAGCGGACCCTCTGTCCCATTGGAGACCAGAACTATAAATGACACAGCACAGATCAGATCCATGATAACATTGATAATATTTCATATTGCTCTCATTATAATCTATTATGATTAGGACATTTTATATAAACTGTTGTAAAGTAAAATTCAATGAAGTTTAGTGACCAAGCACATTGATGTAGCTATGGAGGAGCGGAGGTAGTCGGTGCATCTGGGTCAGGATGCCTGAGGGCCCAAAGGCCCAGCTGCCACATACAAACTGTTCAGATGGCACAAAGCTAAGTAGGGGCCCGGTGGCAGCTTTACTATCAGGTCCCAAGAGCTTCAAGATATGCCTTAGGTTCTTCTAGATCTATATTTGACCAGATGAGGGAAGTAGTAGTAAGTTACGTCCATTTGGGACATGTAAAAATACAGAAGTGGAGGAAGTGCCTTAAAATGCGTTTAAGTCCCCCCTTTGTGATAAACTGTCCTGCGTTTTGTACATAGTATCCTGAGATAGCTATTATACATCACGTTACTTTTCCCATAAGCAGATTGTTTTAGTAAATCAGAAGTAAGATATTGCCGGATACCATGATAAAAAGTGAGCAAAATGAAATCTCCTGAACCTTCTTGAAAATCATTAAATAGAAGTAATAATAAGTAATGTGCCAAAGAATTGTGCCATCTACCACTGGTTCACAGACCCTACCATGATTGGTAAAGGTCTTAGGACGAAGGCTGAGAAAACCCTCTACTTTTATAGAAAAAAATATCAGCTATTAGGATACAGAAAGTAAGATACTGTGCGATTTGGCAGTCAGCAGAGAGCGTCTAGTCTTCTGGGTCATAAAGATTGCAGATAAATATGATTTGTTAAGCACAGGGCAAAATTGATCTCAGAAATGTGCCTTGCAAACATTTTCCTCTTCCCGAGCACAGTCAGCAGTGCTTTCTGGGTGCCATAACTGCAGATAGCCACTGCAGTACGGGGAGATATGAAATGAAGGCGATGTCCTACCTAGACCACTGGGCTGCACAGGCAATGCCACCAGGGGCCAGGAACACATTTAACATCTCAGAGTGTAATTATTAAGCATTTTGGCCCATGGCCCCCCAATGTACTGTGCATCAGAGACATCCCTGACTGACGGGGTTCATGTATTAGTGCCATCCCTTGCAATAATAATGAGATTAGATGAAACACAGATAAACAAATTTGAAACTTGACAGCCCTTTTCCCACCACGACTGCTGTACTGCATTGCAGAAGTGTATATGCCATGAAGGGTTAACCAGCGCCAGGGAGCCGATGCACAAAGTTGCTCCAAGTGGTCATCAACCCCTTAGTAGTAGTCCCATTATCCGCATTCCCTTTACTGCAGTACTTCCCTATGCAGCCTCAGTGAGAGCTGCTAGCCCTCCTGGAAGCAGAGGATCTGATCCTGCAGCTGATGCTACACCTTGCAGAGGTCACTGCAGATTTCTGGCTGTGGGGCTGATCTCTATGCTGTGTGTGGCCCTAAGTGCTGTGGAGCCAGGTGGTCAGTGAGCAGAAGGACACATGGCTGAGAACCAGCAGCTCAGCTCCTGGGGCAGAGCAGCTCATGGGGTAGCACAGCATAGCTCCTGGGGCAGCACAGCATAGCTACTGGGGCAGCACAGCACAGCTCCTGGGGCAGCGCAGCTCCAGGGGCAGCACAGTATAGCTCCTGGGGCAGCACAGTACAGCTCCTGGGGAAGCACAGCACAGCTCCCGGGGCAGTGCAGCTCCTGGGGCAGCGCAGCATAGCTCCTGGGGCAGCGCAGCATAGCTCCTAGGGCAGCACAGCATAGCTCCTGGGGCAGCACAGCACAGCTCCTTGGGCAGCACAGCATAGCTCCTGGGGCAGCACAGCACAGCTCCTGGGGCAGCACAGCACAGCTCCTGGGGAAGCACAGCACAGCTCCTGGGATAGCACAGCATAGCTCCTGGCGCAGCACAGCACAGCTCCTGGGGCAGCACAGCACAGCTCCTGGCGCAGCACAGCATAGCTCCTGGCCAGCACAGCATAGCTCCTGGGGCAGCGCAGCATAGCTCCTGGGGCAGCACAGCATAGCTCCTGGGGCAGCACAGCACAGCTCCTGGGATAGCACAGCATAGCTCCTGGGATAGCACAGCATAGCTCCTGGCGCAGCACAGCATAGCTCCTGGGGCAGCGCAGCATAGCTCCTGGGGCAGCACAGCACAGCTACTGGGGCAGCGCAGCATAGCTCCTGGCGCAGCACAGCATAGCTCCTGGGGCAGCGCAGCTTTGCTACTGGGGCAGCGCAGCATAGCTCCTGGGGCAGCACAGCACAGCTACTGGGGCAGCGCAGCATAGCTCCTGGCGCAGCACGCAGCATAGCTCCTGGGGCAGCGCAGCAAAGCTACTGGGGCAGCGCAGCATAGCTCCTGGCGCAGCACAGATAGCCCCTGGGGCAGCGCAGCAAAACGGGGGCACACAGCAAAGCTCCTGGGCAGCTCTCCTTCATGGGCGCCCGGGTTGAAACTTTGCTCTTTTTTTGGGGGCAGAAGGAACTTTTGTTTCCGGGGGGGGATTACTCAAAAATTGTCTTGTGGCAGTTTTGAGGGTGACAGAAGCGGGAAAAAGGGCCATGATGGCACTCACCTGTCTGGTGGAAGGGGCCCCCAGGGGGGGGCAGGAGAGCAGCAGCAGACAGAAGAGGTGCAGCAGTGCAGGGCAGGAGGGGCGGGGCTGACAAAATGGGCATGGGAGAGGAGGCCCGGGGGGATGCCGCAGGGAGCGCCTGCCTCCCCATATTCAAGCTCTGCACCCCGGGGCTACAGCTCATGTCGGTGCCGCCCAGCACGTCCTCACTGGCATCCCTGTCCCCAGCACAGGGGGGCTCGGAAAACCCCGGGGGGGGGTTATCGGGCTCCCTTTTGGGAAATTCTTCCCTCAGTTTGCTTTCAGCTATTGCAAAAACTTGCACCCTTTCCCCCCCCCCCCCCCAGTATCCACCCTTTTGGGCGCCCTCCCCCTTTTTTTTCGCAAATTGCCCCTTCCCTCCCCCCCCCTTGGTGCAGGGGACAGAGGTGACTCCTCCCCCCCCAGTTACTATTTTTATGAAAACCAAGCTGGGGCCCCGCCGGCTCCTCCCTTCCTGGGCTGGTGCTGATGCTTCTGTTGCTAGGAGAGGGGGGTTGCGAAGCGCATGCGTGCGCGGGAGTGAGGGGGGCCCCCCGAAGGATGCAGTGCCAACCCTGAGAGCTGCAGCGCCCGTTCCGACGCACACACTCCGCTCTGCCCCCCGCAACGGGCACCGCTGCGGCCGATGGGGTTGGGCCACCGTCCCGTTTATTTTTATGCCAAAAACAGGGCAGTTGTTTTTATATTTAAAGGGTCTACTCACTGGGGCCGGGGAAAAGGATGATAATCCAAAGAAAAAAAAATCGGATTCAAAATGACCAATGTTATTCAATAGGTGCACTCATTTGCGATTTTTTTCTCAAACAAAATTTGGGTGTGAGGGAAAAAAAAGCAGCATGCTGGAAATTTTATGCGATTTTGGCAGATAATCGCCAATGCAAATCAATGGGTCGGAAAACATCGGCCCCAGCACTCGCCCCACAATTTCTGTCCCATTTTTCGCACCAGTCTCCTTTGAAAACCCGGGGGTTCATCCCCCGGTACTGTAAAATCACACTGACAAGCTACAAAAAACACTAGACAATACACAAAAATACATATATATAATATTTTAATGAAAGTCTTGTGACACATAATTTATAAAAATTTATAGGGTTTTTTTCACTTCTACATACTGTAATTTCCGCTAATTTTTAATTGGGTTTTTTGAAACAAGAAGCGACGGGAAAGTAATTGTTTCCAAAACAGTTAACCATGTATTTCAGAAAATTTTTAATTTTTAAAGAAAAAAAA
>JARQOD010000007.1:20279245-20414148 GCA_033576555.1 Oophaga sylvatica
ACACAAGAGACACTGGGACTGGTGTATATAAATCACATAGGAGACACCGGGTCTTGTGAATATACATTACATAGGAGACACCGAGGTTAATGTATAGACAATACATAGGGTACACAGAGACTGCTAAGTACATGATATAGGAGACACTGGCCTTGATATGTATACATCACATAGGAGCCACTGATGCTATTGTTTTCACATATTACATGGCCTGATAATAGTAATGCACACATAGCCTGTAGATAGAATACTGCAGGATGCAACCGGCATAGTGCCAGCAGAAGCTGTTTCAAGTAGCTCGAAGTGAAAGAGCAAAGGGCGCTAATTCCACCTGCAAAGAGCATCCTCTTAATGTTAGTTTTAAGCCCAGTGGTGTTTAAACCACTGTGACATGTTGAACACTGCATGTGTGCATGCATGCATCCACTGAAACTTTCAAGGGAAAATTAAAGGGCCACCAGCCATAAAACCAGGGCTGGTGACCCACTATGTAGCTGAGTGCTGCAGTTCACTAGGTAACTTCCCGGTGGGGCAGATGGTTGGAAGCAAACATTGTATGGATTCAAGACATCACAGCATTAGTCATTGTGTAGTGGTCTTTTCCAGGTACTGCAACTCATCTCCAATTTAAATAAATGGGAACGGAGTTGCAGTAATGAAGACCAATAACTACTCAGTGTATGACAGTTTAATAAGCACTTATCAACATGCTAAATAGTCTTTATTATGTTTCTCACCCACACTCATACACTGTACCAAAACTTCACCTCACAGTAAATAACCATTAACTTTCTTGGCCAGTTTAGAAAACCCAATTTTCAAATGTAATTTTATGGGAAACTGAGGTAACAGAAGAGACCCGGTTCTGTTTTTCATCTATTGACCAGAATGGAGAGGACAAAACGCTGTCTCCCGCTCTAGAGGACCCAACACTTCCATGATTTCCATGGACAGCCCAGTGACTACAGAGGACAATGTGTAATATTTAATTTCTTCTTTGGAGGCGCTGGAGAGAAATTCAGCACTTGTTTAGGGCGTTATCACTTACTGCAGAAGGTTTCATCATCTTACCAGCTGGGACTCATCTACCTAAAGGGGATAATCAAGAGTCACAGACCTCAGTGGGCTTTAACCCCTTAACGCTCAAGGGTAGTTTGCTCGTTAATGAATGGGCCAATTTTTACAATTCTGACCACTGTCTCTTTATGAGGTTATAACTCTGGAACGCTTCAACGGATCTTCGCGATTCTGAGAAAGTTTGATATATTGTACTTCATGATAGTGGTAAAATTTCATCGATATAACTTGCGTTTATTTATGAAAAAAATGGAAATATTGTGAAAATTTTGAAAATTTTGCAATTTTCTAAATTTGAATTTTTATTCCCTTAAAACAGAGAAATACAGTACAGACCAAAAGTTTGAACACACCTTCTCATTCAAAGATTTTTCTGCGTTTTCATGACTATGAAAATTGTACATTCACACTGAAGGCATCAAAACTATGAATTAACACATGTGGAATTATATACTTAACAAAAAAGTGTGTAACAACTGAAATTATGTCTTATATTCTAGGTTCTTCAAAGTAGCCACCTTTTGCTTTGATGACTGCTTTGCACACTCTTGGCATTCTCTTGATGAGCTTCAAGAGGTAGTCACCAGGAATGGTTTTCACTTCACAGGTGTGCCCTGTCAGGTTTACTAAGTGGGATTTCTGGCCGTATAAATGGGGTTGGGACCATCAGTTGTATTGTGCAGAAGTCTGGTGGATACATAGCTGATAGTCCTACTGAATAGACTGTTCGAATTTGTATTATGGCAAGAAAAAAGCAGCTAAGTAAAGAAAAACGAGTGGCCATCATTACCTTAAGAAATGAAGGTCAGTCAGTCCGAAAAATTGGGAAAACTTTGAAAGTGTCCCCAAGTGCAGTTGCAAAAACCATCAAGCGCTACAAAGAAACTGGCTCACATGAGGACCGCCCCAGGAAAGGAAGACCAAGAGTCACCTCTGCTTCTGAGGATAAGTTTATCCGAGTCACCAGCCTCAGAAATCGCAGGTTTATAGCAGCTCAGATTAGAGACCAGGTCAATGCCACACAGAGTTCTAGCAGCAGACACATCTCTACAACAACTGTTAAGAGGAGACTTTATGCAGCAGGCCTTCATAGTAAAACAGCTGCTAGGAAACCACTGCTAAGGACAGGCAACAAGCAGAAGAGACTTGTTTGGGCTAAAGAACACAAGGAATGGACATTAGACCAGTGGAAATCTGTGCTTTGGTCTGATGAGTCCAAATTTGAGATCTTTGGTTCCAACCACCGTGTCTTTATGCGACACAGAAAAGGTGAACGGATTGACTCTACATGCCTGGTTCCCACCGTGAAGCATGGAGGAGGAGGTGTGATGGTGTGGGGGTGCTTTGCTGGTGACACTGTTGGGGATTTATTCAAAATTGAAGGCATACTGAACCAGCATGGCTACCACAGCATCTTTCAGCGGCATGCTATTCCATCCGATTTGCATTTAGTTGGACCATCATTTATTTTTCAACAGGACAATGACCCCAAACACACCTCCAGGCTGTGTAAGGGCTATTTAACCAAGAGGAGAGTGATGGGGTGCTACGCCAGATGACCTGGCCTCCACATTCACCAGACCTGAACCCAATCGAGATGGTTTGGGGTGAGCTGGACCGCAGAGTGAAGGCAAATGGGCCAACAAGTGCTAAGCATCTCTGGGAACTCCTTCAAGATTGTTGGAAGACCATTTCCGGTGACTACCTCTTGAAGCGCATCAAGAGAATGCCAAGAGTGTGCAAAGCAGTCATCAAAGCAAAAGGTGGCTACTTTGAAGAACCTAGAATATAAGACATATTTTCAGTTGTTTCACACTTTTTTATTAAGTATATAATTCGACATGTGTTAATTAGAGTTGAGCGATACTTTCCGATATCCTAAAGTATCGGAATCGGAATGGTATCGCCGATATCACTAAAATATCGGCGATCCCGATACCGATACCGGAAGTCCCATGTAAGTCTATGGGAACAAAATATCGCAACTAAAAAAACCCCATTCTTTCCTTGTAAACACTAAATATACACACATAGAATACATATATATATATATACATGTCATTGTGACATATATATATACATATATGTATAGTTTATACACTTCTACATAGTAAAATATCCTTTGATTCAATTGCCGGGTAAAGCCGGCTTCAGTGAAAAGACAGAAGCACCCGACATGAAATGACACTTGGTGTACATAGGGTTAACCATGTCTTTTCATGTCGTTTGCTATCTGATTTGCACAAACAATTAAATCAGACTATGTGTGCAAAATTTCACACCTGTAGGGTTAATTAAAGGTGTAAATTCGTTGTAAAAAAAACGGACTTTTTTGCTACGAATTTACACCTTTAATTAACCCTACAGGTGTGAAATTTTGCACACATAGTCTGATTTAATTGTTTGTGCAAATTAGATAGCAAAGGACATGAAAAGACATGGTTAACCCTATGTACACCAAGTGTCATTTCATGTCGGGTCACCCGACATGAAATGACACTTGGTGTACATAGGGTTAACCATGTCTTTTCATGTCCTTTGCTATCTAATTTGCACAAACAATTAAATCAGACTATGTGTGCAAAATTTCACACCTGTAGGGGTTAATTAAAGGTGTAAATTCGTTGTAAAAAAAACGGACTTTTTTGCTACGAATTTACACCTTTAATTAACCCCTACAGGTGTGAAATTTTGCACACATAGTCTGATTTAATTGTTTGTGCAAATTAGATAGCAAAGGACATGAAAAGACATGGTTAACCCTATGTACACCAAGTGTCATTTCATGTCGGGTTCTGCATTTTCACAAAAGCCGGCAATTGAATTAGCGGCTATTATACTATGTAGAAGTGTATGAACTACAAATATAAATATATATATATATGTGTCACAAATTCAATGACATGTATATATATATATGAGGTGTAAAATTGCTGAAAAAAAATGCGTGGGCTCCCGCCCTATTTTCGCAACCAGACAGACAAAGCCAGTGAGTGGGGGCAGATAATAATAGCCAGAGAGGGACCATTATTTTTGCCCCCCCCGGCTACTAACATCTGCCCCCAGACACCCCAGGAAAGACAAATCTATAATTAGATTCGCCCTTTCTGGCACTTTGCCCGTCTATTCCCATTGCCCTGTAGTGGTGGCGAATGGGTTAATATGGGGTTAAAGCCACCTTGCTATTGAAAGGTGACCTTAAGCCAGGTTAATAATTGAGAGCTGTCAATTAGACAACTATCAATTATTAATCCTATTGCATGAAATAAAAATAAAACACACACACTTTAATTAAAAATCATTTTAATGAAATAAAGACACATGTTTTTGACCATATTTTATTTTACTGCAAAAACCATTTCCTGTAATAAAAATAAAATAAAAAAGCAAAATTATTCTTACCTATCCCATGCACAGTCAGGTCCCACGGTGTAATCCTTCAGAAAGGGTTAATGTTTACTGCAGGGACCGCAGCTAATGCTGCAGCCTCACAGTAAACCCCAAATGAATGAGTTCCTCTCCTGCCTGACAGGAGAGTAAAGGCTGGGTGTCACATAACGATACACCAGCGATCCCGACAACGATATGCACTTGTCAGGATCGCTGGTGTATCGCTACATGATCGCTGCTGAGCTGCCAAACAGGCAGCTCAGGCAGCGATCTGGGACAGCGACACTGCGGGTAACATCGCTTAAGGGCCCGTCTCACATAGCGATATCGCTACCGAGATCGCTGCTGAGTCACAAGTTTTGTGACGCAGCAGCGAGCTCACCAGCGATATCGCTGTGTGTGACATTCAGCGACGATCAGCCCCCCTGCCGGGTATCGCTGATCGTCGCAGAAATGTCAGGACCTTTTTTTGATCGCTGGTTTCCCTCTGACAGGCATGCATCGCTGCGTGTGACAGGCGGGAGACCAGCGATCCGCTGGTAACCAAGGTACACAGCGGGTTTCCAGGCACCGCGCAGCGCTTGGAAACCCGCTGTGTACCTTGGATACCAGCTCCCTGCATCAGGGCGCTGGTATCCAAGGTACACAGCGGGTTTCTAGGCACAGCCCCGCGCCTGGAAACCCGCTGTGTACCTTGGTTACCAGCGGATCGCTGGTCTCCCGCCTGTCACACGCAGCGATGTGTGCCTGTCAGCGGGAAACCAGCGATCAAAAAAAGGTCCTGACATTTCAGCGACGATCAGCGATACCCGGCAGGGGGGCTGATCGTCGCTGAATGTCACACACAGCGATATCGCTGGTGAGCTCGCTGCTGCGTCACAAAACTAGTGACTCAGCAGCGATCTCGGTAGCGATCTCGCTATGTGAGACGGGCCCTTAAGTGGAAAGCTTAATTGATTGCTTTCCACTTTCACTTCAGGTCAGCCAGGGACACAATCAGTGACGTCAGAGGGAACTGATTAACAAAAATAGGGGTTCCCTTCGAAAAAAAAATGGCATGGGGTCCCCCCTATTTTTGTTAACCAGCCAGATGAAGCAGACCGCTGAGGCCTGGATTTTCAGGCTGTTAAGGAGCCAAGATCCATGGACCTTGCCAGCCTGATAATACTAGGCCACAGCAGTCTGCATATCTTGGCTGATTAACAAAAATAGGGGATCCCCTCGAAAAAAATTGGCGTGGGGTCCCCCCTATTTTTGTTAACCAGCCAGATGAAGCAGACCGCTGAGGCCTGGATTTTCAGGCTGTTAAGGAGCCAAGATCCATGGACCTTGCCAGCCTGATAATACCAGGCCACAGCAGTCTGCATATCTTGGCTGATTAACAAAAATAGGGGATCCCCTCGAAAAAAATTGGCGTGGGGTCCCCCCTATTTTTGTTAACCAGCCAGATGAAGCAGACCGCTGAGGCCTGGATTTTCAGGCTGTTAAGGAGCCAAGATCCATGGACCTTGCCAGCCTGATAATACCAGGCCACAGCAGTCTGCATATCTTGGCTGATTAACAAAAATAGGGGATCCACTCGAAAAAAATTGGCGTGGGGTCCCCCCTATTTTTGTTAACCAGCCAGATGAAGCAGACCGCTGAGGCCTGGTTTTTCAGGCTGGTAAGGATCCAATATCCATGGACCTTGCAAGCCTGATAATACCAGGCCACAGCAGTCTGCTTAGCTTGGCTGGTTAACAAAAATAGGGGATCCCCTCGAAAAAAAAACGGCGTGGGGATCCCCCCTATTTTTGTTAACCAGCCAAGTAAAATGCAGACTGCTGCGGCCTGGTATTAAAAGACTGTCAAGGCCCATGGATTTTGGCCCTCAACAGCCTGATAATACCAGGCTACAGCAGCCCCACATTTGGCGCATCAAAAGATGTGCCAATTGTGGCACTTTACCCGGCTCTTCCCACTTGCCCTGTAGCGGTGGCAAGCGGGGTAATAAGGGGTTATTGTCACCATTGATTGCACGGTGACAATAAGCCCGGTTAATAATGGAGAGGCGTCAATAAGACACCGATCCATTATTAATCCCAAAGTTATTAAATGTATAAAAAAAAGACACAGCAAGAAAAAAGTATTTTAATGAAATAAAAGAGACAACACAGTTTTCATTAATTTTATTACTCTCTCATTCCTGCGACGCCATCGATCTCCTGTAAAAAAATAAAAAAAACAAACCAACAGTATACCACCTGTCTGACGCAGTCCATAGTAACGACAGTCCCACGACGATCCAGCTCTGCTACATCGCAATGACAGGCAGAGCCTGTCATCGCGACGCAGCACAGCTGATTACCTGCTTCCCCGGCGGTGACGTCATCGGACTGACTGCTTTACGGCCGGGATTACCCAGCAGTCACTGCAGTTATCGCGAGAAACTGCATGTGACCGCCGGGGAAAGAAGATTGCGGCCATGAAGCAGTCCAGGACGTGACCGCCGGAGATCTTCTGCCGGGTAAGTGCCGCTGACTCCTGACAGACCCGACCGACGGACACTGACAGTGACAGTGACAATCCCGATTCCGGTATCCGATAAGACGAAAATATCGGAACTCGGAATCGGAATTCCGATACAGCCAATATCGGCCGATACCCGATATTTGCAGTATCGGAATGCTCAACACTAGTGTTAATTCATAGTTTTGATGCCTTCAGTGTGATTGTACAATTTTCATAGTCATGAAAATACAGAAAAATCTTTAAATGAGAAGGTGTGTCAAACTTTTGGTCTGTACTGTATGTCACACAAATTAGTTACTAAATAACATTTCCCAAATGTCTACTTTACATCAGCACAATTTTTGGAACCAATTTTTTTTTGTTAGGAAGTTATAAGGGTTAAAAGTTAACCAGCGATTTCTTATTTTTACAACAAAATTTACAAAACCTTTTTTTTAGGGACCACCTTACATTTGATGTCACTTTGAGGGGTATATATGGCAGAAAATACCCAAAAGTGACACCATTCTAAAAATTGTACCCCTCAACGTACTCAAAACCGCATTCAAGAAGTTTATTAACCCTTCAGGTGCTTCACGTGAGCTGAAGCAACGTGGAAGGAAAAAATGAACATTTAACTTTTTAGTCACAAAAATGATCTTTTACAAACAATTTTTTTATTTTCACAAGGGTTAAAAGGAGAAAATGGACAGAAAAAGTTGTTGTGCATTTTCTCCTGAGTACGCCAATACCCCATATGTGGGGGAAAACTACTGTCTGGGGGCACGACAGGGCTTGGAAGGGAAGGAGCGCCGTTTGACTTTTTCAAACCAAAATTGCTGGAATTGAGATTGGACGCCATGTGGCATTAGGAGAGCCCCTGATGTCCCTAAACAGTGGAAACCCCCCCACAAATGTCCCCATTTTGGAAACTAGACCCCCATAAGGAACTTATCTAGATCTGTTGTGAGCACTTTGAACCCACAAGTGTTTCACTAAAGTTTATAATGCCTGGGTGTGAAAAAAAAAATACACAAAAATGATTTTTTAGTCCTCAATTTTTGATTTTTCCCAGGAAATTGGACCTCAAAAGTTGTCCAATTTTTCCTGAGTACGCTGATACCCCTTATATGGGGGGCAAAAACTGGGCGCACGGCAGGGCTCGGAAAGGAAGTAATGACGTTTTGAAATTCAGACTTTGATGGGTGTCATGTTCAGTTTGAAGAGCCCCTTATGTGCCTAAACAGTGGAAACCCTCATAAGTGACCCCATTTTGGAAACTAGACCCCCTAAGGAACTTATCTGGATCTGTTGTGAGCACTTTGAACCCCCAAGTGCTTCACACAAGTTTATAATGCCCGGGCATGAAAATAAAAAATCCTATTTTTTTCCCACAAAAATTTGTCCTGCGTACGCTGATACCCCATATGTGGGAGAAAACTACTGTGTGGGCACATGTCGGGGCTCGGAAGAGAAGTAGTGACATTTTGTAATGCAGAATTTGATGGAATGGTCTGGGTGCGTCATGTCGCGTTTGGAGAGCCCCTGATGTGCCTAAACAGTGGAAACCCCCCAAGTGACCCCATTTTGGAAACTAGACCCCCCAAGGAACTTATCTAGATGTGTGGTGAGAACTTTGAACCCCCAAGTGCTTCACAGAAGTTTATAACGTAGAGTTATTAAAATAAAAAATCATATTTTTTTCCACAAAAGTGATATTTTTGCCCCCAATTTTTTATTTTCCCAAGAGTAACAGAAATTGCACCCCAAGAGTTATTGTGCAATTTGTCCTGAGTATGCTGATATCCCATATGTGGGAATAAAATACTGTTTGGGCAAATGGCGGAGCTCAAAAGGGAAGGAGCACCATTTGACTTTTTTCAACGCAGAATTGGCTGGAATTGAGATCAGATGCCATGTCAAGTTTGGAGAGCCCCTGATGTGTCTAAACAGTGGAAACCCCCCAGTTCTAACTCCAACCCTAACCCCAACACACCCCTAACCCTAGTCCCAACCCTAACCATAACCCTAACCACAAACCTAACCCTAACACACCCCTAACCCTTATCCCAACCCTAATCCTAACTTTAGCCCCAACCCTAACCCTAACCCTAATGGGAAAATGGAAATAAATACATTTTTTAAATTTTATTATTTTTCCCTAACTAAGGGGGTGATAAAGGGGGTTTGATTTACTACTTATAGCGGGTTTTTATGTTTGGCAGCTGTCACACACTAAAAGACGCTTTTTATTGCAAAAAAATAGTTTTTGCATCACCACATTTTGAGAGCTATATTTTTTCTTATTTTGGCCCACAGAGTCATGTGAGGTCTTATTATTTGAGGGACGAGTTGATGTTTTCATTGGTAATATTTTTGGGCACATGACAATTTTTGATTGCTTTTTGTTACGATTTTTGTGGGGCAGAATGAACAAAATACAGCAATTCATGAATTTCTTTTGAGGGAGGCGTTTATACCGTTGCATTATTTTGCAAACTATAACTTTTTTTTTTTTGCTGATGCTGTATTGTGGCTCGTTTTTTGCGGGACATGATGACGTTTTCAGCGGTACCATGTTTATTTATATCTTTCTTTTTGATCGCGTGTTATTCCACTTTTTGTTGGGAGGTATGATGATAAAGCATTGTTTTCTTGCCTTGTTTTTTTTTATAAGGGGTTCATAGTTTTATAGGGTGGGTCGTTACGGACGCAGCGATACTAAATATGTGTACTTTTATTATTTTTTTTATTTATTTGCATAATAATAAATATTTATTGGGGAATATTTTTTTTTATTTAGGGATTTTTTTAAACTATTTTCACACATGTTTAATTCATTTTTTTTTACATTTTTACATTGTCCCAGGGTGGGACATCACTGTATAGTGTCAGATCGCTGATCTGACAGTTTACACAGCACTCTGTCAGATCAGCGATTTGACAGGCAGTGCAGGAGGCTTGCCAGCACCTGCTCTTAGCAGGCACTGATAAGTCACCTGCCTGCAGGACCAGGAAGGACCCCGCGGCCATCTTGGATCTGGGGGCCTGCAGGGATGAGGCCCTTGGAGCAAAGCAAACACATCGCGTTGCTCTGAGGGTTTCAGGGAAGCACGCAGGAGCCCCCTCCCTGCGTGATGCTTCCCTATGCCGCCGGAACACTGCGATCATGTTTGACCGCTCCTGGCACTTAGTGCTGGGTGTCAGCTGTGATAATCAGCTGACACCCGGCCGCGATCAGCTGCGTTCCCCCCTTCCTCCCCTGAGTGCGACTGATCGTGTATAATGTACTATTCAGCCCTTGGGAGCAGGGCCGGCGTCAGCACCCGGCACACCCGGGCAAGTGCCGGGGCCCTGAGCAGGCGGGGGGGCCCACTCGCCGTCTGGCACCCCCGCGCCCGTTAGCGGAGGAGAGCGGTGTCAGCGCCGCCACTGGCCCCCCCCCGCTTGCTCAGGGCCCCGGCATCAGCTGGCACAATACTTACCTCTCCCGTGCCTCCGCTGCCGCAGCTCCGGGCTCCAGGGGGCGCCGGCACTTCCTCTCACAGCAGCGCCGCTGAATGACGGCCGGCTGTGGCAGAGAGCGCGGACACTGGACAGGTGAGACGTGTGTGTGTCTCTGTGTGTGTCTGTGTGTATGTAGTGCGGTGCTTTGTGTGTGTGTGTGTATGTGTGTATGTATGTGTGAGAGAGTGCTTGTGTGCTGTGGTGCTGTCTGTGTGTGATTATGGGCAGGCATTGCTGATAATGGGGAGGCATTGCTGATAATGGGGAGGCATTGATGATGATGGGGAGAAGATGATGATAATGGGCAGGCATTGATGATAATGGGGAGGCATTGATGATGATGGGGAGAAGATGATGATAATGGGCAGGCATTGATGATAATGGGCAGGCATTGATGATGGGGAGAAGATGATGATGGGCAGGCATTGCTGATAATGGGGAGGCATTGCTGATGATGGGGAGAAGATGATGATAATGGGCAGGCATTGATGATGGGGAGAAGATGATGATGGGCAGGCATTGCTGATAATGGGGAGGCATTGATGATGATGGGGAGAAGATGATGATAATGGGCAGGCATTGCTGATAATGGGGAGGCATTGATGATGATGGGGAGAAGATGATGATAATGGGCAGGCATTGATGATAATGGGCAGGGGGAGTCTTTCCACAGCGCCCTTTCCTGAGCCGTAACAGTGCAGAACGCAGTACAGCGCAGAGGAGAGCTCCATATTTTGTATGGAGCATTATATGGGGACCAGTATCCTGTATGGAGCATTATATGGGGATCAGTATCCTGTATGGAGCATTATATTGGGTCCAGTATTCTGTATGGAGCATTATTTTGGGTCCAGTATTCTGTATGGAGCATTATATGGGGGGTGACATCCTGCATGGGGTATTATATGGGTGATGAGGGTGAGACTGTGGTGCCCATAATATTGTATGGAGGACTGTACTGTCCAGTCTGTTCTGTGCGCTGTGAGGATTTGGCGGTTTTTGAGCTATTGTACAATTTACAATAGATATCACTCATGTAATGGAAGAAGTGAAGTATTTGGCATTGTACTGTACCCATATTTCTCTGCTGTATCTGTGCATCATGAATCGTGGTCTGTGTTAAAGGGGCCCACTGAGGCTCTTTCGCCCGGGGCCCATAAAAACCTGGAGCCGGCCCTGCTTGGGAGTTAAGTCCCAGGTCACATGGATGGAATAGTACGTCAGATGGCAGAAAGGGGTTAATCACAGCACATTGAGGTTTTACCTCTGAGACAGTTGGGCAAAGCATACTGCGCACGCGCGAGACGCCATTTGAATGTGCGGGCACGAAAACTGTACGCGATCTGTGATATTCACAGCAAGGAATACGTACAGCAAGCCGAGGAGGGGGAGAGATGGAAACTAAGCCACGCCCATCGGACCGGACAGAACAGAGTACCATACAGCGCGGGAGGAATAAAAATGGTATTTATGGATGATACATGGGGAGTCGGGGGGTTTCAGAAGTAGTTGTATAATGTATAGGTGACACTAAATTAAAGGGAATCTGTCACCCCATTTTAGCCATATCAGCTAAAGATATGACTGAATAGTGCGTCCCATAACCAAGGTATCGTTATGTAGCTTATATCCAGACACCCCCGTTTTGATAGAAAAATACCTTTGTAAAGTCCGGATTCTTTTCTGTAAATCAGGGCGGTCCGGAGGGCAGCGTTTTCTCGCTTCTCCCCCCGCTCCTCTGCATCTCTTGCGTAGACCGTCTGTGAATCGCACAGACGGCATTCTGCTTCCAGCGATTGCGCGTTTCAAATTTCCCCCCGCGCGTGCGCAGTGTGCTTTGCCGAACAGTGGGCAAAGCATAAAATTATTACAGCGCATGCACAACTATTGTCATTCACTTTCCTTTTCCGGATGGCCCTGATTTACAGAAAAGAATCCGGACCTTACAAAGGTATTTTTCTATCAAAACGGGGGTATCTGGATATAAGCTACATAACGATAGCTTGCTTATGGGACGCACTATTCAGTCATATCTTTAGCTGATATGACTAAAATGGGGTGACAGATTCCCTTTAAATGATATTTTTAGCTGGTAGTCCAAAAAGTGCTGACATGTTCCCTCTAATGCATTCTTGGTTGTTTTCATAGATAACTGTTGTTTGAGCTAATGGCTTGCCGAAATCTTCCAAAAGTTGTTTCAACCAAATTATTTCTTGACTTGCATAAGCAGCAGACATATATTCTGCTTCTGTAGAAGATAATGTGACTGACACTTGTTTACTACTGGACCAAGAAATTTAATTTTCTCCTAACTTCAACAAGCAACCACTTGTTTTCCGATCACTTGAATCTCCAGCCCAATATGCAGATATTTTAAGATTTAGCATTTGAGTTTCTTTAAGATATTGAAGAATTCTCTTAATTGCATTCCAGTCTCTTTGGCGTGGCTTGCTTACACTTCAGCAGAGAATTCGACTTTGGCTGTGATATCCGGACAAGTTGTGGTTGCTATGTACAGAAGCTCTCCCACTGCTTGTCTGTAACTCTCATTGCTGGGTAGCAGATCTTGTTCTCCTTCCAACTTTAAGTAGGACGGATCCATTGATGTTGACTCACCTTTGGCTTCTGACTTTCCAAACTGGTTTAGGATTGCAGAAATTTACTTTACCTTCTATGTCATATTTGTTTTTGAAGACCCACTTACATCCGATAGCTGTTTTTCCTTATGGTAGCTCAGTAAGCTCCCATGTCTGGAGTTGGTGAAGGGAATCCATCTCTTTATTAGCAGCATTTCTGCATCTTGTGGACAGGCAGTTTTTGCATCTCTTGCCATGACTGTGGCTCTGGTTCAGGAAGTGTTCTGACCATATAAGAAAGGTGTCTAGCTGGGATACTTTTGTTTGGCCTTTCTGATCTCCTGACTGGAGGTTGACTTGGTTCTTCTGTGTCTTCCTTGGTGGCTTCAGAGCTTATCCACACTTCAGTGTTTTCCTTTTTGGTGTCTGCGTTTGGTGATTGAGATTCTTATTCTTGCTTCTTAGGTTGAATAATTGGTATAACTTCATGGAATATACTCAATACAGAGTTTTCATCAATCACTACATCTCTGCTGATTGTTACTGTGTTGGTCTCTGGGTGCAGGATTCTGTATCCCTTTCGAGTTTCGCTATAGCCCACCAGGACTCCTTGCTTTGCATGTGGAATGTTATTTTGGGGGAACATACACAAACGTTTTGCTTCCAAATATCCTGAGGTGCTTCAGGTTAGGCTTCTTGCAGTTCCATAGCGCATATGGATTTTCACTTTTGGCTTTACCTGGTACTCTGTTTTTAAGATAGCAAGCAGTCATGATTAGTGATGAGCGAACGTGCTCGGTAATGCTCGTTATTCGCCCGAGCATCACTGTAATCGCGGTTTTCGGCGAGCAGCGAGCATTTCCATGTTTGCTTGGCGGGAGTACTGGTATGCCCTGCATTTTTGGCGCTCTTTAGAGTGCCAATCAACATGCAGGGATTGTCTGCCACGCACTGTAATGCCACAGCCATCTCTGTTGTGGTATTACAGTGATTGGCTGGCCACACAGCGTCATCAGGTGCATAAGAGACCGGGCGGCGCCATGCTCGGCTCTGTCTGCTCTGGAATTAGTGAGTGTAGGGAGAGCTGCTGCCGAGATAGGGTCCGATTTTGGGGTTTAGAAGGTAGTGTAGGTCTAACATCAAAGAAGACACAAATCCAGCTTAATCAACTGTCCTTGTAAGGACTAATTACGGCGTATATAGATTGCAGTGCTAGGTAGGCAGGGAGTGTATGTGGTTTTATACATATCAGTGCAAGGCATGCACGCACCGTATGTGGGCATATAGATTTCAGCAGCAGACAGGCATTCTGTGGCATACTTAATTGCATACATATAGAGGGTTCATTCCATTGCTGTCTGCTGCTGCCTATGAGCTATATTGACCATATCTACACAGCACTAGGTCTCAGTGGGCAGCAAATTTTTTTGGCATCTTAATCCTGATTATTTTTTACCAAAGCAATCCAGAACCCCTTTTTTTTCTCTAATTGCTTGTTGACACTGCAGAATACAGGCAGATCCTTTTCATAGTACAGCGTGAAAATACAGCTATTTTAAAGGGGTTTGCCCGTCCCAGGCCTGACAGGTGAGTGCGCCTAAAAATCAGCCATTTTTTGTGGTACTGTACAATTTTTTTGGAGTGTCTTATAAAAATTTTTGACACAATTTTGCTGCCCAAAAAATATTTATCTGCCCAAAAAATATTTAGCTACAGGGCAGATATTTTACACTGGGTTTTGTCCGCCACACGGATTGCATATCATTGCGCTAAAAATTTTTCCATTTTAGGCCTATATAGAATTTTTTTTTTTGTTGTGTCATAGCCTACTTATTGACAAAATTTTGCTGGCAAAAAAATAAAAAAATACAGGGCAGATATTTGAAAATGGGCTCTCTTTGTCAGACGCCTGATCTATCAGTGTGCTAAAAATTGTGGAATTTCAGGCCTACATTCCCTTTTTTTGCTGTCTTACCCAATTTCTATACAGTCTTTTTGGGTAAAAAAAAATCCAGCCCACATATTGACCTGTGTGTTATCTGTGTCAGACTCTTATCTCTCTGTGTGTGAAAAATTGTGGCATTTCAGGGCAACATTCCTCTTTTTTTTCTGTGTCTTACCCTATTTGTATGCAGTCTTTTTGTGGAAATATAAAAAAAATTCAGCCCACATATTGACCAGTGTGTTATCTGTGTCAGACTACTATCTCTCTGTGTGCAAAAAATTGTGGCATTTCAGGGCAACATTACACTGGATTAGCTGTGTGTTACCCTATTTCTATACAGTCATTTGGGTTAAAAAAAAATCCAGGCCACATAGTGACCAGTGTGTTATCTGTGTCAGACTCCTATCTCTCTGTGTGTGAAAATTGTGGCATTTCAGGGCTACATTACACTGGATTAGCTGTGAGTTACCCTATTTCTATACAGTCTTTGTTGCACAGCTTCTGAATCCACACCTTTGCAGTAGACAACTTCACAGAGCAGGCTGCATGGGATAACAAGCTTTTACTTCTAACAGCATGAGGTAAAAGGAAAATGCACAGTCATTTATCAGCATTGCATCAGGAAAAACAGAAACAAAACGAAAGTGAAACTACAAGTGAGACTATCTCTTATACAATACATTAAACAGAAGGAAACGTTACACAACATCGCCATCTATTGTTAGGTCAGCATAAAGTCCTCCTTTTACTTATAATAAGTCCTAATCTGTTGCATATGCCAACACCCTTTCTCAACAATAAGGACTTATTCAATCAAACCCAACTTTTTTTATTAGTCTCTGATGTTTATCAGCATTCAACTCCTTCGTGAAAATGTCTGCTGTCATTTCTTCAGTAGGGCAATACTCCAACTTCAAGACTCCTTGATCCTGATGATCTCTCAAGAAATGATACTTCACATCAATGTGCTTGGTTCTTGGGTTAAACCTTTCCATCTGAGCAAGAACAAGACATCCTTGATTGTCCTCTTTTAGTTTTGTTGGTTCCACCTGTGGTTGTCCTAGGTCTGTCAACAATTGTCTTAACCACAGTACTTCTTGACTTGCATGTGCTGCTGCAACATATTCTGCTTCTGTTGAAGATAGTGTCACAATTGACTGTTTCTTACTTGTCCAACTTATTGGTCCACCAGAGAGAAAAAAAATATGTCCACTGGTAGATCTTCTGTCAGTTGGATCTCAAGCCCAATCTGCATCAACATATCCTGCTAAAATGCAATTATCACCTGTGGGTAATTTCAGCTTAACATTGCTAGTTCCTTTCAAATAACGTATTACTCTCTTCACGGCATTCCAATCAGCTTTATTTGGTTTTGTTACCTTTCTACTCAGAATTCCTACTGCTGCTGCGATGTCTGTTCTTGTAACAGTCGCTAGTAGTAGTAGTAGTAGTTTTCCTATTGCTGTTCTGTATTCTTCATTGTTTGGTAGCATATTTTCTTCACTGTTCATCTCTTTGAGATAATTAGTTTCCATTGGAGACTTTACTGTTTTTGCATCATTTAGTCCAAATTTTTCTGTTATGTCTTGAATCATGTGATTTTGATTTAGTAGGAAACTTCCGTCTTCTTCTCTTTCTATCTGTATTCCTAGGTACTGTTTTACATTTCCTAAGTCTTTGATTTCAAAATGTTGTTTCAGGGTTTTTAGAATATTTTCTTTATCCCTTTCTTGTTTAAAACAAATCAAAATGTCGTCTACATATATGAGTACATAAATCCATCTATTACTCAGCCTTTTTGTGTACAAGCATGGATCAGCTTTGCTTCTTTGAAATTTTTCATTTGTTAGTGCTTCCGTGATTTTGTCATTCCACGCTTTAGCTGCTTGTTTTAAACCATATATGCTTTTCTGTAGTTTACAAACTTTGTTTGGATTTCTTTCATCTTTGAATCCTGGAGGTTGTTCCATGTAAATGTCTTCTGTTAAATCTCCATTCAAAAAAGTTGTCTTTACATCCAGATGTCTTAGTTCCATCTTTTCCATTGCTGCAACTGTAAGTAAAGTTCTTATTGTAGTGTGTTTGACAACTGGAGCAAATGTTTCATCATAGTCTTCTCCATATTTTTGAGAATACCCTTTAGCTACGAGTCTTGCTTGATATCTTTCAGGTGTGTCATCTGTTTGGTATTTTACTTTAAAAATCCATTTACATCCTATGGCTTTTCTTCCTTTTGGCAAATCTGTTAGTGTCCATGTATTTGAATCATGCATGGATTTAATTTCTGTTTCTGTTGCTTCTATCCATTTATTAGCTTCTTCTTCAGGAAGTTTAGATATGTCTTCCCAAGAGGTAGGCTCATGGATTTTTCTTATATTTGTCTTGTATGAGAGACGTTTTGGTGGTTTTCCTTTGTTCTCTCTTATTGAACGTCTTGGTTCTGTGTCTGTTTGTAGTTGTGATTCTTCACTTTCAGTATTTCAGTATTTTGTTCTTCATTAATTTCTACTTCTTTCTCATCAGATATTTCTTCAGTTATGTCACTATTGTTTTTCTCATTTTTTGTTTCAACTGAAATCATAATGTCTTCATTTAAATCTTCAATGAATATCACACTGTTACTCACCGTAACTCTGACTATTTGGGATATTCCTTCCATGGATCTGTTTTGAAGTTTGGAACGTTTTTCTGTTGGAATGAATATAAAAACTTTACATCCAAAAACTTTTAAATGATTGACACTTGGTTTCATACCTTGCCACAGTTCATATGGAGTTTTCTTCAGTTTTCTGGAAAAAAGTCGGTTCTGTGGATATGTAGCTGTCATTGCTGCCTCACCCCAATATTTCTCTGGTAGTTTAGAATCTGTCAGCATACATCTCATCATCTCTGTTAGAGTTCTGTTTTTCCTTTCTGCTACTCCATTTTGTTCAGGTGTGTATGGAACAGTTTTCTGATGTTCTATTCCATTTTGTATAAGTAGACTTCTATTCTGTGACCTGTAAATTCACCTCCATTATCACTTCTGATGACAATTGGCTTCCTTTGAAATTTGTTACTTGATCTTGTTACATAGTCTACAAGTTTATCAAAAACTTCACTTTTGTTCTTAATTAAGTATGTGACTGTGTATCTTGAGTAGTTGTCTATAAAAGTCAACATGTATCTATTGCCTCCTGATGTAGTCACTTTCATGGGTCCACATACGTCAGTATGCACCAAATCAAGTGGTCTTTCGCTTTTCATCTCACTTTCTTTTGGAATAGATATCCTTGTGGCTTTGGATTTTATACAACATTCACATATTATGGAAATTGAGCAATCTGATATCTTTAAATCTTTTGTCAATTCTTTTCTCTGTAGTTCCCTTATACTGTCCGGGTGTCTATGTCCTAGACGTCTATGCCACATGTGAATACAGTTTTTGTGATCATGTGTACATACCTTCATCTGTTCCTTTGGTTTGTCAAAATGATGTAATTGTTCATCTGCCTTGACTTTGGTTATCATCTTGTTTCCTGCAATAATTGCACACTCATTATCTTTGAATTTTACTGTAAGTCCTTTTGCTGTTAAACGTTTCACAGATAATAATTCGCCTTCCAATTTTGGAACATACAACACATCCTGTACAAGTATCTTTGAATCTTGTTCAAACTTGTTTGAACAATTTAGCATACCTTGTCCGATACCTTCTGCGGTTATTTTGCTTCCATCTGCAAGATAAATGGCTTCTTTCTTATGTAAATCAAGATCAGTAAAGAAATTCTTGTCACTTATCATTTGACTCGTTGCTCCTGAATCAATAAACCAACCAAGTGATGATTTCTTGTCTGTTATTTTGAATGTGCCATTCCAATTATTCTCACATGAATCGGAAATTGTGTTTTTTACTTTCTGTGTATGCTTTTTATGTTGTAATTTTTGTTGTTCTTCTTTCCATATGGTACAGTCTTTCTTTAAATGACCTTTTTTCTTACATCTGAAGCATTTTCTTGTCTCTTTATTATAGGGTTTTTAAATTCTGTAGCTTTAAGAGCGTTTTCACTGTCCTTATCAGTAGAAGAATCATTGCTTTGTTCTTTTCTTCTCTGATATTCATCTATTAGTCTTGTTTTCACAAAATCTAATGTAATGTCAGTTTCTGGTCTTGTCTCTAGTGCATTTATTAAAGCTGTATACGAATCTGTTAAACTGCACAACAATATAGCTGCTATATGACTTTCTTTAATATCTTTACCAATAGATCTTAGCTGTGATATCACTTCCATCATTGGGAATATATGCTTCTGCATGTCACTGTTTGCACTGTGTCTCATACTGTAAAGCTTTCTTAATAAAAATAATTTGTGATTTAAGCTGGGTCTCTCATATAGCTTTCTTAATACTTCCCACATTCCTTTCACTGTTTTTTCATTTCTTATATGTATTAATTGAGCATCATCTACTAATAAGCTAATGGTGGCTCTCACTTGTCTATTTTTCTTATCCCATGTCTGATTATCCTGATCAGGTCTATCTGTAGTGATTACTTTCCATAAATCATCTTTAGACAATAACATCTCTACTTTGAACTTCCATAGCTGATAGCTCTCATCATTCAGTTTAGCTACTGTGAGTTTTAGCTCTGTGTTATTCATCATCTTTATATAGACTTACTTGTTTACAGAGTTGTACTGAAGAATTCTTCTGCATTCACCAGGGTCTTGCTGAGAGTTCCAGTGTCCTGGGTATCTGGTATTCTTGGTGCTTGGGATCTGTGGTACACTGTATCTGGGTACACTGTATCTGGGGTGCCTGGGTCTGGGTGCCTGTGTCTGGGTGTCTGGGCCCATAACCTGTTGCACAGCTTCTGAATCCACACCTTTGCAGTAGACAACTTCACAGAGCAGGCTGCATGGGATAACAAGCTTTTACTTCTAACAGCATGAGGTAAAAGGAAAATGCACAGTCATTTATCAGCATTGCATCAGGAAAAACAGGAACAAAATGAAAGTGAAACTACAATTGAGACTAACTCTTATACAATACATTAAACAGAAGGAAACGTTACACAACATCGCCATCTATTGTCAGGTTAGCATAAAGTCCTCCTTTTACTTATAATAAGTCCTAATCTGTTGCATATGCCAACAGTCTTTTGGGGTAAAAAAAATAAATAAATCCAGCCCACATATTGACCAGTATGTTATCTGTGTCAGATGCTTATCTCTCTGTGTGCTAAAATTGTGGCATTTCAGGGCAACATTACACAGTTTTTTTTGTCTTACCACAGTTATTGACACCAGTTTGTTAAAAAAAAAGTACAGTCCAGATATTTGAAAGTGCGTTTTTCCCCCCACACGGATCACATCTAAGTTTGCTCCTAATTCAGCCTTTTGTAGTGGAAAATATTATACTCCACTTAATATGGGAAAGGCTCGTGGGAAGGGACGGGGAAGTGGACATGATGGTGATGGTTCATGCAGAGGCAGAGGCCGTGGGCAATCTGCCATTGTGCCACAACAAACACCCACATGTTCTTGCAGACTCCTGTCAGAATTCATAGGGGGCGGCAGAACAGCACTCTTGACACCAGAGCAGCGTGAAAAGGTAGTTGGTTGGATGATGGATAATGCTTCCAGTCACTTGGCCACCACCACCAGCAACCTGTCTTCCACACGGTCAAGTCTGAGTAGCCGTGAGTCTGGACCGCATATTCCTCACCCTGATCCTCCTTCGTCCTTCCATGCCGAGTGCCCGCAGACAACTGATTCCACACTTGGACACTCCGAAGAGCTGTTCACTTTTCCATTTATAGATTCGGGCCTCTCGCCCGGTCCACTTGAAGCGGGGCTAACTGAGACTGCATGTAGCGATGCCCAAACATTGGAGCAGCCACGTTCACATGAAGGCGACGGTGGGAACGTGTCACAAGAGGTGGATGATAATGAGACACAATTGCTGGAAAGTCAGGAGGAGGACCAGGGTGCGGAAGTTGAAGAGGAGTTGGTAACTTACCAAACCTAACAGGAGGACATGCAGAGTGAGGACAGCAGCACACAAGGGGAGGGAGGCATAGCACCACAACAGGCAGGAAGAAGCACTGTGGTGGCCGCAGACAAAAGGCGGGCAACCATTCCTCGTAACACCAACACGACGGAAGTTGCCTGTACAAGTGTTAGGTCTTCCTGAGTCTGTGTCAGGAGTCGAACCCAGTACCTCTTGTCCACTGGCCAGCAGCTCTACCATTTGAGCTATTCTGCTGGCTGCAAAGTTCCTTGCTGAACCCAGATACCATTGACTGTTCTTCCTGATTGGCTACACCTAGTGCTCTCTTGATTGGGCCTCTGATTGCCAATTACACACCCTATATAAACCTGGCCCTGTGGGTGTGTCATTGCGAGATTATTGTGCTTCCAGCCTTTAGTCAAGCTCTTTCTCCTGCTGTTCCTGCTGCTACAAACACTGCTCTCCTGTGAACTGACCTCGGCCTGCCACCTGACTACGTTATCTGCCTGCTCCTCTGCTACCGAACTGCCTTTCCTGTGTACCGACCTCCGGCTGCCATCTGACTACGTTATCTGCCTGCTCCTCTGCTACAAACACTGCCTTTCCTGTGTACCTACCTCCGGCTGCCACCTGACTACGTTATCTGCCTGCTCCTCTGCTACAAACACTGCTCTCCTGTGTACCGACCTCCGGCTGCCACCTGACTACGTTACCTGCCTCTGCTTCCCCTAGTGTTTGCAGTAACATCGGCTCCAACCCAGACGGGATCCTGACAGAATAATCTCGCGCCAAAATGGAGTCCGCTGTGAACACCCTGAGGCGGCAAGTTACGGAGCTTCAAAGTTTTTGTACTGACTCTCAAGGAAAATATGCCAAGTTACAAACTGATTTCACGGCGATACAACAGGAAGTAATTGAGCTACAAAAACAACTACTGGACGTGCGCAATTCAGGGCCCGAATCAAACGCGCGGCTGCCGCTGCCTGCAAAGTTCAGTGGGGATCGCAAGCAGTACCGAGGATTCCTCAATCAATGCCGCATATACTTCCAGATGCAACCTGCTCCCTTTACCAGTGAGAGGAAGAAAGTTTTTTTCATGATAAATCTCCTGACGGATGAAGCTCTTGCTTGGGCTTCACCTTATGTAGAAAAGGACTATGCCCTCCTTAATGACCTGGAAGCTTTCATCGCAGCTATGAATCAAGTTTTTGATGACCCAAACCGCTGTGCCACAGCAGAAACCAAATTACATAATTTGCGCCAAGGACGTCGCTCTGTTGCGGAATATACATCGGAGTTCCGTCGCTGGGTGGCCGACACCACCTGGAATCCAGCGGCCCAGAGAAGTCAATTTCGACGAGGGTTATCAGAACCAGTGAAAGACGAGCTTGCCAGGGTTGAGACCCCTGACCAGTTGGAGGACTTTATTCAACTATGTATCCGGATTGACCAGAGACTTACTGAAAGGAGAAAGGGGAGACTGCGAGCACTTGGGAATAGCCCTGGCTTCTCATTTTCAGCATCAGACCACCAAGAAAAGACGCAAGGCGTGTCTGAACCGATGCAGATCGACGTCATCCGAAGACCACTCTCTGCACAGGAGAAGGAGAGGCGACGTGCAGAACATCTCTGCCTCTATTGTGGGGACCCTGGACACTATGCCATCAACTGTCCTAACAAAAGGACTATAGCCTTTACCAACAACAGGTCTGCCAGCAATACGGACCTTTCTCAGCAGTCGGATTCCATCTTGCAGACTATCTCATCAGTAACGCCAGAAATAGACAAAATACATACCACATCATCTCATTTTGTAATCCCCATTCAGGTTGTAATGGGCACCCAAAAAATACTATGCTCTGCCCTGTTGGATTCGAGAGCAGGAGGAAATTTTATGGACTTAAAATTTACACGTGATAATAATATTTCCAGTAGGACCAAATCCACACCAATTGAAATGGAAACTGTGGATGGATCACCTTTGTCTTCTGGACCTGTCACGCATGAGACAATCGAACTGGAGATTTGTATCGACCCGGATCATCATGAAGCTGTCAGTTTCCACCTTATTTCATCTCCGAAATTTCCGGTTATTCTAGGGATCCCCTGGTTTTCAGTCCATAACCCTTCTATCAACTGGGCATCAAGGACCATCACCTTTCCATCTGACTACTGTAAGAATAATTGTCATAAGGAACCCCTGTTCTCCAACAAGTCCAAATCTCTGAGATTTCGCATGAGAAGGAAGAGAAACTACCACCTCAATATCAGCAGTTCTCTGATGTCTGCAGTAAGAAGAAAGCAGATCAATTACCTCCTCACCGTCCTTACGACTGTCCCATTGAATTGCTGCCAGGAGCAACCATTCCATTTGGACGGATTTACAATCTTTCCGAACCTGAATTGAAGGTATTAAGAAAGTTCCTGGATGAAAATTTAGAGAAAGGCTTTATTCGACCTTCCACATCTCCAGCTGGGGCACCCCTGTTCTTTGTTGAAAAGAAAGACTCCACTCTGCGGCCATGTATTGACTACAGAGAGATGAATAATATCACTGTCAAGAATCGCTACCCGCTACCCTTGATTCTTGAACTATTTGAGAGACTCCGTTCTGCGAAAATCTTTACGAAGCTGGATCTTAGAGGGGCTTACAACCTCATACGGATTCGCCCAGGAGATGAGTGGAAGACCGCCTTCAGAACGAGATATGGACATTTTGAATCTCTTGTTATGACCTTTGGCCTTAGCAATGCCCCAGCCACCTTTCAACATTTTATTAATGATGTATTTCGAGATTTCTTGGACCAATTCGTTGTGGCTTATCTCGATGACATTCTTATATTTTCAGACACCTTGGAAGAGCATCGCAGGCACGTCCAGTTAGTCTTGGAATGACTACAGGAGAACCATCTCTACATTAAACTTGAAAAATGTGAGTTTGAACAAACCAGTATCCAATTTCTGGGATATATCATCTCCCCAGAAGGTCTGAGCATGGATCCCGGCAAAATCAATGCTGTAGTGGACTGGCCTGTTCCAAGAAATTTAAAAGACGTCCAGCGTTTCATAGGATTTGCAAATTTTTACCGAAAATTTATAAAGAACTTTTCACGGATCATACTACCAATTACTACACTAACAAAAAAGACCAAAGCATTTTTCTGGTCTCCGGAGGCACAGGAGGCTTTTGACAAGTTGAAAACTCTTTTTACGTCTGCTCCATTGTTAGTACACCCAAATCCTGAATTGCCATTTACTGTCGAAGTGGACACCTCGGACTCTGCAGTGGGAGCCATTCTGTCTCAGCGAGTTGGGGACAAGATGCAACTTCACCCATGTGCGTTTCTTTCCCACACCATGTCATCTGCAGAAAAGAACTACGACATTGGTAATAAAGAACTGTTAGCCATTAAAGTTGCCTTCTCCGAGTGGAGACATCTTCTGGAAGGTGCCAATCACCCTGTGACTGTCCTCACGGACCACAAGAATCTTGAATTCCTCCGTACAGCAAAAAGATTGTCTGCAAGACAAGCACGATGGGCCTTATTTTTCTCAAGATTCAATTTTATAATCTCTTACCGGCCTGGTTCAAGAAATGGCAAGGCTGACGCCCTGTCCAGGATGTGTTTGGAACCTCAGGAGAGGTCTAGTAATGATGATACAATTCTAGGCCCTAAAAATTTTTTGGGAATATTGCACTCTAGAGGACTAGGTAATAGAATTAAAGATGGATATCAAGAGGACTCTTTCCTTAACCATCCTTCGGAAGACGTCGATCTTTCATTCAAAGAGGGGTTTTGGATGCAGAAACACCAAATATATGTACCTGAATCTTCTCGCCTTGAAGTCCTCAAAAGTGTCCATGATTCTAAACTGGCAGGACATCCTGGAGTTGCAAAAACACAAGACTTACTACTTCGTTTCTTTTGGTGGCCTAATTGTAGGAAGGACGTGAGGAAATATGTTTCAACCTGTTTAACATGCGCACGAAACAAGACCCCACGATCGTCTCCTCTAGGACTCTTGCAACCACTCCCAGTTCCATCCAGGCCTTGGGGATCTATTTCCATGGATTTTATTGTGGAACTACCCCCTTCCAAACAGATGACCGTCATCCTTGTCATAGTGGACCGACTCACAAAAATGGCCCACTTTATTCCAACTGAAGGAATTCCTACTGCTGAAAAAACTGCAGAACTGATGATCAAAGAGGTATTCAGGTTACATGGAATTCCTGACAGCGTGGTGTCTGACAGAGGCATTCAGTTTACGTCAAAATTTTGGAAGAGTTTCTGTACAGCCTTGGGAGTCACGGTGAATCTTTCTACCGCTTTCCATCCTCAGTCCAATGGCCAGACGGAGAGAATGAACCAGACTTTGGAGCAATACCTCCGTTGCTTCATTTCCTATCTTCAGGATGACTGGATGGACTATTTACCAACAGCAGAGTTTGCCTACAACAACTCCATACATAGCGCTACATCTCAAACCCCATTTTTTGCTAATTATGGAGTACATCCAGTATTTATCCCTAATCTGCCAGTGAACACTCCCATTCCTGCTGTTAATGACAGGCTTACAAAATTACAGGAATCCCAGAAGGAATTATCAGAGATATTGCTCAAGACCCAGGAAGAATATAAGGAAGCAGCAGATAAACATCGGAGAGTGCCCCCTGCTCTTCAGGTTGGAGACAAAGTTTGGCTGTCCACTAAAAACCTTAAGACACATGTGCCATCCTCCAAATTGGGTCAGAAATTCATTGGACCTTTTCAAATTTCTGCAAAAATTAACCAGGTTGCTTTTCGTTTAAAACTTCCCAACAATCTAAAGATTCATCCAGTGTTTCACATATCCTTGCTCAAACCCTTCTGTGAAAACCCGTTTCCAGGAAGAATTCAGCCACCTCCTCCACCAGAAAGGATCCGTGGTGAAGAAGAATACATTGTGGATAAGATTCTGGACTCCCGAAAATTCAGAGGTAAACTGCAGTATCTGGTGCAGTGGAAGGGTTACGGACCAGAGGAAAATTCATGGGAACCAAGGGACAACGTCCATGCTCCTAGACTAACAAGAGCCTTTCATCAGAGGTACCCAGATAAGCCAGCTCCTGAGATGTCCAGAGGCCATCCTGGAAGGAGGGGAGTACTGTCAGGAGTCGAACCCAGTACCTCTTGTCCACTGGCCAGCAGCTCTACCATTTGAGCTATTCTGCTGGCTGCAAAGTTCCTTGCTGAACCCAGATACCATTGACTGTTCTTCCTGATTGGCTACACCTAGTGCTTTCTTGATTGGGCCTCTGATTGCCAATTACACACCCTATATAAACCTGGCCCTGTGGGTGTGTCATTGCGAGATTATTGTGCTTCCAGCCTTTAGTCAAGCTCTTTCTCCTGCTGTTCCTGCTGCTACAAACACTGCTCTCCTGTGAACTGACCTCGGCCTGCCACCTGACTACGTTATCTGCCTGCTCCTCTGCTACCGAACTGCCTTTCCTGTGTACCGACCTCCGGCTGCCATCTGACTACGTTATCTGCCTGCTCCTCTGCTACAAACACTGCCTTTCCTGTGTACCTACCTCCGGCTGCCACCTGACTACGTTATCTGCCTGCTCCTCTGCTACAAACACTGCTCTCCTGTGTACCGACCTCCGGCTGCCACCTGACTACGTTACCTGACTCTGCTTCCCCTAGTGTTTGCAGTAACATCGGCTCCAACTCAGACGGGATCCTGACAGTCTGTTTGTTTTTTAAAGACTCTGCCATGCCCGCTTCAGCAGAGGTAACAAAACTACCAGCCTGACCACCGCCAGCATGATCAGGCACATGGCAGCAAAGCACCCAACTTTGTGGGCCGATCCCCAGGGTCCAGGAACAGTGTCTGTGGGTGACACCACTGCTTCTTCCGCTGTTGTGCATAAAGCCAATCCCCTGTCCATGGTGCCTGCGAAGATGCCTCCTGCCTTTCACCTGTCGTTGCACACACTCCACTACCACCATCAGCAAGCACGTCCTTGTCCCAGCGCAGCCTTCAGTTGTCCATACAGCAGTCATTGGAACGTAAGCGGAAATACCCAGCCAACGCCCCACAGTCTCCAGTACTAAATTCACACATTTCTCATCTGCTTGCACTTGAAATGTTGCCTTTTGGGCTCGTGAAGATGGAAGCTTTTCACAACCTGATGGCGGCGGCTATCCCAAGATACTCTGTCCTCAGCCTACACTATTTCTCCCGATGTGCCGTCCTGGCATTACACAAGCACGTGTCCCACAACATTACCTGTGCCCTCAACAATGCAGTTACTGCAAAAGTACACTTAACCATGGACACGTGGACAAGTGTTTCTGAGCAGGAACGGTACATCTCGCTGACGGCACACTGGGTTAACATAGTGGAAGCCGGGACCCAGTTGGACCTTGGGATGGAACACGTCCTACTAACGCAGAGGATTGCGGGCCCTAGGTCAATCAGGGTTGTTCCCACAGTGTACAGCTCCTACAAGTCATCCTCCTCCTCCTCTTTAGCCTGCATCTCTGAAATGACCACATCAGTTGCAAGCTGGAATCACTGCAGCACTTCCTCAGCCAAGTGGCAACAGGCTGTGCTGAAGCTAATATGCTTAGGTGACAAGCCGCACAATGCAGAAGAGTTGTGGACAGCTCTGAAAGAGCAGGCAGATATGTGGCTGACAATGCTGAACCTACAGCCAGGCATGGTCGTGTGTGACAATGGCTGGAACCAGGTGGCGGCTCTGAGGCGAGGCAAGCTCACACATGTACCATGCCTGGCCCATGTGCTTAATCTCGTGGTTCAGCGGTTTCTCAAAACCTTTGACATTAGACCAGTGGAAATCTGTGCTTTGGTCTGATGAGTCCAAATTTGAGATCTTTGGTTCCAACCACCGTGACCTTGTGCGACGCAGAAAAGGTGAACGGATGGACTCTACATGCCTGGTTCCCACCGTGAAGCATGGAGGAGGAGGTGTGATGGTGTGGGGGTGCTTTGCTGGTGACACTGTTGGGGCTTTATTCAAAATTGAAGGCATACTGAATCAGCATGGCTACCACAGCATCTTGCAGCGCCATGCTATTCCATCCGGTTTGCATTTAGTTGGACCATCATTTATTTTGCAACAGGACAATGACCCCAAACACACCTCCAGGCTGTGTAAGGGCTATTTGACCAAGAAGGAGAGTGATGGGGTGCTACGCCAGATGACCTGGCCTCCACAGTCACCAGACCTGAACCCAATCGAGATGGTTTGGGGTGAGCTGGGCCGCAGAGTGAAGGCAAAAGGGTCAACAAGTGCTAAGCATCTCTGGAACTCCTTCAAGATATTTTCAGTTGTTTCACACATTTTTGTTAAGTACCGTATATACTCGAGTATAAGCCGACCCGAGTATAAGCCGACCCCCCTAATTTTGCCACAAAAAACTGGAAAAACTTACTGACTCGAGTATAAGCCTAGGGTGGAAAATGAGATTATGCCATATATGCTGCCCATGTATTATGCCCCCATAGATGCTCCATAGATTGTGCCCCATAGATGCTCCATAGATTATGCCCCATAGATTATTCCCCATACATAATGCCCCATAGACTATTCCCCCATAGATAATGCCCCATAGATTATGCCCCCATAGATTATTCCCCCATAGATAATGCCCCATAGATTATGCCCCCATAGATTATCCCCCATAGATAATGCCCCATAGATTATTCCCCCATAGATTATTCCCCCATAGATAATGCCCCATAGATTATTCCCCCATTGATTATTCCCCCATAGATAATGCCCCATAGATTATTCCCCCATAGATAATGCCCCATAGTATAGGCCTCAATTGCTGCTGCAACCGAAAAAAAAAAAAAAGTATACTCACCTCTCGTTGCTGGGGGGCCAGGTGCCGGTGTCCTGAGCAGGCGGGGACACCGGCGCGCTATGGGGAAAGGTGCCGGTGTCAACGCTCAGTCAGGGCCCCGGCACCTGAGACATTTACCTGTCACCGCTGCTCGCCGCCGTCTTCCGGGTCCTCCAGCAGTCAATGATCAGGCAGAGGGCGCTGCGCACAGTAACTACGTCATCGCGCCCTCTGCCTGATCATCGCAGCAAGAGGACCCGAGGACACAGCGTAACGGGACAGGTAAGTATCGCTTATACTCACCCTTCCGCTGGCGCGGTCTCTGTAGCCCCTGCTCTTCTCCCACGGTCCCGGCGCCAGTGTTCAGCGGTCACGTGTTACCGCTGATTAAAGTCATGAATATGTGCATATTCATGACTTTAATGAGCGGTACCACTGATGGCTGAATACTGGCGCCGGGACCGTGGGAGAAGTGCAGGGGCTGCAGAGACCGGGCCAGCGGAAGGGTGAGTATACAGGACAGCTGCGCTCCCCCTCCTCCGCCGACCCCCTGGTATATGACTCGAATATAAGCCGAGAGGGGGACTTTCAGCCCTAAAAAATGGGCTGAAAATCTCGGCTTATATTCGAGTATATACGGTATATAATTCCACATGTGTTAATTCATAGTTTTGATGCCTTCAGTGTGAATGTACAATTTTCATAGTCATGAAAACACAGAAAAATCTTTAAATGAGAAGGTGTGTCCAAACTTTTGGTCTGTTCTGTATATATGTAGCTTTGTCACCATAAAAGGAGGTGGGCCCAGACACATTTCTTGCACAGAGGCCCGAAGCTGTCAGTGTCCGCCCCTGGTTGATATAATAACTTTTATTACAAAATCTTTAGTTTTACTCAAATTGGTTGATGGAAAAAAGAAAAAATGAATACATCCAACTTCATAAACAACTACATCTAGTATTTTATATGATGTCCATGATCTTTAAGGACACCACCAAGTCTTCAAAACATGGAATGAGAAAGTTGATGACATATTACAACATCTAGCTTTTTCCATTCTTTAAGAAAAACCTCTTTTAGGGCCTGGATGGTGGATGGAGAGTGATGCTCAACTTGTCTCTTCAGAATTCCTCATAGATGTTCAATTAGGATCAGACCAGGAGACATTTTTGGCCACTTAATAGCTTTCACCCTGTTCTTTTTCAGAAATGCAACAGATGTGTGTTTTGCATCAATGTCAAGTTGGAAAAGTGCATGTCTACCAAGGGCACAGAGTGATTGTAGCATCTTTTATTTTAATATAGTACAGTACATCTGTGAATTCATGATACCATCAATGAAATGTAGCTGCTCGACACCATCAGCACTCATGCTGCCCAACATAAGACACTGCCACCACCATGTGTTCACTGTAGGCACTAGGGTGGAAAGTGGTAAATGTTCCGTTAATAAGTTATTGACAAGCCCATTAGTTAGATGCTGCTACTGCCATATTGATTGTCAACAGATGATGTTAAGTGTTGTGAATGTTTTAGAAATGAATTCTGAGCAGAAGCTCCCTCTGGTGGTTACAAACAGTACTGAACCATTCAATGAGGATTGGCAATCAGGAATCACAGACTGGCTGGATATAAGGGAGGTTTCCTTCCCATCACGGTTGCCCGTGATCAATTGTTCTTGTCTCAACGTTGTTTCCTGGTTCACTTGGAAGCTTGCTGAGTCTTGCCTCTTCTCCTGATCTCAGATAAGATATTTTCTGTTTTTTGTTTTTGTGCTTACCATTTGCATATTTCTCTGCATTTCTGTGAGGTTGGCCAGGTTCCCCTCCCCGGGGGGGGGGCTTGGGCTCCTCTCAGTTCCTCTGGAGCTTGTTATGTTTCGGTAGCTGAGGAGAGCAGGCAAAAAGGCAATACACCAGAGCAGTTGGAATCTATGAGATTGCAGTACCCTGACTAACCACCACAACTAGAGGCAGCCGTGGAGCGTTCCTACGTTGGTCCTAGACGCCTCGTCACAGCCTGAGAAACTAACTACACCTAAAGACAGAAACAGGAAAGCTATCTGCCCCGGAGCAGAACCCCAAAGATAATAGAAAGCCCCCAAACATGTAATGGCGGTTAGACAAGAGGAAATACTGACACAGAAAGAAAATAGTATGAGCAAACGCTGGGGCCCAAACTATCTAAATAGAAAAGGATAGGAAGGGTACTTACTGCAATCCCAGAAAACCCTGAAAAGCACCAACTCTACTAATTTCAAAATCACCTGAGATCACACGACCTCTACCACCTAAATTAGTTCTCTGGTGTAACAAAATCAAAACAGCAGCCACTGAAAAAACTGGAAAAAGCAAAAGAACAAAACTCAGTGGCTGAACTAAACTGAGAGGGCAGAAGCCCCCGGAGGGGACCCTGAAGGCCCCCAAAGAAGTGCAGTACAAAATGCAAAAATATAGCACAAACACAAAAGAAGCAAAAGTCTTATCTGTAAGCAGGAGGTGCAGACACGACACAGCAGGCTACAAGGGAAACTGGAATGAAGGATTCAGACCAGAACAATTGATCACCGGCAACCCTGATGGGAAAATGACTCCCTTATATAAGACCAGTCAGTAACACCTGATTCCCAGTCCTCACAATCTTCACTAGCACCGCTTGTAACCACCAGAGGGAGCCTCTGCTCAGAACTCATCTCAAACCCATTCACAACAGTACCCCCCCTTGAGGAGGGGTCACCGAACCCTCATTTGAGCAACCAGGTCGGTCAGGATGAGTTCTATGATACGCACGGATAAGTCTCCTAGCATGGATGTCCGAAGCAAACACCCAAGAATTGTCTTCCTGACCATAACCTCTCCATTTAACCAAATACTGGAGTTTCCGTCTAGAAAAACGAGAATCCAATATTTTCTCAACCACATACTCCAGATCCATTTCTCAACCAAAACAGGGTCAGGAGGCACAGCAGCAGGAACCACTGGCTCAACAAACCTCTTCAACAAGGACTTGTGGAACACGTTATGGATCTTAAATGTCCCTGGAAGAAGCAAACGAAAAGAAACAGGATTAATAATCTCCATGATCTTATAAGGTCCAATGAACCTAGGCTTAAATTTAGGAGATGCTACTCTCATAGGAATATTCTTTGAGGACAACCAGACCAAGTCCCCCACTTTAAACCGAGGACCATCAGTCCTATGCCGGTTAGCAAACCGCTGGGCCTTCTCCTGAGAGAGGGACAACCTCTCTACTACCTGGTCCCAAATCTGTTGCATACGCTCCACAACAGAGTCAACACCTGAACAGACAGAAGCCTCCGTCTGTCCTGAAGAAAATCGAGGGTGAAACCCAGAATTACAGAAAAACGGAGACATCAAAGTGGCAGAGCTAGCCCTATTATTAAGAGCAAACTCAGCCAAAGGCAAAAAAGAGACCCAGTCATCCTGATCAGCAGACACAAAGCATCTTAGATAAGTCTCCAATGTCTGGTTTGTTCTCTCAGTTTGACCATTGGTCTGAGGATGAAATGCCGAGGAGAAAGACAATTGAACACCCAGTTTAGAACAAAAAGTCCTCCAAAATCTGGAAACAAACTGGACTCCTCTGTCAGACACAATGTTCTCAGGAATGCCATGTAAACGAACCACGTGCTGAAGGAACAACGGCACCAATTCAGAGGAGGAAGGCAACTTAGGTAATGGCACAAGATGTATCATTTTGGAAAACCTATCACAAATTACCCAGATGGTGGTCATTCTCTGAGAAACAGGAAGATCGGAAATGAAATCCATAGAGATATGGGTCCATGGTCTCTTGGGCACAGGCAATGGCATCAACAAACCACTAGAGCGAGAGCAAGGCTTGGAGCGAGAGCAAGTCCCGCAGGACTGCACAAATTCCCTGACATCACGAGACAAGGTAGGCCACCAAAAGGACCGACTAACCAAGTCTCTGGTACCAAAAATTCCGGGATGCCCAGCCAATGCGGAACAATGAATCTCAGACATCACACTCTTTTTCCATTGGTCCGGGACAAACAATTTTCCAACAGGGCAGCGCTCGGGCCTATCCTCCTGACACCCCTCCAGAGTAAGTCTCAAATTGGGCGAGATGGCGGAAAGAACTACACCCTCTTTCAAAATAACAGAAGGATCAGATAACTCAGGAGAGTCCGCAAGGAAACTCCTCGAGAGGGCATCCGCCTTAACATTCTTAGTGCCAGGAAGAAAGGAAACCACAAAATTAAAACGTGTGAAAAACAAGGCCCACCTGGCCTGTCTAGGATTGAGTCGCTTGGCAGATTCCAGATAGACCAGATTCTTATGGTCCGTAAGGACCACCACCTGATGTTTGGCTCCCTCCAGCCAATGTCTCCACTCTTCAAAAGCCCACTTCATGGCCAACAACTCCCGATTACCCACGTCATAATTACGTTCAGTAGGAGAAAATTTTCGAGAGAAAAAGGCACAAGGGTTACTTTTAGAGGTCTCTGGATCTTTTTGGGACAAAACGGCACCTGCCCCAATTTCAGAGGCATCAACCTCCACCTGAAATGGCAGAGAAACATCAGGCTGCCGTAGAACAGGAGCAGAAGTGAATCTCTGCTTAAGTTCCTGAAATGCAGAGACTGCCTCAGGAGGCCAATTCACCACATCAGAACCCTTTCTGGTCAAATCAGTTAATGGTTTAACAATAACCGAGAAATTACCAATAAATTTACGATAAAAATTGGCAAAACCCAAAAATCTCTGAAGAGCCTTTAATGAAGTAGGTTGGACCCAATCACAGATGGCCTGAACCTTGACCGGGTCCATTTCAATAGCAGATGGGGACAAAATGAATCCCAGAAATGAGATCCTCTGTACGCCAAAAAGACACTTTGATCCCTTCACATACAGAGCATTCTCTCTCAAAATCTGGAATACAGTTCGAACATGTTTCACATGAGAGTCCCAGTCATTAGAAAAAATCAAGATATCATCCAAATAAACAATCAGAAATTTATCCACAAAATCCCTGAAAATGTCATTCATGAAGGACTGGAAGACGGAAGGAGCATTAGTGAGCCCAAAGGGCATCACTAGGTACTCAAAATGCCCTTCAGGGGTATTGAATGCCGTCTTCCATTCATCCCCGTGCTTAATGCGAATATAAGGTTATACGCCCCCCTGAGGTCAAGCTTGGTAAACCAAGTAGCGTTTTTCACCCTGGAAAACAGGTCAGAAATCAAGGGTAACGGGTATTGATATTTCACAGTAATATTGTTCAAGAGACGATAATCAATACACGGCCTTAATGAACCATCTTTTTTGGCCACAAAGAAAAAACTGGCACCTAAGGGTGAAGAGGATGGTCTGATATGACCCTTCTCCAATGATTCCTTGATATAAGACCGCATAGCGTCATGTTCAGGTACAGACAAGTTAAAAAGGCGACCTTTAGGGAATTTACTACCCGGCACTAATTCAATAGCGCAGTCATAGCTCCTATGGGGAGGCAAGGATGCAGATTTACTTTCGCTAAACACATCAGAAAAATCAAACAAAAAGTCAGGAACATCCTGAGCCTGGGGGGAGGCAGAAAAAACAGGAGTGTTGGTATTAACACATTGGCAGCCCCAACTGGTTACAGACACAGATTTCCAATCCAAAACAGGATTATGAGACTGTAACCAAGGGAAACCCAGCACGATAATGTCATGCAGATTATATAGAACCAAAAATTTGCAGCACTCCTGGTGATCAGGTTCAACCCTCATTATCACCTGAGTAGAAAACTGGGGTTTATTCTCAGCCAAAGGGTAGAATCGATCCCCAGTAGGGGAATAGACTTCTGTAGGGTATCAAGGGAAACCCACAACGTTTAGCAAAATCATAATCCATCAGGTTAATAGCTGCTCCAGAATCAACGAAAGCCTGAGCAGAAAATGAGGACAGAGAGCATATCAGAGTGACAGTTAATAAAAACTTAGTCTGAACACTACCCAAGACAACTGAGCGTGCAAAACGTCTTCCCCGCTTAGGGCAGACTGAAATAGCATGAGAGGCATCACCACAGTAGAAACATAACCCATTGCGCTTTCGAAACTCATGACGCTGTGCCCCAGACACCACTCTATCACACTGCATGGGTTCAGAAGCTGGTTCACAAGGCAACACCATTCCATGCATACTTCTCCGCTCACGCAAACGTCTGTCAATTTGAATTGCTAATGACATAGAATCATTGAGACCAGAGGGGACAGGGAATCCCACCATAACATCCTTTACATTATCTGACAGACCCTTCCGGAAAAGGGCCGCCAAAGCGTCGTCATTCCATTTGGTCAGGACTGCCCACCTACGGAATCTCTGACAGTATAACTCAGCGTCATCAAGCCCCTGATTTAATGCCAACAAGGTCTTTTCAGCTTGATCAGTGACATTAGGCTCATCGTACAATAACCCCAAAGCCTGAAAAAACGCATCAACATCACTCAAAACAGGATCCCCAGGTATCAGGGAAAAAGCCCAATCCTGAGGAGAGATGATAATTTGAACCTGCTGCGCTGCGTTTCCTGAGGACTTAGATTTTAAGGCAAAAAACAATTTACAATTATTTTTGAAATTCTGAAACTTAGCTCGATCCCCCAAAAACAAATCTGGCATGGGAATCCTAGGTTCCACAACAGGCAACCTAGCAAGATATGCAGCAATACTCTGAACCTCAGTGGCAAGCTGATCCACACGGCCAGACAACCGTGCAAACTCCATTGGGAGAAAAGATCCTCCCCAGCACCCAGAGATACAGAGGGAAAAAAAAAAAAAAATGCAACAAACAGAAAAATATCTCTGACAACTCTGACAACCTTTTTTCTTTCACAATATTTTTCCCTTCTGTGAGTACCATACAATTTTCAATTTTTTAGGCCGGTGATACTGTTATGTTTCGGTAGCTGAGGAGAGCAGGCAAAAAGGCAATACACCAGAGCAGTTGGAATCTATGAGATTGCAGTACCCTGACTAACCACCACAACTAGAGGCAGCCGTGGAGCGTTCCTACGTTGGTCCTAGACGCCTCGTCACAGCCTGAGAAACTAACTACACCTAAAGACAGAAACAGGAAAGCTATCTGCCCCGGAGCAGAACCCCAAAGATAATAGAAAGCCCCCAAACATGTAATGGCGGTTAGACAAGAGGAAATACTGACACAGAAAGAAAATAGTATGAGCAAACGCTGGGGCCCAAACCATCTAAATAGAAAAGGATAGGAAGGGTACTTACTGCAATCCCAGAAAACCCTGAAAAGCACCAACTCTACTAATTTCAAAATCACCTGAGATCACACGACCTCTACCACCTAAATTAGTTCTCTGGTGTAACAAAATCAAAACAGCAGCCACTGAAAAAACTGGAAAAAGCAAAAGAACAAAACTCAGTGGCTGAACTAAACTGAGAGGGCAGAAGCCCCCGGAGGGAACCCTGAAGGCCCCCAAAGAAGTGCAGTACAAAATGCAAAAATATAGCACAAACACAAAAGAAGCAAAAGTCTTATCTGTAAGCAGGAGGTGCAGACACGACACAGCAGGCTACAAGGGAAACTGGAATGAAGGATTCAGACCAGAACAATTGATCACCGGCAACCCTGATGGGAAAATGACTCCCTTATATAAGACCAGTCAGTAACACCTGATTCCCAGTCCTCACAATCTTCACTAGCACCGCTTGTAACCACCAGAGGGAGCCTCTGCTCAGAACTCATCTCAAACCCATTCACAACAGGAGCCACTGTTGTTTGTTCTTTTGCCTTTTCCAGTCTTTTCAGTAGCTGCGGCTTAGTTTTGTTACACAAGAGAACTAATTTAGGTGGTAGAGGTCGTGTGATCTCAGGTGTTTTTGCAATTAGTAGCGTTGGCATTTTTTAGGGGTTTTTTTTGGATTGCAGTAAGTATCCTTCCTATCCTTTTCTGTCTCGGCAGATTGGGCCCCAACGTTTGCTCATACTATTTTCTGTCTGTGTCTGTATTTCCTCTTGTCTAACCGCTATTACATGTTTGGGGGCTTCCTAGGTTCTTTGGGGATCTGCTCCGGGGCAGATAGCTTTCCTCTTTCTATCTTTAGGTGTAGTTAACCTCTCAGGCTGTGACGAGGCGTCTAGGACCAATGTAGGAACGCTCCATGGCTGCCTTTAGTTGTGGTGGTTAGTCAGGGTACTGCAATCCAGTAGATTCCAACCTCTCTGGTGTATTGCCGCTTTTGCCTGCTCTCCTCAGCTACCTAAATATAACAGTTAAGGCTTGAGAGTGTTGTCTGCCAACAAACTGACTTTGATCTAATGTACTTTTAGCCTGTCTATCACGAATGTGTCAGAGGCTGCAGACCGTCGCACTGCATCTGACTGCAGAAGGTGTCAGCAGTTTGCTTTGCAGTCTTCTTCCTGGGCTTTCTGACTTTAGAACCCAGTGGCAACCTCACCCGGCTCTAGTTGACACCTGGACCGGGGTGTATATAACTCCCAGCTTGCTGCTGGAAAGTGCTGTTGATATTTCTATTTCCAGTTCCCTGTTGAAGCTTGGAGCAATAGCAGTCATTTATCTTCCTCTCTGGTATTTGGAAGACTTCCGTGTTTCTATTTGAGTCCACTCAAGCTAAGTGTTACACCTTGTTTGTGTATCCCATCTATCTTTTGTGGTTGTGGGGATTGACTAGCGCTCATCCTGTCCCACCCAGTGCAGGGCTTATTGCCAGGGTCAGGCAGGAATTAGGTATCCTGCTCAGCGACATGTGTGCAGAACCTATATAGGGATGATAGGACAGACATGGTGACGTTAGATCTGCCTAGGAGTCTCCAATTCCCCTTCCCTAGTGTTTGGTTCCCTTTCCCTTATCCCTTCATGTTGCACTTAACCTTTCCTACACATTACGTGACACTGTCACTTTGTGAAAACTGTAAAGCCACTGTGCCTCAGTGCTCTTTCACACGTCAGTGTGTCCGGCACATGCGGTGACAGTTTTTACACCAGAGAGACTTACACACATAGACCCATTCAAGTGAATGGGTCTGCACACATTTCAGTGTGTTTTTACAAACCATGTGACCTTGGGCAAAACATGCTAACATGTTCGTTTTTTAGCAGCAGCATGGAGTCACGAGCGTGTTAGATGCTACAGTCGCTCTGCATCTGGCTGCAGAATGGCTTTGCGTTTGGCATTGCAGATGCCTTCTTAATCCTTCTGATGTTTGGACCCAGTGGCAACCTCTCTCCGGCTCTAATTGACACACCTGGACCTGGATGTTTATAGACTCCCAGTCTGCTTCAGGGAGTCGCCGGTGATATTCACATTTTCCCTTGTGAAGGCTTGGAGTGATAGCATTCGGCTAAGTTCCTCTCTGGTGCTGTTGGAGGACATTTGGTGTTACCTTTCTGAGTCTGCTCAAATTAAGTTACTTCCCCTTGTTTGTCTCCCTTCATCTCTTTAGTGTATAGTGGTGACCGAACAGTGTGCACCCCCCTTCCCTATTTAGGGCCTAGCTCTAGGAATATACAGGACTTAGGTTCCTGCTTGGCGATTGGTGTGGAACCAATATAAGGATGGTAGGGCAGGCAGGCTGCTATTAGATCTGCCTAGGGAATTCCACTTCCCCTTTCTCTACTGTTTGGGCTTACTACCCCTCTTCCCCTCATGTTGCACTTAGTCTTCCCACACTGTGCATGACAGTAGTGTATTCTAAACAATTGGTGTTTAGATTTGAGTCTTTTTATTGCAACCACTGGGGATAGCACAGGTAGATAGCATAGTCATTGGTAAAACAGTAGTCGGTACACAGGAACAGCAATACAATATGGAGGAGCAGCAAGTGAGAGAGCTAGACTAAAGGCTGCAAGCTCAAAAACCTTGTACGGAAGGCAGTGCATGGCCAGGTTTAAATAGGGTGTCCAGTCATCAAAACACAGGTTGGAGCCAGTCGGGAACATAAGGTACTGGTAGCTGAAACAGCAAGGAGCTCAATAGCTCAAAGAGAAGAGTTTCTTCCTGGTGCAGAGGAATTACTAGGTTTAAGCCCTGACTATTGGTGTGGCAAGAAAAAAGTTAAGGAGATGGGAGTATGAGGTTTGGATTATGAATGCTGTTAATCTTAGATCATTAGGAGAGCAGTGAGTGAGGGTAAGATGGTAGACATAAATGAGGTAGGAAATGAAAATTGTGCAGAACTGTTGAGCTTTGTGGGTGATTGTGAAAGGCTTATGTTGTAATCTGTAGCGGATGTTCAACCAGTGATATGGCTGGGACAGGATGGAAGCATCATTGTAGCAGCTAGACAGAAATATGACCCTAGCAGTTGCATTTAGGATAGATTGGATAGGGGAGGTTTAGTAGAAGAGAGACCAATTGGTAGAGATTTGCAGTAGTCCAATTTTATAATATTGGTAAGATGAAGTGAGAAAGTAAATATCAAGTATTGGAACATATTGGGGATCTTGAGTACAGATGAGATAAACGAATAGCAAAAAAAATGAGAAAGAAAAGTTCCTGGGTTACATTAAATCATAAACTGATTTGTGTCTCTTTTAAAACTAGCAACATGGGATTTTTCTCTTTACAGGTATATTTTTGAGTAAAGAGTAAAATGTAAATTGTTCTTTCAGTCTATAAACTTCTGACAACATGTCACCGAATTTCCAAGCAATAAATTTTGTATTTTTTTTCTGACAAAGAAAAATGGTAAAAATTTAAAAAAAAAAACAACCCAGTGCTTTCAGACCTCAAATAATGCAAAGAAAATGAGTTAATAATTATTTAAAAACAACAATACTAATGTTTTAACTCAGGAAGAGTTCTGAAATCAATATTTTGTGGAATAGCCATGATTTTAAAAACAGCTTTCATGCGTCTTGGCATGCTTTCCACCAGTCTTTCACACTGCTTCTGGCGCAAAAATGTAAGCAGTTCTTTGTTTGATGACTTGTGACTATTCAACATCCTCTTGATCACATTCCAGAGGTTTTCAATGGGGTTCAGGTCTGGAGAATGGGCTGCCCATGACAGGGTTTTGATGTGGTGGTCTCTTAATTTTTGCCAGAGCTTTACATGTTAACAATAAAAACTGTGTAATATAATGTACTGCACATCAATAAGAGATGAAGAAATGCAGAACAATTGGAGTGCAAGCATATTACTGAATACAATAATAAAGTGAGTCTATACATACTATAAAAGCACACTGTACGTGTCATATTACTAGATCCTAATCTGCTTGAAAAATACCTAACTTTTATAGAAGTTAATCTTCCCTTCTCCTAGCTGGCAAGAGCAGTATACAGGTCCTTCTCAAAAAATTAGCATATAGTGCTAAATTTAATTATTTTCCATAATGTAATGATTACAATTAAACTTTCATATATTTTAGATTCATTACACACCAACTGAAATTTGTCAGGTCTTTTATTGTTTTAATACTGATGATTTTGGCATACAACTCCTGATAACCCAAAAAACCTGTCTCAAAAAATTAGCATATCAAGAAAAGGTTCTCTAAACGAACTATTACCCTAATCTTCTGAATCAACTAATTAACTCTAAACACATGCAAAAGATTCCTGAGGCTTTTAAAAACTCCCTGCCTGGTTCATTACTCAAAACCCCCATCATGGGTAAGACTAGCGACCTTACTGATGTCAAGAAGGCCATCATTGACACCCTCAAGCAGGAGGGTAAGACCCAGAAAGAAATTTCTCAACAAATAGGCTGTTCCCAGAGTGCTGTATCAAGGCACCTCAATGGAAAGTCTGTTGGAAGGAAACAATGTGGCAGAAAACGCTGTACAACGAGAAGAGGTGACCGGACCCTGAGGAAGATTGTGGAGAAGGACCGATTCCAGACCTTGGGGGACCTGAGGAAGCAGTGGACTGAGTCTGGTGTAGAAACATCCAGAGCCACCGTGCACAGGCGTGTGCAGGAAATGGGCTACAGGTGCCGCATTCCCCAGGTAAAGCCACTTTTGAACCATAAACAGCGGCAGAAGCGCCTGACCTGGGCTACAAAGAAGCAGCACTGGACTGTTGCTAAGTGGTCCCAAGTACTTTTTTCTGATGAAAGCAAATTTTGCATGTCATTCGGAAATCAAGGTGCCAGAGTCTGGAGGAAGACTGGGGAGAAGGAAATGCCAAAATGCCTGAAGTCCAGTGTCAAGTACCCACAGTCAGTGATGGTGTGGGGTGCCATGTCAGCTGCTGGTGTTGGTCCACTGTGTTTCATCAAGGGCAGGGTCAATGCAGCTAGCTATCAGGAGATTTTGGAGCACTTCATGCTTCCATCGGCTGAAATGCTTTATGGAGATGAAGATTTCATTTTTCAGCACGACCTGGCACCTGCTCACAGTGCCAAAACCACTGGTAAATGGTTTACTGACCATGGTATTACTGTGCTCAATTGGCCTGCCAACTCTCCTGACCTGAACCCCATAGAGAATCTGTGGGATATTGTGAAGAGAAAGTTGAGAGACGCAAGACCCAACACTCTAGATGAGCTTAAGGCCGCTATCGAAGCATCCTGGGCCTCCATAACACCTCAGCAGTGTCACAGGCTGATTGCCTCCATGCCACGCCGCATTGAAGCAGTCATTTCTGCAAAAGGATTCCCGACCAAGTATTGTGTGCATAACTGAACTTTATTATTTGATGTTTTTTTTGTTTGTTTTTAAAAAACACTTTTATTTTATTGGACGGTTGAAATATGTTAATTTTTTGAGACAGGTTTTTTAGGTTATCAGGAGTTGTATGCCAAAATCATCAGTATTAAAACAATAAAAGACCTGACAAATTTCAGTTGGTGTGTAATGATTCTAAAATATATGAAAGTTTAATTGTAATCATTACATTATGGAAAATAATGAAATTTTGCACTATATGCTAATTTTTTGAGAAGGACCTGTACATAGAGAAGGATATATTATTGCTATGGAGTATACTTCATCATGACATATCGAGTCCTCTGGGATCCTGTTTAGCGGCAGTCTGGATCAGGAACGATGTAGGTGGAGAGAGGGATTGTAGGGACTTGTTTTTCTCAGGGGTAGGCTGAGAAATGTAGTGGGTATAAGGGATAAATCATTAGCTTTTGAGTGAAGGCTAAAGGCAATTAGTCATAGAAATGACACACAGTCAGAGGAACATAATGTCATCTGTCAGTTGTCAGATAAAAGACCCTGCGCGTCAGCAAAATGTTAACTTGGTTATGAGGGAGGAAATGTCATGTGAGTTTTTCCAAGCACATCTGTACCCTTTCCTACCCAAAGCTGCACATTGCACTGGACTTTGTATTTTGTGTTCAGAAGATCAGTCATCTTCTCTGTTAGCAGCACACATAGACCAGCTCAGCAGACTTGTCCCAGATTGATGCCTACAAATGTTTATGGTAACAGACGGAAGCAGACGAAATGCCATCTGCTAAGAAAAAACTATCTCTATATCACTTCTCATATGTCCACAAGCTTAACCCTGTGCTGCTAGAGCGCGCATGTTGATAATTATTAGTGTTTTATTATTTTGCCATGAGTGCATGACTTTCAATCTTGTGAATTCTGATCTGATTTCTATTCTGTATCTTGGGTGCACAATATTCTTGGTAGAACCACACACATTGCATCTTGGCAGTATCTTTTATATGTTGTCTGTAGGGATCCGCTCTGGTAGGCAGGGGCCGGGCCGCAGTAATGAGGTAAACACCCAGGCGTTCAGTTCAAAGTTCAGTGGTTTTTAATGATAAGTTCAACAAAAGTCCAGATAACAAAATCAAAAACAGAACATAAATCACTCCAGTTTGGAGAACCACTGGTCCCAGACTCACCCTTGCTTGGGACAGGCTTAACTAAGCGGTGGAATGTCAGCAGAGACCGCCAGGTGCCATTCCCGGGTGGTCTGGTACTCGCTTCCTGGTGTGCACTGACACACTGTCACGAAAACAATCTTCCAGGCTGACTTCAGCCAAACTCCTTCCTTCCACACCTCATACTCCCACAGCTTCCTGTTAAATAGGCCTAGTCCACACCCTCAGGTGAGGTACACATCAGCTGACCTGATCACGTGACTATGACCTCATCACAGGTCCTGTGATCATGGAAAATCCTGAGCAAACTTCAGTCTGCCAGAAGAAATATATCTCCCATCAAGCAAGATCCCCTTTGGTGTACCACATACCTCCCCCCTTTGTTCAACCTTAGGAGGGTGGACACATGACATACAGTGAACTCTGGACAGTGCATCTGCGTTCCCCTGTAATTTGCCTGCCCGATGTTCTACTGAAAATGTGAAATTTTGTAGAGACAGAAACCACCTGGTGACTCGTGCATTTCTCTCTTTGGCTTGACTCATCCAAGTCAGAGGGGAATGATCAGTTACCAACCGAAAATGTTCTCCCAACAGATAGTAGCGCAATGACTCCAGTGCCCACTTGATCGCCAGGCACTCTCTCTCTACAATGCTGTATCTGGTTTCAGCTGGAGTAAGCTTTCGACTCAAGAAACTAATGGGATGCTCCTCCCCGTTAACCTCCTGAGACAACACGGCACCCAGACCTACCTCTGACGCATCAGTCTGGACAATGAATTCTCTTTTGAAGTCGGGTGTGATCAAAACTGGTGACCCGCACAGTGCCCCTTTTAGTTTTACAAACGCTTCTTCAAGCTGATCATTCCATCGCACCATTACTGACTTCCTGCCTTTTAGGCAGTCAGTTAACGGCGCCGACAGGGTTGCAAAATTGGGAATAAACCGCCGGTAGTATCCCACTAACCCCAAAAACCCTTTCACTTGTTTTGTGGTGAGGGGACGGGGCCAGTTTTGGATTGCCTCCACTTTGTTTATTTGGGGTTTGATAACTCCTCTCCCAATCACATACCCCAGGTACCGAGCTTCCTCCAACCCTATGGAACACTTCTTTGGGTTGGCAGTTAGCCCTGCTTGTCGCAGAGAATCAATCACCGCCTGTACCTTGGCAAGTGACTTTCCCAGTCTGTACTGTATACCACAATATCGTCCAGATAGGCCGCGGCATATCGGCGATGGGGACGAAGAACAACGTCCATTAACCTCTGGAAAGTCGCTGGAGCGCCATGCAACCCGAAGGGTAGGACTATATACTGGAACAGTCCCTCGGGTGTTACAAAAGCCGTTTTCTCTCTCGCTGCTTTGGTTAGGGGCACCTGCCAATACCCTTTTGTGAGGTCAATGACTGAAAAATACCGGGCCTGCCCAAACCGCTCTATTAACTCATCGACCCGGGGCATGGGGTAGGCGTCAAATTTAGAAATGTCATTCAGTTTTCTAAAGTCATTACAGAACCTTAGTGTCCCATCTGGTTTTGGTATTAGGACTATTGGGCTGGCCCACTCACTCTGGGACTCTTCAATAACCCCTAACTGCAGCATCTTCTTTACCTCTTCCGAGATGGCTTGTCGCCGGGCCTCAGGCACCCGATATGGCTTTAATCGGACTTTGGCCTGCGGCTCCGTGACAATGTCATGTTGGATTAGGGAGGTACGGCCAGGGAGCTCTGAAAAAACATCGGTATTTCGGCTAACAAACTCTCGGACCTCCTGAACTTGTCTAGGAGACAAAGTGTCTGCTATTTTGACGGCGGAGAGGACTTCTCTTGCCTTCTCCTGAGGCAAGGGAGCCCTCTCTACTGGAAATGCAGGCCGTGGACAATCCTCACCAAGAGGGTCTCTGTCTTTCCATGGTTTGAGCAGATTCACATGGTATACCTGTTCTGGCTTTCTTCGCCCTGGTTGGTGTACTTTATAGTTTACAGGACCCACCTTCTCCATAATCTCATAGGGTCCCTGCCACCTTGCAAGGAGCTTACTATCCACTGTAGGCACAAGTACCAACACCCGATCCCCAGGGTTAAAGGACCTTACCCGTGCCTCCCGGTTATAGACCTGCCTCTGTGACCTTTGTGCTGCTTCCATATGTTCTCGGACTAATGGTAGGACTGTCTCCATTCTCTCTTGCATTTTGGCCACATGTTCTATCACACTTTTGTGGGGAGTTGGTTGGTTTTCCCAGGCCTCTTTAGCTATATCGAGTAAGCCCGGGGATGTCTGCCATATAATAGTTCAAAGGGCGAGAACCCCGTAGATGCCTGGGGCACCTCCCGCACTGCAAACATCAGGTATGGCAACAAGAGATCCCAGTCCTTACCATCTTTAGAGACTGCTTTTTTTAACATATTCTTCAGGGTTTTATTGAACCTTTCTACCAAACCGTCTGTTTGGGGATGATAGACCGATGTGCGCAACTGTTTAACACTTAACAAGTGGCAGAGTTCCTTCATGATTTTTGACATAAAGGGGGTCCCTTGATCTGTTAAGATTTCTTGAGGGATTCCCACCCGAGAGAACATACCCATGAGTTCTTTTGCGATTAGTTTGGCCGAGGTGTGTCGCAGGGGAATAGCCTCAGGATACCTGGTAGCGTAATCTAGAACTACGAGGATGTGTTGATGACCCCTTGCTGATTTATTAACGGCCCCACCAGATCCATGGCTATTCTCTCAAACGGGACCTCTATAATTGGTAAAGGCACCAAGGGACTCCGAAAATGAGGCTGCGGACTGGTTACCTGGCACACGGGACAAGAGTTACAATACCGTTTAACTTCTTCATAGACCCCTAGCCAGTAAAACCGTTGTAGAATTCTGTCTAGGGTTTTCTTTTGGCCCAAATGTCCCCCTAGTACATGCGCATGCGCTAAGTCCATTACCAACCTCCGATATGACTGCGGTACCAGCAATTGCTCGACAATTTCCCCATGTATTATTTCAACCCGATACAGCAAATCTTGGTTCAGCTCGAATCGGGGAAATACTGTAGCTGCCCCGGGGTGTTGGGGTTCCCCATTGACAACCAGTACATTTTCCCGGGCTCGAGTCAACTTAGGGTCCCGGAGTTGCACCGTACCAAAATTGTCACCTGCCACATTTAAGTCTGACAATTCTGGTCCCGGTGGCAAATCTTCCATCTCCCCAGCTAACACTTCTATAGGAGAGGGGTTTTCCTCCTCCACCGAAGGCAACGGTACTCCTACCGCCAGCACATCTTCCTCTGGGCCACCAGGTTCATGCCCGATTTCTGGAGAATGCAACCTGGTTGCCACTGGTGCCGATGACTGTTCTGTGGGAGGGCTAATTACAGGCCAAAGCACAGAAAATAACGGAAAATCTCTCCCCTTATTACGTCATAATGCAAATTAACCACCACCCCCACCTCGTGGCACCTCCTCCCCGCTGGCGTGTTTATCATTACCAGGGCGGTAGGATAATGTTTTAAGTCCCCATGTATACACAACACACCCATTTTCCGACCAGTATACTCGCTGATTTGGACGTGGCTGGCTCGTATTAGGTTCACAAGACTCCCTGAGTCCAGAAGAGCCACAGCAGGGTTACCCTCCACCTCCACTTTACACAAATGGTTCATACTGGGTCCCTCTGGTTTGCCCACTGCACACATGTGTTCGGCATAGTGAGACTGATAGTATCCATAGTTGGTGTCCATGGGCTCAGTCAGATGGGGGCAATCAGCTCTCACATGTCCTGGTTCTTGGCACCGCCAACAGATTATGGGACCTCTTTCGTCCCCAGACGTGTCTTGGGCGGCCTTCCGAGTCTCTGCTCGCCGAACGGCGGGTGAAGGTTTGGGAGATTTACTCATTACCTTCCGGGTAGTCTCTCCCTGTATCTCTTTGGTAGCCCCATATCTTTCAATGAGGTCTACCATTTGGAGACCATCAGTAGGGGCTGCCTGTCCAACCCAGGTTTGCAGGGTGTGGGGCTTAGTCCTCCAGAATTTATCAGTTACTATCCTATCCCGCATAGCGCTGGGTGACAACACCTCTGGCTGCAACCATTTATCTACCAGGTGTATCAAATTATAGTACTGGGACCGAGCTGGCTCGGAAGGGGAAAACTTCCACTGGAGTACCCGCTGGGCCCGGACCAAAACATTTACTCCAAGACGTGCAAGTATCTCACCCTTGACGATCTCATAGTCTCTCTGTTGCTCGGGGGCTAGGTCCATATAGGCTTTCGCGGGTCCTGGAGCCAAAAACGGAGCCACGATTTCTGCCCACTGGTCCCGGGTAGACTCTCTCTCTCAGCCACGCCTTCAAACATCTCCAGGTACACCTCGACATCATCTGACTTTTCCATTTTTTTAATCGCTGTGCGTACCGCTTTCCGGACATCCTGACGTCCCGGGGCAGCTCCTGCTGTCTGCGGCGCTGTTATGTGCGGCATCAGTAGACGGTTGGTTTCCTGTTGCCGCTCCATAGCCTGCTGCTGTATAGCCTGCTGCTGCTGCATAGCCTGCTGTTGCTGCTCCATAGCCTGCTGCTGTATAGCCTGCTGCTGCTGCATAGCCTGTTGTTGCTGCTGTATAGCTTGCTGCTGCTGTGTAGTCTGCTGCTGCTGTCGCATGGCCTCCACCAGCATTTTTACTGTGCTCTCCATCTTCGGACAGTTATCCACCGGGTCTTGCGTCACTTTCTTCACCCAGGACATTTACTGTCATGCAGAGAAAAAAAAAAACATCCACAAAAAAAAACAGCCTGACCTCACTGCGTATGCCCGCATTAACGCCACCAATTGTAGGGATCCGCTCTGGTAGGCAGGGGCCGGGCCGCAGTAATGAGGTAAACACACAGGCGTTCAGTTCAAAGTTCAGTGGTTTTTAATGATAAGTTCAACAAAAGTCCAGATAACAAAATCAAAAACAGAACATAAATCACTCCAGTTTGGAGAACCACTGGTCCCAGACTCACCCTTGCTTGGGACAGGCTTAACTAAGCGGTGGAATGTCAGCAGAGACCGCCAGGTGCCATTCCCGGGTGGTCTGGTACTCGCTTCCTGGTGTGCACTGACACACTGTCATGAAAACAATCTTCCAGGCTGACTTCAGCCAAACTCCTTCCTTCCACACCTCATACTCCCACAGCTTCCTGTTAAATAGGCCTAGTCCACACCCTCAGGTGAGGTACACATCAGCTGACCTGATCACGTGACTATGACCTCATCACAGGTCCTGTGATCATGGAAAATCCTGGGCAAACTTCAGTCTGCCAGAAGAAATATATCTCCCATCAAGCAAGATCCCCTTTGGTGTACCACATGTCTAACATAAAATTATAATGAATGGTCTTCATATGTTCTGTTCTGAGTCACTGACACATCACAGAAATCGATATTTGGGTCTGTGAGAAGGATTATAAAACTTTTGATTTTATTTGCAGACTTTTTACTTTTTTGAAAGATGCCTATGGCTAAATTTATTACAAACAGGCACATTTTTCACACAAATTATCCCATACTGTTAATTTTTATAAGCATTGTAGAACTGTAAGCAGGTATCATAGAAGAGCAGCCTCAGCACCGAAGAAGATGGAGACTGAATCCTTACTCAAGAATGAATACATGTATTTAATATGCAAATTGCCTCTTAAGAGAAAAAGAGGACTTGAACTCTATAGCGCCACCTATTGGAAGTAGCGATCCTAAAAGTCATAATTAACCCTTTAATGAGTCTTGTAATGTGACTTAGGATAAAAGCCAAATCATATCTCAATTTGCAGACACAGTGTTTCGGACTATTGGTCCTCGTCAGTGCAAAGTATGAGATATGATTTGGCTAGCTGAGAGGCTCTGGACTGAGGTCTAAGGGGTAAGGTTTCTTCTTGTGGAGAGTGACATACCATCTCTGGCGTGTCAAGGTAAGGAGGCATGTATTTAGGCTTATCTGTCTGTTTAAAAGAAATCTGTATAGGAGGAATGCCAGGTATCTGTTAAGATGTAGAGTGGGCGAGCACCAAACTTAACTCTACTGATATCCTTGAAAAAGACCGCTATGTAATTCGAAACATTGGATGATATCTGTTCTTCTTTTGCTGGATCCCAAAATTGTTGGCACATTTCCATAATTGTGGGTGAACAATTTTGTTTCAAGCGAGTGATGTTCGTTCAAACTCACCCTTGGCAAGTAATAGGATATGAAAATCATATCTGAAACCAGATAAAAAGGTACTATGTATTTTTTTAAAAGACTGTTCCTTTTGAAGGAAACAAATACATGCTTTATTAATGTCATGGTTTACTGGGTTCTTGGATCAGGTAGTCGCGGGGTTAACTTGGTTGGCCTCTTTCTGGGTCCTGGGAGGCTTTTTATAGCCTCACTGTGAAGCCAGCCTTTGTCGTTTATACTCTGACCTTTGGCTGGTGTGTCTGACCCTGTGCTTGTGCCAGTGCTTTGTGCCTGTGCTACATTTTATGCTTGCTTGGTTCTGATTTGGCTGTGTCCCTGTTACGAGTTTTGCCTGTCCCTTTTGTACTGCGTTGCTCTGTCTGTGTATGACCCCTTGGCTGTGTTCTGGTTATTCTCTGCCTGCTCCTTTTGTACTTCGTCGCCCTCTATGTGTATGACCTGGCTATCCTGACCATCCATTCTGTCTATGCCCCTTGGTAACTTTATTTCGTAGTTACCCTTCTAGGAGTTTTCCTTTACCTCCTAGATCTCTGCAGCTTAGGCCACGCCCCCAGGCAGTCACGTGCCTGCAGGTCCTTCGGCCTGAAACATTCTCTACCTGATACTGCTCTGAGAGACGTGTGGCTGGCTCCGCCCCTTGGCAGTCACATGGTGCGGAAGGTCCTGTGTCCTCAGAAACACACGTCTCCTCTGCTGCGGTTCCTACTATACAGGTATCGTTGTGCACAGTTTGTTCACTCTGGACACACGCACTGGCTCAATGAGCAAGTGCAGTGCGGTGTTCCTGACATTATAAACGACCGTTACATTTTTTTTTTTTTCTGAGGGGGAGATTTAGGAGTGTTATCCCCATGGATCCCATGCAGGTGTTAGCAGGTCAGGTGAAACATCTGACGCAAAGGTTCCAGGAGTTGAATGTTGAGCAGCGCATGATGGCTCTGACCCAGCAGCAGCTGGTAGATACCGTACAGGGGGCTGTCGCTGCGGGGTCTCTGGGTACAGGTGGTAAGGATGTGTCATTGGTATGTCCTGAATCTCCAGTTAAACTGCCCGACTACTTCTCAGGGGATAAAAATGAGTTCAGAGCCTTCAGGGAGGGGTGTAAACTTTTTTTCTCCCTGAGGCCTCGCTCTTCTGGGGATGAGTTCCAGAGGGTGGGGGTCATTATTTCCCTACTTCGGGGGGCCCCACAAGCCTGGGCTTTTTCTCTCTCTCTCCTTCTGCTCCTGAGAGGATGACTGTTGATATGTTTTTTCATGCCCTGGGCCGCATCTATGATGAGCCTGACAGGGTCCGTATGGCTGAGGACATGGTTATGAGTGTTCGTCAGGGTAAACATTCAGCCGAGTGGTTCTGTTCGGAGTTCCGACGTTGGGCAGCGGAGGTCTCCTGGAATGATGCCGCCCTTCGAGGGCTATTCCGCAGAGGCCTGTCTGAACGTCTCCAGGACGCCCTGGCCCTTCATCCTCCATCTGATACTTTGGAGGACGCCATAACTCAGGCCGTACGAATGGACACAGGCTACGCCCCAGGGGTATCATGCAGTGTGAAACCTCACTGTTTGCTGGCAGCAAAGAGACTGGAGCCACTACTGAGGTCATGGACATTGGTACCACCTCACTAAAAGAGAAGGAGAGAAGACATCGCCGGGAGAAACAACTCTGTTTCTATTGTGGAGAGTCCGGACATTGGAGAAAACATTGTCCCACCTGTCCGTCATCTAAGACGGCGGAAAACTACTAGGTCTGGGTAGCGGTCGAGGAGGCTGCCCAGACCTTCAGGTACTATTTTCCTCATGTTCGAAAGTCGTATTAAAGGTGGAACTATTGGTAGACAACTATCGTTTTTTCTCGACAGCATTGGTGGACAGTGGTTCATCTCTCAATCTGATCAGTTCCTGTGTCGTCTCCCAACATAAGATAGGGACAGTCAGGCTGGAGACACCCCTTAAAATTGTTGCTATCGACTCTTCCCCTCTTACCCGAACAGGGATTCTTTATGTTTCCAAAAGGTTTTCTTTGCAGGTCGGTTCTTCCCACAAGGAAGACATGGAATGTTTTGTCATGGACAAATTGCCCACAGGGCTAGTGCTGGGTATGCCATGGCTTCAACGCCACAACCCGGTGATTGACTGGGAATCAGGGGAGATTATTAAATGGGGATCCCAATGTGTCGACTGTTGCCATAAACCTGTTTATTGTATGAAACTTGCAAAACCTGTCTCAGTGTCTTCTGTTGGTCTGGAGGGTATTCCGGAGTACCTGAAAGACTTTGAGGACGTGTTCTCTGAAAGTGAGGCTGAGGCTCTGCCCCCGCATAGATCATTTGACTGTGCTATTGATCTTGTCCCGGGAGCCAAATTGCCCAAGGCCCGTCTGTTTAATTTGTCAGGCCCGGAGCGCCTGGCTATGAAGCAATACATCGCTGAAAGTCTTCGCAAAGGGCATATAAGGCCCTCAGTGTCCCCAGTAGCTGCGGGGTTCTTCTTTGTTAAAAAGAAGGATGGTGGTCTACGTCCCTGCCTCGACTTTCGAGAACTTAATAAAATCACAGTCAGGAATACATACCCCCTGCCTCTGATTCCTGATCTCTGTAACCAGCTCTCTGGGGCCAAGTGGTTTTCAAAATTGGACCTCAGGGGGCTTATAATTTGATAAGAGTACGGGAAGGGGATGAGTGGAAAACTGCTTTTCTTACTACTGAGGGGTTATTTGAGAATCTCGTCATGCCTTTTGGTCTCACCAATGCTCCAGCTGTGTTTCAAAATTTCATTAATGTAGTTTTTTCGGACCTCATTGGCCGTTTTGTTGTGATCTATTTGGATGATATACTGATATATTCCGCTGACAGACATTTATATTTATCACATGTTAAAACTGTGTTTCAAAGACTCAGGGAAAATCATTTATTTGTTAAGCTGGAGAAATGTTCTTTCTTTGTTCAGGAGCTATCATTTTTGGGTCTCATAATCTCTCCACAGGGGTTTCGTATGGATCCCAAGAAGGTGCAAGCCATTATGGAGTGGGTCCAGCCTCGGGACCTTAGAGGACTCCAGCGCTTCTTGGGATTCGCGAATTACTATCGCAGGTTTATCAAGGGTTTTTCTCAGATTGTGAAACCCCTCACGGATCTCACACGTAAAGGGGCAGATGTTAGGAACTGGTCCCCGTCGGCCAAACAATCTTTTTTAACTTTGAAAAATTGTTTCACATCCGCTCCTGTTCTGGTTCAACCTGACTCATCCAAGCCGTTTGTGGTTGAAGTTGATGCTTCGGAGGTTGGGGTGGGGGCAGTGTTGTCACAGGGACCTACTTCTCTGACTAACCTCAAACCTTGTGCCTATTTCTCAAAAAAATTTTCTCAGGCTGAGAGAAATTATGACGTTGGTAATAGAGAACTCTTAGCAATCAAATTGGCGTTCGAGGAATGGAGGCATTTTTTGGAGGGGGCGGCTCACCCCATCACAGTCATCACCGACCACAAAAACCTAGAGTATATCAAATCTGCTAAAAGACTGACTCCTAGGCAAGCCCGTTGGTCACTTTTTTTTTCCAGATTTCAATTTTCTATAACTTTTCGTCCAGGGTCTAAAAACGTGAAAGCTGATGCTTTATCACGTAGTTTTGAGCCGCTTTCCGCCCCTGACCTGCCGTCCCCCATTCTTCAACCCAATGTCGTTATAGCTGAAGTGTCGTCGGAATTGGAGCGGGAGATTGTGGGGGCTCAATCTTTAGCTCCAAGGTCCAAACCCGAAAACAAATTGTTTGTTCCTCAGCAGTTACGCACCAGGCTCCTGCGGGAGTTCCATGATTCAAAACTGAGTGCTCACCCAGGCATTTCTGCCACACGAGAGGCAGTGGCTAGAGTTTTTTGGTGGCCTTTGATGGCTTCAGATATTAAGAAGCATGTCGCTGCGTGTGGGGTATGCGCTCGTTCTAAGAGCTCTCATTGCCGGCCGGCCGGGGAATTGGTGCCTTTGCCAATTCCAGGAAGGCCATGGACCCACTTGTCCATGGACTTCATTACCAACCTTCCTTCTTCTCGGGGTAACACGGTTATCTGGGTAGTTGTGGACAGGTTTTCTAAGTTAGTGCATTTTGTACCTATGGCAAGTCTACCTACTGCAGAGACTCTCGCTAAGCATTTCCTCGCACAGATTGTGCGGTTACATGGGTGCCTATGAATATTGTATCTGACAGAGGGGCACAATTTGTGGCCAAGTTTTGGCGGGCTTTTTGCAAAAGGTTGGGGATATCTTTGTCCTTTTCCTCAGGCTACCACCCAGAGAGTAATGGGCAGACGGAACGCACCAACCAGTCGCTTGAACAAATTCTTCGATGTTTGGTTTCTACTCTGCAAAGCGACTGGTGTGATGCCCTACCGTTAGCGGAGTTTGCCTTCAACAACCGTACCAATCAATCTACCGGTAGGTCACCGTTTTTTATTAATTATGGTTTGAACCCTCATTTTGGTGAATTCTCACATTTAGATTCGGGCTGTCCAGGAGCTGAGGACTGTGTTAACCAAATCAGGGATCTGTGGTCAAAAGTTCGGTTGAATATGTTCAGGGCTCAGGAGACTTATAAGCGTTTTGCAGATAAAAAAAGGAACCCTGCTCAGTTGTTGCAGTGTGGGGACAAGGTGTGGCTCTCCACGCGAAACATAAGTCTTCGTCTACCCTCCGCCAAACTGGGGCCCAAGTTCATAGGTCCCTATGAGATCATTGAGGTAATTAACCCTGTGGTGTATCGCCTTCGCCTCCCCCCCGCTTTGAAACTCCATAACGTATTCCATAGATCCTTGCTAAAACCCTTGGGATCGGTAGTAGAAGAACCAGCTGCTGTTCCCTCCCCAGTCTTGGTTGATGGGCACATGGAATTTGAGGTACAACATATTGTAGACTCCCGGCGGTCTCGGGGGTCCTTACAGTACCTGGTGCATTGGAGGGGGTACGGTCCAGAGGACCGGTCTTGGGTGCCGGCCAGATCGGTACACGCTGACCGTCTGGTTGGGCATTCCATGCTCGGAATCCTGGGAAACCTGGGGGTCCAGAGGCCCCCCCATTAAGAAGGGGGTACTGTCATGGTTTACTGGGTTCTTGGATCAGGTAGTCGCGGGGTTAACTTGGTTGGCTCTTTCTGGGTCCTGGGAGGCTTTTTATAGCCTCACTGTGAAGCCAGCCTTTGTCGTTTATATTCTGACCTTTGGCTGAGTGTGTCTGACCCTGTGCTTGTGCCAGTGCTTTGTGCCTTTGCTACATTTTATGCTTGCTTGGTTCTGATTTGGCTGTGTCCCTGTTACGAGTTTTGCCTGTCCCTTTTGTACTGCGTTGCTCTGTCTGTGTATGACCCCTTGGCTGTGTTCTGGTTATTCTCTGCCTGCTCCTTTTGTACTTCGTCGCCCTCTATGTGTATGACCTGGCTATCCTGACCATCCATTCTGTCTATGTCCCTTGGTAACTTTATTTCGTAGTTACCCTTCTAGGAGTTTTCCTTTACCTCCTAGATCTCTGCAGCTTAGGCCACGCCCCCAGGCAGTCACGTGCCTGCAGGTCCTTCGGCCTGAAACATTCTCTACCTGATACTGCTCTGAGAGACGTGTGGCTGGCTCCGCCCCTTGGCAGTCACATGGTGCGGAAGGTCCTGTGTTCTCAGAAACACACGTCTCCTCTGCTGCGGTTCCTACTATACAGGTATCGTTGTGCACAGTTTGTTCACTCTGGACACACGCACTGGCTCAATGAGCAAGTGCAGTGCGGTGTTCCTGACAATTAACTTCATAACAGATTTATGTACTGAGCACTAATTTGTAGAACTAGTATTGACCTCACCAAAAGCTGTATAAATCTGTATACATTGTGTTCACTTCTGATGGTGGCTACAAAAGATGACTATAACAGCAGCAAAGCAGACAGTGAAAGCAAGTCATCGCCGGATTTGCCTCCCCCACAAGTAAAATAGTATCAACCAGTCTGCCTGTAATGTACGCCATTAAGCTTAGGATCCTAGCTCCATGGTGCAAACATCTTTATCTAGGCCTGTATTTCTCAGTGGGTTATGTGACTGATTCTGAGCTGTGCTATCACCTCTGCTTTCTGCTTATGCCTCTGCCAGAGCTACCGACAAGTCAGACTTCATTCTGCATAACGAAAGAAGCATGAGCACGAGACTTTTCTTGTTTCCTAATACCTTTCTTGAAAGAAATATCATATGGGCCTCTCTAAAGAAAAGACTGCTGGTGATCCAAACACTGTGTACTGCACAAATGAAGTGACCTTCAATATGTCATCAGACTCATTACACACAATACTAGTGTGCATAAAACAGTAGACTGGTGCAAACTTCAATGTAATGACTAGTCATAAGAATACCCAACTAGACTGGTCTAATCCAGTGTATTACTGACAGCATAAAAGCCAGTGTAAACTTATTCATCACTAGAGACCCATAAAGCCATTAAACAAGTCCGTAGTCAGCTCAAGATGATCTGCTCTTAGCCTTAGGAATAGGATCTTTTCCTGTACTTAGAGGAAATGTATAAAATAAGCACCAGATAAGCAGATACTTAAGGTGCTGTAGTCTGCAAAGGATAAAAAGAAATAAGCACATGTACTATTTCATTATTATGTCTTAGTGTACGCTTTATAAAGATAATTGTATAAAAATTATTTAAAAATCTAAGCTATTATGACAAAGCTTAATTCTACGTTTATTGATGTTATTTTTGTAATGTGTAACACATCAAAGGATTATTCCTCATATAGTAAGTTATACCACTCCATGAGTTAGGAGATAAATTACTGATTGCTGGGAGTCTGACTGGCGAGACCTTCAGCAATTCCAAGAACATGGGTCTGAAACCTAAGAAATTGTCTCTACCGGGCCAGTCTTGAACGGAATAGAGGTCGAGCACTTGCACCTCCAAAACATCCAAGATGAGGCTCTGCAAAGCTCGGTTCCTACATTTCAGAGGGGATAACTTACTATCTTGGAAGTAACCCTTTAACCAAAATGACTTAGCCTATTAGGGACTTTTGGATGCAGCCCCATTTTTTAAAATCTGTTTTTGTGTAAACTTACTGTATGTGACAAAAACTATAGAATGTTTGCACTTAAAACCTGTAAAATCAGCAATTTTTGACTTTTAAAGTTTCTTCCATTAAAACAAATAATCATATCACACAAACAGTTAAAGGGTTTATCTTTTTTTAATGTGGGCCTAAAAACTATCAGACAGGTAGTTGCTAATCACTTGTCTGTTCTACCTGGTGCTGGCTCAGAGCAGTTATTGACCACTCCTGCCACCGATTCAACTAGTTAACGTCTTCTTCTTCCCGGCTGCTCTGTCGACGGGGCATGACTTCAGGGAGCCAGCTGTCAATCAGCATGATGTTGGCAGACACGTGAGTCAACAGATCAGAGTGGAAGAGAAGCCAATGCTCAGTCGACTTGACGTCAGCAGAATCTGCTTAATTGCTGGCAGGAGCGGTCTCAAGGATCGACTCTAGGCACAACAGGCAGGGTGTTAACTACCTGCTAGTTGGTTTTTAGGCCCACAGTAAAAAAAATTGTCTTGGATAATCCATTTAACAATTAAAGTTCACCAAATGTAAACCTTATGTTGGCATAATTTTTTATATGACGATTTATTTTTTTCAGAAATTAGACAGCTTCTGAGTTCAGTAACAATTTTTCATATTTTCAAAAAAGTTTCAGAAACATAATTTTCTAGAGGCAGATTCTGTTCTCAAGTGATTTTTGAGGGACTTTCATACAGTATTGGCATAGGAGTATCTAGGATTTCTGCCACTCTAGGCAAGAATTCAGTTTGGCTCCCCCACCCCAAGCACATATGTGATTTGAACACTTAGTCATGTGCCGACTAGCTTCTTTCCTTAATACTCTCAATGTTCAGTGAAAAACTGAGAGAAACAGAAGGAAAAGCTCGTTGTCATGTAACCATAAGTATAAAAATCGAATATGAGGGAAGTGGTATGTGATGACTGCTGTAACTTGCAAGCAGAGCTGAATCCTGACAGTGAGCATATTATAAACTGCTAAGATTGGCATGCTATACTGCTTTATTTTAAAATTAAAAGGCTTGTCCAGGTTTAAGATGAAAGTCTTCAGTCTCTCTAGTTAATTAAAATCAACCAAAGATCCAATAATCAAATGTGTTAAATTCAATTAATGTGAATACTTTTCCGTCCAATTATGACAAGAGCATTCTTAAGGTGATACCTTTATTGGCTAACCAGAAAATTATATGTTCGCTAGCTTTCAGAGCTCAAAGGCTCCTTCTTCAGGCAAGATTACATTGGATTCCAAATGTAATCTTGCCTGAAGAAGGAGCCTTTGAGCTCTGAAAGCTAGCGAACATATAATTTTCTGGTTAGCCAAATTTGGATTCCAATGTAATCTTGCCTGAGAAGGAGCCTTTGAGCTCTGAAAGCTAGCGAACATATAATTTTCTGGTTAGCCAATAAAGGTATCACCTTAAGAATGCTCTTGTCATAATTGGACGGAAAAGTATTCACATCGATTTTTCTGGCTAACACGGTACCACAATATAATTTATTATTGTACACCATTAAATTCAATTAGAAACAACACGCTGTCAACTGCAAACTCTACTGCCAGAGAATGAGAAGACTGCAAAAACACATGTTAACATATGGTTTGAGGCTAGTTTTTTTCAGTGCACTATAAAAGCAGCTATTTTAGCTCATTGTTTATGGGACTGATTATATGCCCTTCTATATAGAACTATATGCACATGATACAGCAATTTATATATTTTGTTTTGAGACTACAATCATTTTATGGTGCGTTATTTTGTCCTTATAGGCTTAGTTTCCTGTATTATTTTTAACTTGCATTATCGATAAATGGCAATTGCTCTATTATTATCTTTTCTATTTTTTGTTCTATTTTGTTTTATATACAATAAATGATTATTAATTGTTATTATTGGCTCATGTGTTTTTGCAGTCTTCTCATTCTCTGGCAGTAGAGTTTGCAGTTGACAGCGTGTTGTTTCTCTAGTTAATTGCAGGCTTTTGAATTCTCACAGTGCATGCACTGCACACTTTTAGAATTCTCCCTTGCCGGTGGCAAAAGTGGATGACCATGTGAGTGAAACAAGGGTGACCATGGTGGTAGTCATGGTGGTTTAACTGTCAGGGACGACCGAGAAGAGTCTCTGGTCGGGTAAGAGAAAGTGCCAAGCCCCACTGCTTTAGGCATAGGGAGGAGGTATGTATTGTGACTAATGGCCACATAATGAATGGGAGGTATGTATCACAGGGATGAATGCTCCTGTGATGTAACCCGGAGTATTTTTTTTTAGTGCACGTAAGCACTAAGTTGTTGTTGCTCACACTTAGTCCGGGTTACGGGTAGCTCTGAGAGATGGGAGGATCTGGCTACCCATATACCTCACATCGTGGTGAGAGTGCTCACTGAACCCTTATTTCCCTGCAGAAGCCTGTGTGTGGTTGTGAGTTTGAGGACCTGCGATGATGTCATGATCACGTGACTAGCCATATGATAGGTACCTATATAATGGAGGTGTGTTTGGCACATGGGAGTGAGTGTTTGGGAGTCTGCCAGTGTGGACAGATTTCCATGTGTCCAGGCTGTACACTATAGAGTGGTCTGTGTGCAGAGAGAGAGAAGCCTCCCTGTGTCTGTGGCTCCAGATAGAGCCTGCGTGCTGGACATTGCACAGCCTGTGTATCCACAGGCCTGATAGAGCGGAGCTCTGCTATGGACATTGATGCTGTGTCTGCCTGATGTAAAGACTGTTTACCTTTTTGTTGCTGACTTGATGGTTTATGAAGCAAAAAACCCACATGCACGTAGAAGAGAAAGTGCTGTTTCCTCCTACGCATCTGAGTGAGTACAATCCTTACAAGATATACATCTGCCCTGGGCCAACATGCCCTGGCTACTAACTGGGAGCAGCAGCTTCCTCCTTCCTTTTCTGCTGTTGGTCCAGTCCACACCTTTAACTCTTGCTATCCCTGGTTCTAACTTGCAGTATAATACAGGGACAGCACACTAATACATATAATACAGGCACATAACATTAATACATTGCAAACACAGCATATTAAGTAAACATGGCTTACACAATACATTTAACAGCATAAATCACATGACAATACACTTTTTGTCCTCATGTCCCATCAGGCCTCGGGCCTACTACCGCTACATTGATGACATTTTAATCATCTGGACGGAGTCTGAGCAACAGCTAAAGACGTTCCATGAACAGTTCAATCAATTTCATCCCACCATCATTTTAACACTCAACTACTCCAGCACTGAAATTAACTTTTTGGACACCATCATTAAGCTAAAGAACAATGAAATAGAGACATCCCTGTATCAGAAGCCAATCTACCGTCCAACATACTTTAAATGGGACAGTTTCCATCCAAAACACATAAAAACTCTATTGTCTACAGCCAAGCCATCAGATACAACCGTATATGTTCCAACCCCATGGATCGAGATGAACACCTTGGTCGCCTTAGAAAGACCTTTTTAAATCAGGGCTACCATCCAAGAACAATTGAAAACCAAATTACAAGAGCCACCAGAATATCAAGGAATCACCTGCTACATTACAAAACTAAAGAAGAAAATAACCGGGTGCCTCTAGTGGTCACCTACAATCCAAATCTGGAGATGCTAAGGAGAGCTGCATGGAAACTACAACCTTTTCTACAAAAATATGCCAGAATACAATCCATATTTCCAGACCCCCCACTACTGTGTTTTAGGCAGCCCCCAAACCTAAGAAACATCATTGTCAGAAGTTCCCTGTCCTCCCCAACAGCTGCAGGAACCTTTCCTTGCAAACAGAAGAAATGCAAAACCTGTCCATTTATAATGACCACGGACAAGATAAAGATCCCCAACTCCCATCAGGACTACAAGATACCAGGTACTTTCAGCTGCATCACATCTAATGTGGTGTACCTAATTATTTGTACAAAATATCCAACTGGGGGTCTGTATGTGGGGGAAACAGGGCAAAAACTGAGAACAAGAATGAATTCTCATCGCCATACAATAAGAGAAAAGAGAATGGATCTACCTGTGGCAAAACACTTTTGTTCCCCTGGTCATAGCATGTTGGACATGAAAATACTTGTACTGAAAGGTAGTTTCACATCTCAGAGACACAGAAGAGTTTGCGAATACAAATTGATGGTGACCTTTGATACTCCTAATGCTGGAATGAACCTGTCACATGGATTTATGACGTTTTACATCAATTAAGGAATTTACTCCTAAGACCCTGTGAGAGCATCACAAAACATTACCAGACCCCAATCAGAGGGCAATAAAACTTTCACACTCCTTATCTATGAACTGTTCCAATATTTATGTTCATCCCTCTGCCATAATGACTATTCTGCTTCACGTCACTTGTCTTACCTATTTCATTATTTCTGTGCTGTGTTGTGTATAAATATGTGATTCTTCAGATTTTGTATTAGTCTAGCCTGATGAAGAGACCTGAGCAGTCTCGAAAGCTTGCAATTTGTTACCATCTTTTCAGTTAGCCATTAAAAGGTATCAACCACTGAGGACTCTCAATTCTAAATATTTTTCTATGACAATATATAGACACTTTACATTAAAGGGAATCTGTCACCCCAAAATAGCCATATCAGATAAAGATATAGCTGAATAGTGCGTCCCATAACTAAGCTAACGGTGGGTATCATATATCATGATACCCCCGTTTTCATATCAAAATACCTTTTAAAGTTGGTGATTGTATGTGTCAATCACTGCAGTCAGGTCAGGAGGGCAGCGGTTTTCATGTCCTCCCCCGCCCCCGCTCCTCGTCATCTGTTGCGTTACGCCGTCTGTGAATACCACAGACAGCGTTAGGTTCCAGCAATTGCGCAATTCAAAATCTGGCCCGGCGCATGCGCAGTATGCTTTGCCCAACAGTGGGGGAGGACATGAAAACCGCTGCCCTCCTGACCTGACTGCAGTGAATGACACATACAATCACCAACTTTAAAAAGGTATTTTGATATGAAAACGGGGGTATCATGATATATGATACCCACCGTTAGCTTAGTTATGGGACGCACTATTCAGCCATATCTTTATCTGATATGGCTATTTTGGGGTGACAGATTCCCTTTAAGGTATCAACACATAGGTATTCCATCCGGGTACTGAATATATTGCAATAGGACCATAAAAGGGGTCACATAGATCCCGTGTGGGGGAGGGGCAGACGAGGATCTCTGCTACCTCCTTACATGAGCACAAGTATGCAATTTGTATACTTCTGGCCACATTTCGACTAGACATGTCTGGCCATGATCAATTAATTTTCATTGAATAAGGCCATGCATATCTAGTGGCACGTGACCACATCTATGCAAGTCACATACTTGAGGTTTCGTGACCTTCCACTCTCATTGCCAGCATCAGAGAATCCAGACAGTGTGCAGCACGCACTGTGAGAATTCAGAAGTCTGAAAGACTGCAGACTCATCACAAACTTGTAAGAAAGAATTTTAGCGTGCTCTCAGTCTTAATAACTATGAGGTGCTGGTGTAACAGACCATAAGGTCGAAATCTAGATTAATTAAAGTTCACCGCACACTCTTGTGGATTATGTTTCACAATAGTATAAGCTTTATTATGTGAACAATCATAGGGAGCATAACAGAAATATGCAGTGGAAGCGATAATTATAGAGACGTTTCGGCTCCGCCGGAGCCTTAATCACATAATCGCTTAGTCCAATGCCAAGTAAAGGGAAAGGATGCAGTGTGAAGGGATAAGAGCCCTGTAATGCCAAAAAGCAGAGGCAAGCTAGAAATCGTTGTCCCAGTGCTTGTGCTGTATCACCATGGAACGGTGATAGAGGTCTTGCATAATATAATATATAATATTGTATGGTAGATGCTTGTAGCGGCGCTCCCGCGCCTAGCTGCTGTGCTGGCGTGACACATATTTCTGTTACGCTCTCTATGACTGCTCACATAATAAAGCTTATACTATTGTGAAAGATAATCCACAAGAGTGTGTGGTGAACTTTAATTAATCATCACAAACTTGGACAACCCCTTTGATGCTCCTAACATAAATAAACCCCTAAAACATAAATAGTAACCCTAACTTGTCAGATGGCACAACACTTTATTAAGATAGCTATGCATCACGTAACCACCATCAGTATATTGTACATCAATTGCAATGTCATGTGAGTCCCATATACTGTATATTTGCATGAACCTACAACTTCCAGTACATCATTAATAATGGTAAGGAGATGCTAAGAGTTATTGCTATCAGCCATCATCAGACTACAGACCATACAGGAACCACAGTACTGATGAGACTTAGTCAGTATCACAAAAAAACATTTACATCCAGGTACCTTATAGATGACATTGTCTTTGATTGAAGTCATTCTCTTTCTTTTGTTCATCTTGTCAGACGCTATGATGACTTTTCACAGCCACAGCCAGTCTCTGCAGAATTCCATCTTCTCAGATTTTTTGCAGCACATCCCCACAGTATACCCTTAAAAATAGCAGTGTCATTATAATGCTCCTGAATAAAAATATCTGCCCTATGCTGAGCCCCTGAGTAAATAATTGCCCCTCACTATATTCCCTGCACAAAATATGACCCACACACTGTCCCTATTATGGTACATGCCCGCCACACTGTCTTCTTCTTTCCACACTGTGTCCACTTGTGGGGTCCAGTCTAGATACTATCCCCCCTCATCACATTCCCCCTCTTGACATACTGTCCCCTCCTGGCTGTGCCCTTACACTGTCCCCCCATGCTACTCCCCACCACTCTTCTCAGTCTCTATTCTGTGCCTTCTCACACTCACACTTTTCTCCCCATACCATCTCCTCACACTATTTCCCTCAATAGTTTCCTCACAAATTTACCTCTACCTCCTCATACGGTTTTCTCTCACATCCCCTGCTAACCATACTGTCTCCTCATATATTTACTCCCTTGTTCTCCATACAGCCTCGTCACACATCCCCGACACCCATACTGTTCCCGCACCCATCCCATCACCCTTGCTCGTCATACTGTGTCCGCATACATTCTTTCCCTCGCTCCTCATACTGTGTCAGCAAACACTCCCCCCACTTCTCATACTGAGTACACACCCATCCCTCCACTCACCATACTGTGTCTGCACCCATCCCCTCTCTCACCATACTGTGTTTGCAGCCATTCCTTCCCTCGCTCTCCATACTGTGTACACATACATTCCCCCTTCGCTCCCCATAATGTGTCCACATCCATTCCCCATTAATAATAGTGTTTCTGTACCCATCCAACCCATTCTGTTTCCTCATACATGGCCCTCATCTCATCACCTTGCTCTTAATACTGAGTCCTCAAATTTCTCCTGCTCCCCAAACTGTGTTCTTAAATCTTCCCCATTTCACTAAATCTTCCCCACGCCCCACCATTTCACTAACTCTTCCCCTCCCCGTTTCACTAAATCTTCCCCTCTCCCGTTTTACTGATTCTTTAGAGTTTTCAGCTCCACTGGAGCACATACCTCCATTCTTGTTTGCGCGCCAGCAAGTAACGTCATCAGTGTGATCACATGACCTGATCACGCTGCTGAAGTCACCCTGACCCAGCGGTCAGGGCTTCAATTCTAGTCACAACTGAAATACACAAGGACAATTGATCACTAAGACCGGGCACGATGCACCTTCTTTGAGCCGGCTCAGAGAAAGGTTGACTCCCAGTCCAGGGGGGTGGCAAAATGCAGCCGCCAGGGAGATACCTCAGGTTACCTCCCACTTGCCTCCCCTAGATATGCCTCTGGTATTGGAAACTTCTTGATTAATCAACTTATTATAAAATGTGCACCCCTTAAAGTATTTTAAAGTATTCAAAATAGTATTTAGGAAGCTTTTTAACCCTGTATATGTCACAGGAATTAAAGCAATGTGGATATGAAATCTAAACATTTCTTTGTTTTTTTGCAGATATTCCATTTTGACTCTTTTTCTTTCTATAACACAGCAGACCAAACCAGGAAAATGCAACTGAAACTGAGTTTATTACCCTGTTTCTGCAGTTTTTAGAAACATCCCATGCAGTAGTCCCATTTTTGGCTGAAACACATGCCTCTTTTTTTTACTTCATAATTGCTTCATAGATCTACAGTGGGGAAAATAAGTATTTGATACACTGTCTATTTTGCAAGTTTTCCTACCTACAAAGAATAGATAGGTCTATAATTTTTATCGCAGGTACACTTAAAATATGAGAGACAATCTAAAAATAAAAAACAACAAATCACATTGTATCATTTTTAAATAATGAATTTGCATTTTATTGCATTAAATAAGTGCTTAACCCCTTAACGACCAAGCCATTTTGTAGGTTAAAGACCAGGCCAATTTTTACAATTCTGATCACTGTCTCTTTATGAGGTTATAACTCTGGAACGCTTCTACGGATCTTGGCGATTCTGAGGTTGTTTTCTCATGACATATTGTACTTCATGAAAGTGGTAAAATTTCTTCAATATAACTTGCGTTTATTTATGAAAAAAATGGAAATATGGCAAAAATTTTGAAAATTTTGCAATTTTCAAACTTTTAATTTTTATGCCATTAAATCAGAGAGATATGTCACAAAAATTAGTTAATAAATAACATTTCCCACATTTACATCAGCACAATTTTGGAACCAAAATTTTTTTTTGTTAGGAAGTTATAAGTGTTAAAAGTTGACCAGCAATTTCTCATTTTTCCAAAAAAATTTACAAAACCATTTTTTTTAGGGGCCACCTCACATTTGAAGTGAATTTGAGGGGTCAATATGACAGAAAATACCCAAAAGTGACACCATTCTAAAAACTGCACCCCTCAACGTGTTCAAAGCTACATTCAAGAAGTTTATTAACCCTTTAGGTACTTCACAAGAATTGAAGCAATGTGGAAGGAAAAAATTAACATTTAACTTTTTTTCCCAAAATTTTTCTTTCGACACAATTTTTTAAAATTTTGTCAAGGGTATCAGTAGAAAATGAACCACAATATTTGTTGTACAATTTATCCTGAGTACACCGATACCCCATGTGTGGGGGTAAACCACTATTTGGGCGCATGGCAGAGCTCAGAAGGGAAGCAGCGCCATTTGACTTTATGGTACAGATACATCGATGATGTATTCATCATATGGGCAGGTACGAAGGAGAACTTTGAAAGATTCGTTCAGGAATTGAATACAAATGAATTGAACCTTAGGTTTACTTTTGAACTACAAAAGAGGGAACTGTCATTTTTGGACATCAGTATTAGAAGAGAGACCCGAGGGAATCTGTCCACAAGAATCTATCGAAAACCAACAAGTACTAATAGTCTCCTCCATTGGAGAAGCCACCACCCTGTCCCTCTAAAAAGGGGTATCCCTAAGGGACAATTCCTCAGACTTAGACGGAACTGTTCTAAGGATGATGCATTTCTCTCACAGGCAGGAGATATGCATAGGAGATTTAGGGAAAGAGGATATCCCCATCATGTGATTGATACAGCCTTTCAGCATGCTAGGAGAATAGACAGACAACAGCTCCTACGTAAGAAACCAGACAATGATGAGATAGATTTTACCAGAATTATTGGGACCTTTGACTCTGAGCATGTGCAAGTTAGGAGAATTCTGATGAAACACTGGGACATTCTAAAAATGGACCCAGATCTGAGGGATTTGGTAGGTGAAAGACCCAGTGTTACTTACAGAAAAGGAAGATCTATCAGAGACCGTCTGGTACACAGCCAATACAAAAGACCATCAAAAGCAGGCACATGGCTAGACAGGAAACCCATTGGTTTCTTCACTTGTGGAGACTGTAGTCTTTGTAAATGGATGTCACCCACGAAATCCTTTTGCAGTGCCCACACAGGTAAAAGATTCTGTCTAAGAGACTTTGCTAACTGCAAAACCAAGGCCGTGGTATATAAGGGGACGTGCACTTGTCCAAAAGATTATGTGGGTAAAACGAAAAGGGAGTTCAGAAGGAGAGTGGGAGAACACATGGGTGACATCAGAAACAATAGAGACACCCCCCTAGCGAGACACATTAACAATCAACACGGTGGGAGGATGGGAGAGGTTAGTTTCATGATTCTGGAGGTTGTCAAGGTGAATCTGAGAGGGGGTGATGTTGACAAAATTATTCTCAGACGAGAATGTGAATGGATCTTCAGGCTAGAATCGCTCGAACCCTATGGACTAAACGAGCAAATGTCATTTGCCTGCTTCCTATAGTCAAGACTTTGTTTTGGACTACTATATTAAACTGGTTATGCAATACTATGTTTTCTTTCTCCCTATAGTGGGAGACTAATACATCCTGTTTATCAGAATGACTTTTGTATAACTGCCGACTGATGCCCTATTTAGGATCTGTGTCCCGTTATATATAGACATTGTAGGTGGACATATTAGGAAAAGGGTTGTCCTGTGTCATCTGAGATGACTTATTGTCAGAGAGGATGAACTTTGGACAGTCTCATGCATGTGGGTGTATGCCCAATCTTGGGGCCCCTCTGTGGGGCTTGAACCGGTGAGCTATGAGCTCTGTGAACGGGCGGTGTGTCGGCTGCTGTGCCCTAGTGGAGCCGCCACTGAGTTAGGCATTATGTACATCCTGTGCGGGGGTTAATTCCTGTCCGCTCTGCACACAACGAGTTAGGACCCAGACACACCCCCCTACTCCCGGCAGACATCACACCGCTGACGCAGCGGTGGATAGAGACACGCCCCCTTATGGCGTCAGAGATCTCCCCACAGGCCTATTGGTGGAGGTGACGCAAGGGGGAGGAGCCTACGGGGGCGAGCCCACACAGGGAGGTGGAGCTGATGGAGGGTTCCCACTAGGCGGCAGATATAAATATAAAGGAGTCACACAGCATCGGTTAGTCTCTGCACCATGATTTTTTGACACCGGACATCTGTACATCTGGCCTCCTGATGAGCCCACGGGGCGAAACGCGTTGAGGCGCTATTGTTGACGGTGGTGGGGTGACCATGAGAAATGATGAGTATCGTTACGCATTTCTTATTAGTATCACGCTACAATGGAGTCTCTCAATATACATACATCATGACTAAGGATTCATTAGCACTATGCTTATAGTAACAGTGCCACATCTATACAACCTGTTGTCAACATATATTATCCATGTGGTTTTTGGTCCACATTTAGGCATCAATTAGTGGTCTTGACATCGCATTGCACTTTAACATTTACGTATTGCTTGTAAAACAATTCAAGAAATGGGATGTTTGAGTTGTTCTAGGAGATGATTTTCTATTAATATCTGTACCTATGTCTTATATACTATATCGGATGACTTTAGGGAAGGTATATATTAATCTGATTTCGTTGCATTACCTCTGCATCTACTAAGATTTATATCCTTTAACATGGTATAGGAATACAACTAAAAATTCTCTAATGCATGACCTTTGGTCTATTTATTTAAACTTTGATGTGTCTTATATTCTCCTGTATTTTTGGGAGTTTTTTACTAGCCTATGACAACAAATCAGGCTATTTGTGGTTTAGTTCATCATTTGACCGGTCAAAACTCCCACGTATATATATACTTTGATGTATATCTGAGAGGCGTATATTAGTGATTGAACAATATTATTGCGGTTCAATTCACTTCTATTAAGCTGTGGCACGATAAGGCAGATATATCACAACTCCTATCAGACAAAGGAGACTGTCGTATACTATCAAAACTGCACAGCAGACTTGTGCCAATTTCTATTACATTACCCACCACTCTGTGTGTTTGTGAACTGTTTTTATTTGCTTTGGGGACTCAGGGTCACCTTTAGTGTCAGTCGGTCTATGTACTATTGGTAGGGGTCCCCTTATCATCTGGGTAGAGGGATTCCCTAAGGCGTTAGGGCCTAACAGGGACCTTAGGGTCAGCCATCGTGGAGCGGGGGTGCCACAACGCTCCCCCCTAGGGTGCCAACCTCCGCTGTTAGGCAGGCAATAGCCTAGACAGACACCAGGGACTCATAGATATCCCCTTAGCTTTTAAGTTAGGAATACACTTCTTTTGTTTTTGTTTTTGTTATATCACGGTTTTTTTTGGTGCTACCCATTGTGGTATTTTATTAATAAAGGATTGCCTATAGGGCATGATTCTATGATTTTGGTTTTGAAGCCCTTTTGTATAAACGATTACTTCTAGTGAGCACTTTGAACCCCAAGTGCTTCACAGAAGTTTATAACGTAGAGCCGTGAAAATAAAAAAATCATATTTTTTTCCACAAAAATAATCTTTTTGCCCCCAAATATTTATTTTTATAAGGGTAACAGCAGAAATAGGACCCCAAAAGCTATTGTGCTATTTGTCCTCAGTACGCTGATATCCCATATGTGGGGGGGAACCACTATTTTGACGCATGGCAGAGCTCGGAATGGAAGGAGCACCTGTTGTGAATAGGCTGGAAATGAGTTCTGAGCAGAAGCTCCCTCTGGTGGTTACAAACGGTACTGGACTGTCCAGTGAAGATTGTGAGGATTGGGAATCAGGTGTTACTGACTGGTCTTATATAAGGGAGTCGCCTTCCCATCAGGGTTGCCGGTGATCAATTGTTCTGGTCTCAATCCTTGATTCCTGTTTCCTTGGTAGCCTGCTGTGTCGTGTCTGAATCTCCTGCTAACAGATAAGACATTTTCTTCTTTTTGTTTTTGTGCTTGATTTTTGCATTTTGTCCTGCACTTCTGTGGGGACCTTCAGGGTCCCTTCTGGGGCTTTTGCCCTCTCAGTTCAGTTCAGCCACTGATGTTTGTTACATTTGCTTTTTCCAGTTTTTTCAGTGGCTGCTGTTTTGTTTTTGGTTACACCAGAGAACTAATTTAGATGGTAGAGGTCGTGTGATCTCAGGTGTTTTTGAAATTAGTAGAGTTGGTGCTTTTCAGGGTTTTTTGGGATTGCAGTAAGTGCCCTTCCTATCCTTTTCTATTTAGTAAGTTTGGGCCCCAACGTTTGCTCATACTATTTTCTGTCTGTGTCAGTATTTCTTCTTGTCTAACCGCCATTACATGTTTGGGGGCTTTCTATGTTCTTTGGGGATCTGCTCCGGGGCAGATAGCTTTCCTCTTTCTATCTTTAGGTGTAGTTAGTTTCTCAGGCTGTGACGAGGCGTCTAGGACCAACGTAGGAACGCTCCACGGCTGCCTCTAGTTGTGGTGGTTAGTCAGGGTACTGCAATCTCATAGTTTCCAACTGCTCTGGTGTATTTCCTTTTTTACCTGCTCTCCTCAGCTGCCAAATCATAACAAGCACCGTTTTTAAATGCAGACTTTGATGGAATGGTCTGCGGGTGTCATGTCGCGCTTGGAGAGCCCCTGATGTGCCTAAACAGTAGAAACACCCCACAAATGACCCCATTTTGGAAACTAGACCCCCCAAGGAACTTATCTAGATGTGTGGTCAGCACTTTGAACCCCAAGGGCTTCACAGAAGTTTATAACGTAGAGCCGTGAAAATAAAAAAATCATATTTTTTTCCACAAAAATGACCTTTTTGCCCCAATTTTTTATTTTTATAAGGGTAACAGCATAAATAGGACCCCAAAAGCTATTGTGCAATTTGTCCTCAGTACGCTGATATCCCATATGTGGGGGGAACCACTATTTTGACGCATGGCAGAGCTCGGAATGGAAGGAGCACCGTTTTTAAATGCAGACTTTGATGGAATGGTCTGCGGGTGTCATGTCGCGCTTGGAGAGCCCCTGATGTGCCTAAACAGTAGAAACCCCCACAAATGACCCCATTTTGCAAACTAGACCCCCCAAGGAACTTATCTAGATGTGTGGTCAGCACTTTGAACCCCCAAGGGCTTCACAGAAGTTTATAACGTAGAGCCGTGAAAATAAAAAAATCATATTTTTTTCCACAAAAATGACCTTTTTGCCCCCAATTTTTTATTTTTATAAGGGTAACAGGAGAAATAGGGCCCCATAAGTTGATGTGCATTTTGTCCTGAGTACGCTGATATCCCATATGTGGGGGGGAACCACTGTGATCGCCTTACTGCGATCTTTGGGAGGCACAATGAACAAATCCACAAAAGGTGAAGAATTGGTTTTCTTTTTTGCGCCGTTCCTCGTGCAGTATTAGTGATTAGGCGACTTTATTCCTCGGATCGGTGCGATTACAGCGATACCAGATTTACATCCTTTTTTCATGTTTAGCTTCTGTCACACACTAAAAGACACTTTTTTTGGAATAATTTTTTGTAAGAAAATTTTGCATCGCCGTATTTTGAGAGCTATAATTTTTCCATATTTCGTCCGACAGAGTTATCTGTGGGCTTATTTTTTGCGGGACGAGCTGACGTTTTTATTGGTACCATATTCGGGCACATAACGTTTTTTGATCGCTTCCTATTCCAATTTTTGTGGAAGCAGAATGAACAAAAACCAGCAATTCAGGAATTGGTTTTTTTTTTCCTCCGTTCCGTGTGTGGTAAAATTGATAGCGCAGCTTTATTCTTCGGGTCACTACGATTACAGCGATACCTCATTTATATATTTTTTTATGTTTTGGCGTTTTTTACACAATAAAAAATGTTATAGAAAAAATAATTATTTTTGCATTAGTTTATTCCGCGAGCTATAACTTTTTTATTTTTTCGCTGATGATGCTGTATAGCGGCTTGTTTTTTGCGGGACAAGATGACGTTTTCAGCGGTACCATGAATATTTATATCTGACTTTTTGATCGCGTGTTATTGCACTTTTTCCAAGCAGTATGATGATACCGCTTGGAAAAAGTATAATTTACTACTTTTTTGTGTTTTTTTTTACGGCTTTCACTGAAGGGGTTAACTAGTGTTACGCTTTTATAGATGGGATTTTTACGGACGTGGCGATACCAAACATGTGTATTTTTTTTGTTTTTTATTTTTTTTATTACATAAAAATGTGTATTTTTTAGGGGATGTTTTTTAAATTATTTTTTAATATTTTTTTACAATTATTTTAACTTGTCCCTTTATGGGACTTTCACTTTTTTTACTTTTTATTGCACTTACAATGCATTGCAATGCTCCAGCATTGCAATGCATTGTACCTATGATGAAAGCTGCTGTGAGCATGATCACAGCAGTATTCCGTAGCTAGATGACCCGGAGGTTGTCATGACAACCCCCGGTTCATCAAGGCAGAGATCGGGCTCTGCAAATACATTGCAGGGCGCCGATCTAAGGCAGAGGGAGCTCCCTGGCTGTCAGTGCGCCGCTCCTGGCTGTCAGTGCAGGAAGCTCGGCCACTGCAGCGCCGGCTCCTGCACTGGTCGCGCTGGAGAAGCTGAAATTTCAGCTTCTCCTGCGCGATCGCTGCTGTGTTTGGTCAGTCAGATTGACTGACCAAGCACAGCGCTGTAGGTGCGGGGACCGACGGCAAAGGTCCCCGCACCGCTTGCCGTGCCTGTCAGCTGTCTGTGACAGCTGTCGGCACTGATCTACCACTGCGTGTTTACACGCAGTGGTAGATCAAAGGGATGACGTGCACAGTCCGTCTTGGTGCCGGAACTGACACCTTGCCATGACGGACTGTGCACGTCATTGGACATTAAGGGATTAATCACCTACCAAGCGCCTCTGGCTCTCACAGACTTGTTTGTTTTTCTTTAATAAGACCTCCTATTCTGCATCATTACCTGTATTAATTGCATCTATTTGAACTTGTTACCGGTATAAAAGGCTCATGTCCACACACCCAATCAATCACATTCCAACATCTCCACCCTGGCGAAGACCAAAGAGCTGTCTAAAGACCCCAGGGACAAAATTATAGATATGCACAAAACTGAGATGGGCTACAGGACAATAGGCAAGCAGCTTGGTGAGAAGCCAACAACTGTTGGCACAATTATTAAAAAATGGAAGAAATGCAAGTTGACTGTCAATCTTCATCGGTCTGGGGCTCCATGCAAGATGTCGCCTTGTGGGGTAAGGATGATTCTGAGAAAGGTCAGGAACCTGCCCAGAACTACATGGAAGGACCTGGTCAATAACCTGCAAAGAGCTGGGACCACAGTCTCAAACATTACCGTTAGTAACACACTACACCGTCATGGATTGAAATCCTGCAGGGCACGCAAGGACCCCCTGCTCACACCAGCACATGTCCAGGCCCGTTTGAAGTTCCCCAATGACCATCTGGATGATCCAGAGGAGGCATGGTAGAAGGTCATGTGGTCAGATGGGACCAAAATAGAACTTTTTGGTATCAATTCCACTCACCATGTTTGGAAAATGAAGAAAGATGAGTACAATCCCAAGAACACTGTTCTAACCATGAAGCATGGTGGGGGATACATAAAAAAAAATTACAGACTTCTCCATTCTTTGTAGGTGGGAAAACTTCCAAAATCTTCAGTATACCAAAATTCTTATTTCCCCCACTGTATGTAATAGCTGTAATAAAATAAAAAGTAGAAATGAAGCAACAAAGATCAGCTCACCTCCTCTCCAGTCCCACCGCACGGATCATGCAGTGCTGCAAGTAGTATGAAAGTGAAGCAGAAGTCCAGCGTGGGTGATATCCATAAAAAATAACTTTTATTCCATTTTCATTAAAAGCACGTAAGTCCAAAATCCATCTTTATATCCAGAGACACAAAAATGGGTAATTCTTACCAGTGACAGTCACAGGCTTAAAGTGCATTTAAAATCATACGCATTTCAATGGTCGTGCCGCCTTAATCATTGTGAAGATTAAGGAATAAAAAGTTATTTTTATTCACCCAAATAAAAAGTACCCCACAATTGTTATGCAATTGCTCTAAAGTATGGCAAAGCCCATTATGTGGTCATGCACTACTGTTTGTGCACAGGAAAAGAGCGCCACTTGGTTTTTGGAGTGTTTATTACATATATTTATTATAATAATCTATAAAAAATGGCAATTGCTATTATTAAAAAATTAATAACATAAAGAGAAACTACATAAATAAAGACATCGTTATACACAGTAATTTAAATCTCAAAATTCATTAATTGGTGCTGCATAGTTCATAGTAGTTTATTGGAGGAAAATGCCATAAATAATAAAGTGCAAATAACCATTATTGACTTCTTCCTTCAATTGAACCAAATAGGTCTCATGCAAAAATGCTGAGAGACTAACACATAATGGCGTTATTACCACCCTCCTTTAAATTGAATATACAGGGAGACTAACAAGTAGTTAACTTAAAATAAAGTCTACACTCTCACCACAAAGAGAGGATGACAATTAGCCAAATAAATAGCACACCAAAATTAGATTAGATATATTAGGAGACTTACATGTGCGATGTCTGCAATCGTAGTTTCTCAACCCCGACGGGCGTTTCGTCCACACTTCCTCAGGGGGCGTGTCGGGGTAGAGAAACAAGTGGTTTTAAATAGTGCCTCTCCGCCAATCGCACGTCTCAAGACAACACACGTGTCATACCCTGGTTGTAAAAGAGCATGATGCGGCGCACACCGGACCCATGACTCAGTCTATTAAATAGACGCGTCACCTCCGGTCTTATGGACTGCGAAGCGTCCAGGCGTCATAGCAACAGACGCCGTGTACGATCGCAAATCCATTTCCTTGCCGGAAACGACAGGTCAGGCTGATCATGAGGACAGAGCGCGCACGGCTCTAACAACCATTGACAGCAATATAATGCAATTTATATTTTATATTTTACAACCATAAATAAAGTGCTATGTGCCAAAGATATATAAGTGCAAAAATTCATAAAGCCACAACAAATGCAGTGAACATATTAACATATATGTCAATCTAATATAAGTGCAAAATAAGATAAATATACATATATCATAAATTCATAAAGCCACAACGAAAACAGTGGACATATTAACATATATATCAATCTAATATAAGTGCAAAATAGGATAATTATAACTTATCATATACAATATACATATATCTGTGTAAATTAGGCAAAATTATAACAATAGGTGCAAAATATATTAATTTTTAATAATAAATTACCATATATTATATAAAAATATTTAGACTTGAGAGTCCTCAGTGGTTGATACCTTTTAATGGCTAACTGAAAAGATGGTAACAAATTGCAAGCTTTCGAGACTACTCAGGTCTCTTCATCAGGCAAAGATTAAAACAAAAACTGAAGAATCACATATTTATATACACAACAGGACACAGGAATAGTGCAATAGGTAAGACAATTGACGTGAAGCAGAACTGTCATTATGGCAGAGGGATGAACATAAATATTGGAACAGTTCATAGATAAGGAGAGAAAGTTTTATTGCCCTCTGATTGGGATCTGGTGTTGTGTTTTGATGCCCCTAGAAGGTCAGAGACGCAGATTCCTTAATTGATATAGAATGACATGAATCCGTGTGATATATTCATTCCAGCACTAAGAGTGTCAAAGGTCATCATAAGTTTGTATTCCCAAACCTTTCTATCTTTCTCAGATTTGAAGTTAGATTTTAATACCAGTAATTCCATATCCATCATGCTATGACCGGGCATACAAAAGTGTTTTGCCACAGGTAAATCCATTCTTTTTCTCTTATTGTGTGGCGATGAGAATTCATCCTTGTTCTCAGTTTTTGCCCGGTCTCCCCCACATACAGACCCCCAGTTGGACATTTAGTACATATAATTAGGTACACCACATTAGATGTGATGCAGCTGAAAGTACCTGGGATCTTGTAGTCCTGATGGGAGTTGGGGATCTTTATCTTGTCCGTGGTCATTATAGATGCACAGGTTTTACACTTCTTCTGGTTGCAAGGAAAGGTTCCTTCAGCTGTTGGGGAGGACAGGGAGCTTCTGACAATGATGCTTCTTAGATTTCGGGGCTGCCTAAAACATAGTAGTGGGGGGTCTGGAAATATGGATTGTAATCGGGCATCTTTTTGTAGTAAGGGTTGTAGTTTCCGTGCAGCTCCCCTTAGCATCTCCAGATTTGGATTGTAGGTGACCACTAGAGGCACCCGGTTATTTTCTTCTTTAGTTTTGTAATGTAGCAGGTGATTCCTTGATATTCTGGTGGCTCTTGTAATTTGGTTTTCAATTGTTCTTGGATGGTAGCCCTGGTTCAAAAAAGTCTTTCTGAGGCGACCAAGGTGTTCATCTCTATCCACGGGGTATATATTATATACAAATATATCCGTGCAAATTAGCAAAAAAATTACCCTCACAATTAATAATAATATATACTACTCCACCACCAATAAATAAAATTAACATTACTGAAAATATACAATATTATACATAAATAATAAATATTATTTTTTTAATTACATATATAAAGTGACATAATGTTACAAGTCTTTTTAATTGCATATATAACTATCTTCCAAAAAAGCTTGTATGTATCCATGATGCTGCTTCAATCTTCAAACATTTCACTGTATGTAGCGGAGCAGATTAACAAAAAATGACAGTCATCCAGGCTAGTGATAAAAAATAATACAATTAATATACAAAATAAAATACTATAATAACCCTCTACCCCCAAAAAGAACCCACAAGATTTATAAAAAGGCACTAAAACCGAAATTCTCATTAAGCCCATAAGGGGCTATGCTACCCAGTCTATATATCCATTTGCTCTCTAATTTCGCTAAATTTTTGGCTAAATCACCTCCTCTGGATCCCAACCGTACCATGTCAATGCCTTTAATTTTTAAAAGGCTAGAGTTACTATTGTGCTTTTCAAAGAAATGTCGTGGGATAGTTTTTAGAGTGGCAATGTCTTCAACTCCACCACTTTTTTCGATATCCCGCACATGTTCTCTCGCGCGTACTCTCAATTCTCGAGTTGTAAGCCCTATATATATCTTTCCACACAGACATTCTGCACAATAAATAACGCCTTTTGTAGAACACGTAATATGTTGTTTTATAGTATAAACACGATCTCCCGAAGCATTAGAAAAAGTTTTACTTTTGGTCATATTGCAACAACCCTTGCAATGACCACAGGGATAGAAACCTTTTAACCCCTTCATGACCTGTGACACAGCGTATGTGTCATGAAAGGATCGCGTTCCTGCGGGTCGGGTGACCGGGGTCACTGAAAGGTCACCCAACACGCAGGCACAAGACCCTTTGTGCTTCACCACAGGGGGTTGGCTTAACCCCTACGTGGCTACGATCGCTCTGATTGGCTGTTAAAAGTGAAACAGTGCTCCCTTTATTCCGAGCCCCGATGTGTGCCCAAACAGTGGTTTACCCCCACATATGGGGTATCAGCGTACTCACTAAAAATTGCACAACAACTTTGGGGGTCTAATTTCTCCTGTTACTCTTGGGAAAAAAAAATTGGGGACTAAAAAAATGATTTTTGTGGAAAAAAATGATTTTTTATTTTCACAGCTCTGTGTTATAAACTTCTGTGAAGAACTTGGAGATTCAAAGTGCTCACCACACATCTAGAGATGCTCCTTGGGGGATCTAGTTTCCAAAATGGGGTCACTTGGGGGGTTTCTACTGCTTAGGCACATCATGGGCTGTGCAAACGTAACATGACGCCCGCAGACCATTCCATCAAGTCGGCATTTCAAAACATCACTACTTCCCTTCCGAGCCCCGACGTGTGCCCATACAGTAGTTTTCTCCCACATATGGGGTACCAGTGTACTCAGGACAAACTGTACAACAACTTTTGGGGTCCAATTTCTCCTGTTATCCTTGTGAAAATAAAAAATTGTGGGTTAAAAAAAATCAGTTTTTGAGGAAAAAAATGATTTTTTGTTTTTACAGCTCTGCATTATAAACTTCTATGAAGCACGTGGGGGTTCTAGGTGCTCACCACACATCTGGATAAGTTCCTTGGGGGGTCTAGTTTACAAAATGGGGTCACTTGTGGTTGGTTTCTACTGTTTGGGCACATCAGGGGCTCTGCAAACATAACAAGATGCCCGCAGACCATTCCATCAAGTCGGCATTTCAAAGCGTCACTACATCCCTTCTGAGCACTGACGTGTGCCCAAACAGTGGTTACCCCCCACATATGGGGTACCAGCGTACTCAGGACAAACTGGACAACAACTTTTGGGGTCCAATTTCTCCTGTAACCATTGTGAAAATAAAAAATAGGGGGCTAAAAAAATCATTTTTTGAGGATAAAAATGATTTTTTATTTTCAAGGCTGTGCGTTATAAACTTCTGTATAGCACCTGGGGGTTCAAAGTGCTCACTGTGCATCTAAATAAGTTCCTTAGGGGGGTCTTGTTTCCAAAATGGGGTAATTTGTGGGGGAGCTCCAAAGTTTAGGCACACAGGGGCTCTCCAAACACGACATGGTGTCCGCTAACGATTGGAGCTAATTTTCCATTAAAGTCAAATGGCGCTCCTTCCCTTCTGAGCCCTGCTGTGCACCGAAACAGTGGTTCCCCCCTCATATGGGACACGAGCGTACTCAGGAAAAACTGGACAACTTTTGGTGTCCAATTTATCCTGTTACCCTTGGGAAAATAAAAAATAGGCTAAAAAATCATTTTTGAGAAACAAAAATGACTTATTTTCACTGTTCTGCGTTTATAAACTTCTGTGAAGCACTTGGGGGTTCAAAGTGCTCACTACACATCTAGATAAGCTCCTTGGGGGGTCTAGTTTCCAAAATGGGGTCACTTGTGGGGGTTTTCTACTGTTTAGGCACATCAGGGGCTCTGCAAACGCAACATGACGCCCGCAGAACATTCCATCAAGTCTGCATTCCAAAATGGCGCTCCTTCCCTTCTGAGCTCTCCCATGCGCCAAAACAGTGGTTCCCCCCAACACATGGGGTATGGGTGTACTCAGGACAAATTGCACAACAACTTTTGTGGTCCAATTTCTCCTGTTACCCTTGTGAAAATAAAAAATAGCGGGCTAAAAAATCATTTTTGAGGAAAAAAATGATTTTTTTATTTTCACTGCTCTGTGTTATAAACTTCTGTGAAGCACTTGGGGGTTCAGAGTGCTCACAACACATCTAGATAAGTTCCATAAGAGGTCTAGTTTCCAAAATGGTGTCACATTTGGGGTTTTTTCATTGTTTAGGCACACAGGGGCTCTCCAAACGCGTCATGGTGTCCGCTAATGATTGGAGCTAATTTTCCATTCAAAAAGTCAAATGGCGCTCCTTCTCTTCTGAGCCCTGCCGTGCGCCCAAACAGTGGTTTATGACCACATATGAGGTATCTGTGCACTCAGGAGAAATTGCCCAACAAATTTTAGGATCCATTTTATCCTGTTGCCCATTCAAAAATGAAAAAATTGATGCTAAAATAAAATTTTTGTTGGAAAAATTAAAATGTCAATTTTTTCCTTCCACGTTGCTTTAGTTCCTGTGAAGCACCTGAAGGGTTAATAAGCTTCTTGAATGTAGTTTTGAGTAGCTTGAGGGGTGCAGTTTTTAAAATGGTGTCACTTTTGGGTATTTTCTACCATATAGACCCCTCAAAGTGTCTTCAAATGTGAGGTAGTCCCTAAAAAAAATGGTTTTGTAAATTTTGCTGTAAAAATGAGAAATCGCTGGTCAACTTTTAACCCTTATAACTTCCTAAAAAAAAAAATTTTTGCTTACAAATTTGTGCTGATGCAAAGAAGACAAGTGGGAAATGTTATTTATTAACTATTTTGTGTCACATAACTCTCTGGTTTAACAGAATAAAAATTCAAAATTTGAAAATTGCGAAATTTTCTAAATTTTCGCCAAATTTCCATTTTTTTCACATATAAATGCAAAAATTACCAACCTAAATTTACCACTAACATGAAGCCCAATATGTCACGAAAAAACAATCTCAGAATCGCTAGGATCCGTTGAAGCGTTCCTGAGTTATTACCTCATAAAGGGACACTGGTCAGAATTTCAAAAAATGGCAAGGTCATGAAGGGGTTAAATCAAGCCAGGTTTCCCTTACCTTCTTTTCTGGTTCGTAATGACTATGTACCAAAATCTCTTTAAGATTTTTGGATCTCCTGGCTGTAATCAATGGAGAAGGTGGAAGACATTTTTTTAAAATGGGATCTGTTAGAAGGACCTGCCAATGTTTTTGAATTATTGAACAGAATTCAGGCCATTGATTACTATATGTGGTAATAAGACGAGTCTGGTCACCAGCCTCAACATCTTTTATTCTGTTTTTATACAAAAGTTCATTCCTAGAGATATTTCTCGCTTTTTGATATCCTTGACGAATACTATTTCTACTATATCCCCTATTTTTAAATCTACTAAGTTCCCTTGATTGTTGCTCAAAAGATATTTGATCAGAGCATATACGTCTGGCACGAAAAAACTGTCCTGTTGGAATACCACGTATAACTGCGGGAAGATGAGAAGATGTAGCATGAAGCAGCGTGTTTGTCGCTGTTGGTTTCCTGAATATATTTGTAGAAATATTTCCACTAGGAAGGGTATTAATTTGTATATCAAGGAAATCTAGGTTCCTACACGCCTTATATGTCAACTTAATATTGAATTCGTTATTGTTCAATTCAGTGATGAGCAAATCTAATTCTTGTGTAGTACCTTCCCAAATAAACCAAACATCATCAATATAGCGCATCCATTGATGCACATTTTCAATCCCCACAACAGGATTACTTGTAAATATTTCACTTTCCCATGCGCCCAAAAATAAGTTTGCATAAGAAGGCGCACAGGAAGCACCCATGGCGGTACCCTGCTTCTGAACATAGATTTTATTATTAAAAATGAAGCTGTTATGAGTAAGTATGAATTCCAAAAGTACCAACAGCAATTCAATTAGGTCAGGGTCCAAATTACTATTTTTAAGAAACCACGAAGTGGCAGCCAACCCATCTTTATGTCTTATAGAAATATATAAGGACTCCACATCAACGGTCACCATTATCATCTCATCAGATAGGAACAAATTGTCCAATCTTCTTAGAGCCGCCGTTGTGTCCTTAATTTACGAGGGTAGACTTGCCACTAGAGGTTTCAGAAAATGATCAATAGTATCGCATATGATTTCGCACAGGCCTTCGTTGCCAGACACAATAGGTCTTCCCGGCGGGTTTAGGGGATCTTTATGAAGTTTAGGGAGCAAATAAAATGTTGGAAGTTTGGGAACTGATTTGACTACTACTTCCAATAATTTTTTAGGAATGATTCCTTTTGATACGGCATCCTCTAAAATAAGAATAAGTTATTTTTGATACCCAGGAAGAGGGTTTGATGGTACCCTACGATAACAAGTGATATCGTTTAAAAGTTTGTGAGCCTGTTCCTCATATAATGTGTTTGGCCAAATTACAAGGTTTCCCCCTTTATCAGCGGCCTTAAAGACCACATCTTCCCATCCTTGCATTTCCCTCAAGCTTTATGTTGATCTATTGTTAGATTAAATCTTTTATTTTTATTCAGAGACAAATTTTCAATCTCGTTTGTTACCAGTTTGGTGAAAAAATCCACCGCTGGGCAAACTGTTAGAGGTGGAAATTTTTTTGACTTATTATAAAGCTTTAAAGGAAAATTGCTTACCTCTGCAATATTCTCATTGTTTTCTGCCAAGGATTCCAAAATTTGTAAGGCTTCATGTTCTTCAGCCGTATCAAAATAATCATATAAATTATTTTTAAAATGAAATTTTTTTAGGATAATTTTTCGTGCGAATAGGTGGACATCTTTGATGGCTAAAAACGGATCTAAAGAGTTTGAAGGAGAAAAAGTTAGTCCCTTCTCTAAAACCTCAATCTGAAATGTAGTCAAAATATGTGAAGAAAGATTGATTACCTTGCTTCTATCCATATCTACATTTCTCCCTTTGCCTTGATACTTTGGGGATTGATAAGGTCTCTTCCTATTTGCATGTCTAGTAACTGGTCCCAGTCTAGATATATTATCCATCTCATGATTTGATCCTCTGGTGTCAATTGAAGAGGCCAAAGAGGTTACGGATTCGCTCCGTGTAGATAGGGTTCTAAATTTTTTCTCTGGATTTTGCCATCTAAAGATTTTATTATTTTCATAGAAAAATATTTAGACTTGACAGTCCTCTACTGGCTAACACGGTACGAAGATACACATCTTTCCTATATCATTAATTTCATAATCGGACACATCCCTTGCAAATTTCTTTTTCTTGCCTTCACAGATATTAGATTCACATTTTTCTAGTTCTTTTTCGATTTCTCTCAGATATTGATCCAGAATATCAGCCTGTATTTCCTTACGAATATTCGCCAATATTTTATTAATCTCATCTTTTAACGATTTTAGAGATAATTCATTATGCTCAATAATAATTTGGATAAATGTACGAGAGCACAAATTAGCTGCCTCAATCCATCTTTTTGTTAAATTTTCATTTTCCAAATTAAAAGTGGGATATAGCTGTATGCGTAATCCCCTTGGGATGATTTGTCGCTCAAGATAATTATCTAATGATGCTTTAGTCCACCATATTTTGGTTTGCCGAAGTAGCCTTCATATCCATTATAAATAATTGATTCGGATCGTCTGTCATAAACAGAAAAAAATAATAAAATCAACCACAGATCCACAAATAAAATGTGTTAAATATCGATATAACCAAAAAGCTGTCACCCAAAATAAACTCTAAAACTAGAGAATGAGTGGACCGCAATAACACAAGAACAAAATAATAAATATAGATGTGTAAAATGTTTATTACATATATTTATTATAATAATCTATAAAAAATGGCAATTGCTATTATTAAAAAATTAATAACATAAAGAGAAACTACATAAATAAAGACATCGTTATACACAGTAATTTAAATCTCAAAATTCATTAATTGGTGCTGCATAGTTCATAGTAGATTATTGGAGGAAAATGCCATAAATAATAAAGTGCAAATAACCATTATTGACTTCTTCCTTCAATTGAACCAAATAGGTCTCATGCAAAAATGCTGAGAGACTAACACATAATGGCGTTATTACCACCCTCCTTTAAATTGAATATACAGGGAGATAACAAGTAGTTAACTTAAAATAAAGTCTACGCTCTCACCACAAAGAGAGGATGACAATTAGCCAAATAAATAGCACACCAAAATTAGATTACCGTATATACCCATGTATAAGCCGAGATTTTCAGCCCATTTTTTAGGGCTGAAAGTCCCCTCTCGGCTTATACGGGGGTCGGCGGGGGAGGGGGAGCGGGGGTGTCGGATTATACTCACCTCTCCGCCGCCGCGGTCTCTGCAGCCCCCCTGCTTCTCCCACGATCTCCGGCTCCTTCCTGCAGCGGTCACATGGCACCGCTCATTAAAGTCATGAATATGCACATATTCATGACTTTAATGAGCGGTACCATGTGACCGCTGTAGGAAGGAAGCGCTGCAGAGATCGCCGGGAGAAGCTGCAGGGACGCGCGGCGGAGAGGTGAGTACAGCGATATTTACCTGTCTTCTCTCCACCGCTGTGCTGTGTCCTCGTCTGTCTTCTCTGGCGGTGAATGATCAGCAGAGGGCGCGATGATGTCATTAGTGAGCGCCGCGCCGCCTGCCAGATCATTCACTGCCGAGGAGCAGGAAGATGACGCAGCGCTGCGGTGCAGAGAGGACAGCAGGTAAATATCACAGGTGCCGGGGTTCTGAGTGAGCGGTGACCCCGGCACCTGGCCCCCAGCGACGAGAGGTGAGTATGTCATTTTTTTTATTTTTTTTGCAGCAGCACATGGGGCATAATCTGGAACATATGGGGGCATAATATGGAGCATATGGGGCATAAGCTGTGGAACATATGGGGGCATAATATGGAGCATAAGGGGGCATAATATGGAGCATATGGGGGCATAAACTGTGGAACATATGGGGCATAATATGGAGCATAAGGGGGCATAATATGGAGCATATGGGGGCATAATATGGGGGCATAAGCTGTGGAACATATGGGGCATAATATGGAGCATATGGGGGCATAATATGGAGCATATGGGGGCATAATATGGGGGCATAAGCTGTGGAACATATGGGGGCATAATATGGAGCATATGGGGGCATAATATGGGGGCATAAGCTGTGGAACATATGGGGGCATAATATGGAGCATATGGGGGCAAAATATGGAGCATATGGGGGCATAATCTGTGGATCATACGGAGGCATAATCTGTGGAATATATGGGGGCATAATCTGGAGCATATGGGGGCATAATCTCTGAAGCATATTGGGCATAATCTGTGCAGCATATGGGGGCATAATCTGTGGAGCATCATATGGGGGCATAATCATTTTTCACCCTAGGCTTATACGCGAGTCAAAAAGTTTTCCCAGTTTTTTGTGGCAAAATTAGGGGGGTCGGCTTATACACGGGTCGGCTTATACATGAGTATATACGGTAGATATATTAGGAGACTTACATGTGCGATGTCTTTATTTATGTAGTTTCTCTTTATGTTATTAATTTTTTAATAATAGCAATTGCCATTTTTTATAGATTATTATAATAAATATATGTAATAAACATTTTACAAATCTATATTTATTATTTTGTTCTTGTGTTATTGCGGTCCACTCATTCTCTAGTTTTAGAGTTTATTTTGGGTGACAGCTTTTTGGTTATATCGATATTTAACACATTTTATTTGTGGATCTGTGGTTGGTTTTATTGGTTTTTGGAGTGCAAATTTTGCATTAATTGGTTTTTGGGCACCATGTCACGAGCCTGGAAGAAGCTGGATGCGATACGTGCGTCGGGGGGTTAGGAGGGCCACTGAGGTCTTCCTACAGCTGTGCTCTACACCATTACCCTGTTAATATGTCTTGTTTACATCTACATACCTGCTTTCTATTATAGCCCTTACTTTGTTCAGTATTAGTTACACTGTATGCACTGATATGCCTTTTAGGAGGTCACTTGACCTGGAGTTTATAGTTATTATGCTAACCCATTATTTTGGTGCAACTGTTTTCATTATAATATATAGGATATTGTAGCACAGTACTGTGTCCCCCTGGTTTGGGCGCTCTAGTTTTTGTCACATCATCTTTTATTGTTCATATTGATTTTTTAACACGCATTAATAAAGAAATATTATTTTAATTCATATACCGGGTTCTCTTCGTTCGGCATCTTGTTATGCTAATCCAAAACATGCAAAGCATGTCACAATTACAGAGCCCTCTGGGGATTAATACAATAGAAATATCTCAGAACCTCGACTCTGCCCTCTCTTTCAAACCACATATCCAAGCCCTCGCCACCTCCTGCCGCCTCAAACTCAAAAATATTTCCCGGATCTGCGCATTCCTCAACCATGAAACCACAAAAAAACTAGTGCACGCCCTTATCATCTCCCTCTCTGACTACTGCAACCTCCTACTATCTGGCCTCCCCTCTAGCACTCTGGCACCACTCCAGTCCATCCTACACTCTGCTGCCCGACTAATCCATCTGTCTCCCCGCTATGCCAGGCCCTTCACTGGCTTCCTATTGCCCAGAGGCTCCAGTTCAAAACCCTAACCATGACATACAAAGACATCCACAACCTTTCTCCTCCATACATCTGTGACATGTCTCCCGCTACCTACCCACAGGCAACCTTCGATCCTCTCAAGATCTCCTTCTCGACTCCCCCCTCATCTCTTCTTCCCACAACCACATACAAGACTTCTCCCGGGCTTCCCCCATACTCTGGAACTCCCTGCCGCAAAACATCAGACCTTCACCAACAACGGAAACCTTCAAGAAGAACCTGAAGACCCACCTGTTCCGACAAGCCTACAGCCTGCAATGATACTCAGTTTACTGAACAATCGCACGACCAGCTCTACCCTTTCCTAGTGTATCCTCACCCATCCCTGTAGACTGTGAGCCCTCGCGGGCAGGGTCCTCTCTCCTTCTGTACTTGTGTGTCCCTTGTCTAGCACATGTTTATTGTACCTGTCTATATTTTCCCTTTTCATATGTAAAGCGCCATGGAATAAATGGCGCTATATAAATGTATAATAATAATAATACTAACTAGCTTGGCCCATGCAAAATTTTCACACATTGGTCGTCGGGAGCGCAGGCAATTTCAGAAAAAGCAAGCTGGTCAAATGTAAATGTATTTCATGAGATGATGAACACAGACAGGTATTTATATACAGGTCCTTCTCAAAAAATTAGCATATAGTGCTAAATTTCATTATTTTCCATAATGTAATGATTAGAATTAAACTTTCATATATTTTAGATTCATTACACACCAACTGAAATTAGTCAGGTCTTTTATTGTTTTAATACTGATGATTTTGGCATACAACTCCTGATAACCCAAAAAACCTGTCTCAAAAAATTAACATATTTCAACCGTCCAATAAAATAAAAGTGTTTTTTAAAAACAAACAAAAAAAACATCAAATAATAAAGTTCAGTTATGCACTCAATACTTGGTCGGGAATCCTTTTGCAGAAGTGACTGCTTCAATGCGGCGTGGCATGGAGGCAATCAGCCTGTGACACTGCTGAGGTGTTATGGAGGCCCAGGATGCTTCGATAGCGGACTTAAGCTCATCCAGAGTGTTGGGTCTTGCGTCTCTCAACTTTCTCTTCACAATATCCCACAGATTCTCTATGGGGTTCAGGTCAGGAGAGTTGGCAGGCCAATTGAGCACAGTAATACCATGGTCAGTAAACCATTTACCAGTGGTTTTGGCACTGTGAGCAGGTGCCAGGTCGTGCTGAAAAATGAAATCTTCATCTCCATAAAGCATTTCAGCCGATGGAAGCATGAAGTGCTCCAAAATCTCCTGATAGCTAGCTGCATTGACCCTGCCCTTGATGAAACACAGTGGACCAACACCAGCAGCTGACATGGCACCCCACACCATCACTGACTGTGGGTACTTGACACTGGACTTCAGGCATTTTGGCATTTCCTTCTCCCCAGTCTTCCTCCAGACTCTGGCACCTTGATTTCCGAATGACATGCAAAATTTGCTTTCATCAGAAAAAAGCACTTGGGACCACTTAGCAACAGTCCAGTGCTGCTTCTCTGTAGCCCAGGTCAGGCGCTTCTGCCGCTGTTTGTGGTTCAAAAGTGGCTTTACCTGGGGAATGGGGCACCTGTAGCCCATTTCCTGCACACGCCTGTGCACGGTGGCTCTGGATGTTTCTACACCAGACTCAGTCCACTGCTTCCTCAGGTCCCCCAAGGTCTGGAATCGGTCCTTCTCCACAATCTTCCTCAGGGTCCGGTCACCTCTTCTCGTTGTACAGCGTTTTCTGCCACATTGTTTCCTTACAACAGACTTCCCATTGAGGTGCCTTGATACAGCACTCTGGGAACAGCCTATTTGTTGAGAAATTTCTTTCTGGGTCTTACCCTCTTGCTTGAGGGTGTCAATGATGGCCTTCTTGACATCAGTCAGGTCGCTAGTCTTACCCATGATGGGGGTTTTGAGTAATGAACCAGGCAGGGAGTTTTTAAAAGCCTCAGGAATCTTTTGCATGTGTTTAGAGTTAATTAGTTGATTCAGAAGATTAGGGTAATAGGTCGTTTAGAGAACCTTTTCTTGATAAGCTAATTTTTTTAGACAGGTTTTTTGGGTTATCAGGAGTTGTATGCCAAAATCATCAGTATTAAAACAATAAAAGACCTGACAAATTTCAGTTGGTGTGTAATGAATCTAAAATATATGAAAGTTTAATTGTATTCATTACATTATGGAAAATAATGAAATTTAGCACTATATGCTAATTTTTTGAGAAGGACCTGTATGTAGATTGGTAATACAATAAATTGGTTCGATAAGTAGAGGCCAAAAAATGTCTTCCTGTTGAGGTGCCACCTGCAGGTCATTGTGTCTTTCTGTAGGTTTATGAAAATAAATGTTTAAACTGTATTTAGTGATAAAATCATGAATGTATGGTTTGTTTGGCTCTTTTCTTGCTGAAGGGAGCAAGTTTACCCTTCAAATGGTGTATCATTTGGTATGTTGGGCTAAGTAATCAGCAAAAAAGCAGTGCATGTTTACAAATGTGTTTGCATATGTGACTCACCATTTGTGTGTGTGGGTCGAAGTAATCAGCGAAAAAGCAGTGCATGTTTACAAATGTGTTTGCATATGTGACTCACTTGCAGTGAAGTGTGCAATCCTCCAATTTGGCTAAAATAGGCTGGGCAAGCAGTTCGGCAAGCTGCTGGAAAGCCCCCAAGGCAAATGTTTGGATTTGAAGGATAAATGCTGAAAGAGAGCACAAATGACCGGCACAGCTGCACCTCTCTGGGATAATCAATCAACTCCAACTCCTGAGATTAACGATTTCCAAGCCTGGTGAAGTTATAAAGAGAATGTACACATCCCACATGCAAGAAAAGGCAAGGCACTCACCGTCCCCTTCAATGTCCTTTTATTGTGGATTACATATAAAAAGCAGGAGAGCCCCTGTTGGAGCCACACTGGACAACGGCCGTTTCGCGCAACACTGCACTTCTATAGGTCCTTCTGTTTGGATTTGTTTGTGATGTCTGTAAGTAGATTTGTAGTAGTGTGCTTTGGGGTACTGTGATGCCACCTGCAGGTCATTTTTCCTTACTTCAGGTTTATGAAAATTAATATTTAAACTGTATTTTGTGATCAAATGTGGATGTGTGGTTTGTTTGGCTAGTTTCTCGCTGAAGGGGGCAAGTTTACCTTTCAAATGGTGTATCATTTGTGTGTGTGGATGCAGTATGAACGGAGATACAAAGTAATCACCGAAAAACAGTGTTTAGAAATAATAGAATAGATTGATTCCAATTTTGAAACTACACCCCTCAAGGTATTCCTCTAAAGATGAATGCCTCACTTCTGCAAAACAGGATTACCTCACAACCTTCATATATTCTTTATTCCACTATCCCAAACAGTTATTCAACACTTTTAACTCCCACTTCCACCCATCACTACTCCCTCCGGCCTCCCCCATCTCTGCAGAAGATGTTGCCTCGCCTCACATTTCAAAAATAAGATCGACCAAACAAGGCAAGTTTTTACTGCTCAACCACCACAATTCCTCCATATAACAGCTCAATGCCAATTCCCCATAAACTTCCTCCCCATCATCACTGAAGGAGAGCTTACTCACTTTCTCTCCAAATCGCACCTCCCCATCTGTGCACTCAGGGTTGGACTGGAGCACCAGAGAACTGGAGAATCCTCCGGTGGGCCCTAGCTTCTCCTTCAGAAGAGTTCATAGTGCAAACCTTGCAGTTGGTATGGGGCTTTTCAGTGGAGGAGAAAGGTGGGCCCTCAGAATCAAATCCTCCGGTGGACCCAATGTTCTTCAGTCTGACACTGTGTGCACTTGACCCCATCACAACTCACTTCCTCCCCAACTTCACCACCACACTTATCCCAGCCCTAACCCACCTTTTCATCCTATCATTAACTTCTGTTACTTTCCCTTCTGGTTTCAAACATGCCATAATCACACCTATCCTGAAGAAACCATCCCTCAACCCGACCTCTACATTTAGCTGCTGTCCCATGTCACTGCTCCCGTTCGCCTCTAAACTCCTCCAAATGCAAGTACATGCTGAACTTTCCTCTATCAACTAACTCACTCTTTGTCAACCTATAATCTGGCCAAATCACCACCACTCCACAGAAATTGCCAAAGCTAACAGACAATTCTCTATACTTCTCATTCTAGACCTGTCCGCTGCCTTTGACACAGTTGACCATTACCTCCTACTACAGATCCTCTCTTCCCTTGGTGTCAAAGACCTTGCCCTCTCCTGGATCTCCTCATACCTTTCCAACTGCACATTTAGTATCTCACACTCCCCTACTACCTCCTCATTCTGTACTCTCTCTGTTGGTGTCCCTCAAAGCTCTGTCCTGGGACCCATACTCTTCTCCATCTATATCTTTGGTCATGGACAACTCATAAAATCCCATGAATTCTAGTACCATTTATATGTTGATGACAATCAGATCTACCTCCCTAACGCAGACATCGTCTCTCTGCTGTCTAGAATCACAGATTATTTATGAGCCATATCCTCGTTCTTCTCATTGCACTTCCTAAAGCTCAATGTAAACAAAACTCAACTCATCATCTTTCCTCCATCTCACCTAACTCCCCTACCAGATCTATCTATCAAAATAAACTACATCACACTTTTCCCTGTACCAGAAGTCCATTGACTTGGAGTAACCCTCTACTCTGCCCTGTCCTTCAAACTGCACAACTAAGCTCTTACCGCCTCCTGCCGCCTCCAACTCAAAAATATTTCCAGAATGCATCCTTTCCTCAACTTTGAATGTACTAAAATGTTAGTACATGCCCTCATCATATCCCTCCTCGACTAGTGCTATATCGTGTGAAAGAGGTTCTACAGCATGGTTAGGAATAAAACTTTACATTTATTGTAGAAACATTAAAAGGACTTATAGTGGATACACTTGGAAGCCCTGGATGGCTAGCGACCGACACGTTTCGACCGTGAGGTCTTAATCATGGTCTATCTTTACCCCGATGCAGAGACTTATATAGCTGTTAGACACCAGTCAGATGTACTATAATCAGTCAATTATTACCAAGGGAGGAAGCAAAGTAACCAATCTCTGTGACATGATTGGTACATAATATATAAAACAGACATCCTGGAAAGTATATATAGAATGGCAAGTAACCATTCACAATATAAAATATTGAGAAACATTTGAAAAATATAAATGGAACAACAAAACGCAAAAAAAAAAAAAGTGAAAAAACAAATCAGAAAAATCATACTATACTTCAGCACTAATTGTACTGTAGTATAAGATCCTGTTGTATGTTAAGTTTCCATGTTTGGAAACCGCTGAGATGATTTGCGCAGTGGAGCTACTCACATCAGACAGGTGCCTTCTAATTAGTTTTTTCAATTGACCTGTGGTGCATCCTATGTATTGCAAGCTACAAGATGTATACTCTATCAAATAAATTAAAACTTCAGTGTTACAATTAATAAAACTCTTAATAGGAAGCACATGTGTAAGATTCGGCCAGGGCGGTAATCATGACTGTAGTGTTGTTGTGCAGATGAAGGGAACTCCAGAAGGCCACACAGAGATGCTGGATGGTAGGTTTAAACAGCCATACTTTATTTTCCGTTCCTCACCCTCGCTCCCCTTACCCAGGACTCCCCGCTCCTGCCTTGTCTCCTCCTCCCCATTACATCATCGTTACTAGGCAGAAACTGAAACAAGGATAACAGCAAACCAATCACAGATATAGTAACAACATCACATCTCTCCTCTTCTCACCAAACAAAACAACATTAGAACTGGATAACGGTCCAAAAGTTCACATTAGTACGAAGGGTTTTTTTTTTCTTTTTTTTTTCTTTTTACTGCAGAACATAGTCCAAGAGGTGGGCTGGCGGTCTACGATTTGCCCTCGCTGGATAGCGGTGAGACATCACAGTCCCAGATGAACTTTCTGAGTCCCCTGAGGTATCTTCCCTTGGAACTGCTGAGCTCTGGGGATCCGGCAGGACGTCATCACTATCTGCCTCGTCTGTTTCTGGGACATAGTCGCAAAGTTTTTTAAAATGGGACACGTTCCTTGTGACCTGGCGACCGTGATCTTGAGCAGTAACCATGGTGCCTTTGACTTGTGTGACCTGAAAGCGTTCAGGATAGTATTGTGATGCAAACTTGTCACTAGGTCTTAGCCTTTTTACCAGGACCCAATCTCCCACCAATACTTCCGGTGACTTGCAACGATGACTGCTCTTATCTGCATACCTCTTCATCTTCTGTTTGGATATGGCATCCTTAGTAGCAATTGGGGTTTGAACAGGGCTCAACGGAACGCTCGGGAGTTTGACACGCATAGGCCTGTTGAACAGCGCAGTGGCAGGTGGTATCCCAGTAGTAGAATGGGGTGTAGCTCTGTACTGTCTAAGAAATCTGTGTAACTCTTGCAGTAAATCCTTGTGCTCCATGGTAGCAATCCTCGAAGTTTTTTTGATTGATTGCATGAACCGTTCCACTTCACCATTGGCCTGAGGCCAGTAAGGAGTTATTTTCCTGTGAGTGAAACCAAGATAGGTTGCGAATGATCGAAAGTCTGTGCTATTAAAAGGTGGTCCATTGTCGGACTTCACTGTTTCCGGTATGCCATATGCCGAGAAGATCTTGTCTAATTTTGGTATAACAGCCCTGGCAGAGGTTGTCGAAACATGTTCAATGACTGGGAACCTCGAATAGTCATCCATGACAACCAGCAGATAGGAGTGATCCGGTAAAACACAGAAGTCAACACTAACAGCAGACCACGGGCCCTCTGGCAGGGGTGTCATTTGTAAGGGTGCGCATCTATGGTCAATTGTAGTTGCTTGGCAAGGTATGCAAGTTTCAATGAGTGCCTCTACTTTTTTGTCTAGTCCTGGAAACCAGACTTTCTCTCTCAGTAATTGCTTTGTTTTCACCACCCCTTGATGAGCCTCGTGGGCCAGATCCAGTACTCTGCTTTGAAGTTTCTGGGGTATCACCAGCCGATTGTTACGCAACAGTGGATTTGAATCAGACACGGAGAGATCATGTCGTGCATTAAAGAAGGCTGTCAAGTAGGTTGTTTGATCCGGTGTTTGGAGGCGGGCTTCAGCAAGAAAATTGCTCCAATTTTTAGATCGAACAGTCTCTATAACTAGCTGAAGTTGGTGATCGGAATCCACCGTTTGTTGTATTTCCTCCATAGTCATAGCTTTTGGCACAGAATGTGCAACAATAAAATTGATATGTTCCTCTGCAAGGATAGTTGCTGGGATGTCGTCCTTGGTAGTTTGTGGTGTTGGGTGCCTCGAAAAGTAGTCTGCCCGGATTACCAGCTCCTGCCTCGTATCTCAACCGAAACTGGTAGTTCTGTAGGCGGAGCAACCAGCGTTCAAGTCGTGGGGGAGGCTTTGAAGAATGTTTGTTGAAAAGCGGAATGAGCGGTTTGTGGTCACTTATCACTGTGAATTTATGTCCCATAAGGTACAGATGAAAATGAAGGCATCCCCACACAACCGCAAGAGCTTCCCTTTCAGTTTGTGAATAGCGTTGTTCTGTCTCTGTTAAGGCTTTGCTTGCATAGGAAATGGTATAAACGTTGCCTTCTTTGGACACTTGTGTGAGAATTGCACCCAGGCCCACCGGACTAGCGTCCACGATCAGCTCTGTGGACTTTAGAGGGTCAAAATAGGCCATGACGGTGTCGCCAGTCAGACCGGACTTCATGGAGTCGAATGCTGCTTGGTGTTCAGTATTCCATGTCCAAGGAGTGTCTTTTTTCGTGAGTAGTCGCAGGGGTTCGGAGACCGTGGCCAGATCAGGCATAAATCGCCCACAGTACGTGACTAGTCCTAGAAAACTGCGAACCTCTGACACATTTTGAGGTTGGCTAGCTGACTTTATGGCAGAAACTTTCTGAGGATCTGCTGAAACTCCTTGCTCTGAAAAGATATATCCAAAGAAGCTTAATGACTTTTGGTTAAACTCACATTTTGACGGATTGACAGTTAGATTGCAGGCTTGCAGTCTCTGAAACACTTGCTCTAAGTGACTGTCATGCTCCTCTTGGGTGGTACCATATATAAGAATGTCATCACTGACGTTTAGAACTCCTGCTATTCCAGATAGAACCTGACTGATAACGTTCTGAAATATTTCTGCCGCAGATGAGATACCAAAGTTCAACCTCTTGAATCGTCGTAAGCCCACATGGGTACTAAAAGTTGTAATGTACCTGGAATCTGGATGCAACTCAAGTTGATGATAACCTGATTTTAAATCAATTTTAGAAAATACTTTTGCACCATTCAGGTCTGTGATAATGTCATCAATAGTGGGCGTGATGTGCCTTTCTCTTCGAATAGCCAAATTGGCATGCCGCATATCCACACATAGCCGGATTTTACCAGGCTGCTTTGGTTTTGGTGCAACAACAATGGGCGATACCCAAGGAGTCAGGCCTTCAACTCGTTCAACAACATCAGACGCTTCCAGATCTTGCAGTTCTTGCTCCACAAGTTTGCGGACATGAAATGAGATGCGCCTGTGAGGTTGAACAGACGGCTGTATTGACTGGTCAATATGCAATTTTATCTGAACGTCTTTTAGCTTACCGAGACCTTTAAAGAGATTGGGGTATCTCTGCATGATGTGTTGGGCCGAAGGACCTGTGACGCTATTGACCAGGTTGACCAGACCCAGAGATATAGCACTCCTGCAGCTGAGAAGCGTGTCTGCAGAGCACTCTACTACATATACAGTGTCGGTGATGGACTTCCCGTCAGCTGCAAGTTCTGACTGAAATTTGCCACACAGGGGTAGTGCAGATGCTGAACCATAAGGAAAAATCTTTAGGCTAGTGCTTTGTAGAGCAGGTCTGTTCGGGAGTCGGCTATAGACTGCACGGCTGATGACGTTTACTGATGCCCCCGTGTCTACTAGGGCTTCCACCGGACTACCATTTATCAGGATAAGTCGCCTTGGACTGGTAAGTGCGTGCAGTGTTTGAGATCCCTCTGCAGTCACTGAGAATAGATAAGTACTGTGAGGCTCGTCAGTAAGCTGCAGTGTTTGGATTTTCTGTGACCTGGGTTGTACTGTGGAATGAGGGGATTGTGGTTTGGATCTACACACTTTTGCAAAATGGTTTTGTTTTCCACAATTATGGCAGGTCCCCCCTTTTGCTGGGCAGACATTCTGGTGAGGATACGACCCTCCGCAGTTGTAGCAAGTTGCCCCTGCATACGAGGCACAGGCGGTCTCTGTATCAGCTTTGCTATACAAGATGGTGCTTCCGCCTCGCATTCAATGTTTTCTATGAGTTTAGCTTGTTTTTCGGCGGTATCATTTACACGTGCTGTTTCAAGCAGTTTTGCTAAAGTCATGGTGGGATCTCTGAGTGCTTGTCTCTGTAACTTAGAGGAGATGCAGCCTTGTAAAATCTGCATTTGGATCTCTTTGTCGACATCTGCAAATTCACAGTAAGCTGCAAGGTGCCGTAGTCGGACATGATATTCATCAATTCAATCATTTCTGTTGCTGACTGCTTTAATTGTCTAAACTTGAAGATTTCAAATGCTGCATTTCTGTGTGGGGAGAAATACTTGCTTAATGCTGCCTTACTGAGCTCATAGTCTTTGTCTTCTCCTGTATTAGGCAGAGTAGTGAAGATATCATAGACTTGTTCCCCTGCATAATGTAATAGCATGGCTTTCTTCCTGGTATCATCTGATGTTCATGGCTTGTAGGAATATATCAAAACGCTTCAGCCATTTCTCCCAACATGCTGCTAGGTTAGCTGGGGACTGATGCACATCAAAAGCAGGGAAGGCAGGTAAACAGGCCATTGTTGTAGAGCTGAAATACCTTTAGCTGATGATGAACGCTTCCTCGTCGCCAGTTGTAGTGTTGTTGTGCAGATGAAGGGAACTCCAGAAGGCCACACAGAGATGCTGGATGGTAGGTTTAAACAGCCATACTTTATTTTCCGTTCCTCACCCTCGCTCCCCTTACCCAGGACTCCCCGCTCCTGCCTTGTCTCCTCCTCCCCATTACATCATCGTTACCAGGCAGAAACTGAAACAAGGATAACAGCAAACCAATCACAGATATAGTAACAACATCACAATGACTGAGAGCAATCCCTGTAGCACGTCCTGGCCTCTCCTCACAGTAAGACAATGTCCATTGCTCCTCATACCTGTGGCTTCATTTTCTGCTCAGTCAGGGTTTCTTCTGATTGACTGAAGGCTCCCTATATACGGTTCCACATAAATAGAGACCCAGTCCACTTTAGCTTCCAAATGAACAACATTAATAGTTTCTTTACGCAGCAAATCCATATTCTTCACAGCATCAACAACAAGTTCCACATTGCACATTTCTTCCACTTTCCCTGTACTTCTTTCCCTGTCACGCGGCACGTACCCGGGTCAGACGTCTCATACGGTTCCTCAGCGTCCTCCCTGTCCAGATCTGCTACGGTTAGGCATTTTCTAGTCTGTTTTAACCCAGACACAAGAGCATCAACCCCCAAAGTCACCTGCCACATGGTGAGCGACCTGCTATCCTGTACCATTGTGGCTTCTCCTGCAGTACTTCCTATGGCCTCCAGTACATTACGGGGCCCTACCGCCTTTAACGGTAACGCAGCATCCTCTCTGCTTAAACTCACTGTGGTTGGGGGTTCCTTCAGCCGTTTCACCCCGGATTTGAGGGCATCAGCCCATGCGATAAGTTGCCACATCATGGAGCCACCTGCGTCCCTGTACTCTCCTGGCCTTTCTGTTAGCCTCTGTACCAACACTGCTGTAGCCCACTGCTGTTCTGGCCTGTTGCTGTGGATGGATGGGTTTTAACTTGTAACGTTGCATGGTCCGTGCTAACATCCTTGGCTATATAGCCCATCAAGACGGCCTGGGCACTTGGGCCCCTACTGAACACTATGAAGAAGTCCTCCCTCTCTTAGCTGCAGCTGACCCCTCCTATGTTTAACTGTTTTCTAACCGGTTTCACTGAACTATATTACATTAATTATAATGCGCCATATACAGTCATGGCCAAAAGTTTTGAGAATGACACAAATATTATATTTTCACATAATCTGCTGCCCTCTGGTTTTTATGTGTGTTTGACAGATGTTTTTATCACAGACAGAAATATAATAATTGCAAACATATGAGTAACAAAAGCTTATATTGACAGTTAGAATGAGTTAATGCAGCAAATCAATATTTGCAGTGTTGACCCTTCTTCTTCAGGACCTCTGCAATTCTCCCTGTCATGCTCTCAATCAACTTCTGGACAAAATCCTGACTGATAGCAGTCCATTCTTGCACAATCAATGCTTTCATTTTGTCAGAATTTTTAGGTTTTTGTTTGTCCACCCGTCTCTTGATGATTGACCACAAGTTCTCAATGGGATTAAGATCTGGGGAGTTTCCAGGCCATGGACCCAAAATCTCCATGTTTAGTTGCCTGAGCCATTTAGTTATCACCTTTGCTTTATGGCAAGGTGCTCCATCATGCTGGAAAAGGCATTGTTGATCGCCAAACTGCTCTTGGAGGGTTGGGAGAAGTTGCTCTTGGAGGACATTCTGGTACCATTCTTTATTCATGGCTGTGTTTTTAGGCAAGACTGCGAGAGAGCCGATTCCCTTGGCTGAGAAGCAACCCCACACATGAATGGTTTCAGGATGCTTAACAGTTGGCATGAGACAAGACTGGTGGTAGCGCTCACCTTGTCTTCTCCGAATGAGGCGTTTTCCTGATGTCCCAAACAATCGAAAAGGGGATTCATCAGAGAAAATAACTTTACCCCAGTCCTCAGCAGTCCACTGCCTGTACCTTTTGCAGAATATCAGTCTGTCCATGATTGTAAGGTTCTGTGTACATGTTCCTGAAACTCAGTTTGTTCGTCAGCCATTTTACTTTCTGTCTTGCTGCAGCTATCTTGCCCTCAGTCAATATGGAGTTTCTAGCTTGCATGTTCCCGCCCTGATTCTCTCCTCTTGCTTCTTAAGCAGCCACAGCTGAGCAATCAGTGCTTCAGAATCAAGCCTGCAGTGAACCTGTGACCTGACTCCTGGAAGCCTTGGATTTGTACTCCAGTTATTTCCTATTGTGGAACCTTTGGGAACACTCGTGGACTTTGGAACCTTGCTATTTTGATAAATCCACGTTTGCATGGACTTACGGTAACAGAGAAGAGATCCTGAACCTGTTGTGGAGAGTGATTGCTGAGCTTAAGTTACTCTGGCCTGCTGTGTCTCCTGCTTTTGTATCTGCAAACTGTGTGACTATTATTGCCACTTGTATGAAGTAATACAAGACCTTCTATATCAAACCTGTGACTCCTGTGTTTTCATCGCACCCAAGCACAAGACACTATATGAACTGTACTACTTACATTACAAGATTCTGAAGCCAAACGTTAGTGTCTGCTGGGTCTGGAAAGGCTGTGTCTGCTGTAACTGTGGATATCGGATGTCCGGTTGTACTTTCTGTGATGACAGTGGTTGTGACTTCTCACAACCATTCCAGGTGAGCAATTCCCTTAAGTTTTTTTTTCTGCAGTGTTACCACAGGTAAACACTATTGTTTTTTTTTTCTTTTCTCTTTTTTGTCTGCTGTAACTGTGGATATCAGATGTCCGGTTGAACTTTCTGTGATGATAGTGGTTGTGACTTCTCACAACCATTCCAGGTGAGCAGTTCCCTTAATTTTTTTTTCTCTCTGCAGTGTTACCACAGGTAAACACTATTGTTTTTTTTTCCTCTCCTCTTCTTCCAGTACTCCTGTCTTAAAAGATCTGGAAAATGGAGGCCCGCATAAAGGAACTTTGCGGAGTGACTGATAATATCCTTGCAGATTTGCAGAATATAAAGACCCGTTTTGCAAGCCTACAGGACCTCACTAATCACAATTTGCAAGTGTTTGGACAGACTGCCCAGGATTTGCGAGCCAGGATTGAGGTTCTAGAGGAGCGAGTCCAGGCTCCTGCCGTAGCCCCGAGTTCTGGGATTCCCAAGTTGCCCCCTTTTCGTTTTGGCGGTGAACGTGAGAAATTCAGGGGATTTATTAATCAATGCAATCTTTTTTTTTCTGCACATGCTTCACAATTTCCCACTGAACGATCTAAGGTGCTTACTATAATTATGTTGCTTACCAACAAGGCTTTGATGTGGGCAAACCCTCTGATTGAGACTGAGGATGAATGTTTGGATCATCTTGATGCTTTCATTTCAGCCATGGGGCAGGTGTTTGATGACCCCAATCGAGGTGCAACAGCTGAAGCAGCCATGTTAGCTTTGCGCCAAGGTAAGCACTCGGTAGCTGAATATGCCTTGGATTTCAGGAGATGGGCCCTTGATACCACCTGGGACAGTTCCGCCAAAAAATCTATTTTTCGAAAGGGGTTATCTCCACTGATTAAGGATGAACTTGCTCGTGCCGACCCTCCCACTGCGTTAGGTGACTTTATTAACTACTGCATCCGTATTGATACTCGTCTGACTGAACGCAGGCAAGAGAGATGGTTCGAAAGCAATCGCACTAACCTTTTCCTACCTTCCTCTCCAGCTAAGGAACCTTTGAGTAGGATTACACGGGAACCTGAACCTGAACCCATGCAGGTAGACTCTTTACAACGACGGGTTAGTGATGCACGCAAGGAACATCGTTTTAAGGAGAATCTATGTTTCTATTGTGGTAAGTCAGGGCACTTCATTATAAACTGCCCCAGCCGTTCTCGTAAGACTACTGCAGCACTCATTCACTGTGAGTGTTGCGAGAGGGGATCTGTCAGGTCCGAGCCTCAGGCTCCAGAGAGATCTGCAGCAACAGATCTTGATTTCTCGGACTTAAACTCCGTTACCTCTGAGGACGTTGACTGTGTAAACGCTGCCATTTTTCAAGTTTCCTCAGCGGTGTCCCAGCTGAGTTGTAAGAAAAACAATTCTCATTGCTTTCTTTCCATCAAAACTCTGGGTTGACTCAGCTTGGGTGTCTAGCTCTGCTATGATCGACTCAGGGGCAAGTGGAAATTTTATGGATGTCTCCTTTGCTCTGAAACAGGGGATACGTTCAGTGAAGAAGGCTACTCCAGTACAGATGGAAACTGTGGATGGCTCCCTGCTGACCTCTGGACCAGTGGATCAGGAAACAGAGCCTTTGAGGGTTCTTATGGGTAAAGATCATCAAGAGAAACTGTCCTTTATGCTTATCTCTTCTCCCCACTTTCCCATTATTCTAGGGCTACCATGGCTGCAGGCTCAGAATCCTACCATTGTAGACCAAGGAATTACACTTTCCAGAGAAACAGATGAGTCCAAAAGTTTCAGCTTGCTCTGTTCCTAAAGGAACCATGTCAGTCCCTGAACTACCAGCTGTATACCAGGACTATGTGGATTTATGTGACAAGAAGAACGCTGACCAGCTTCCCTCACCGTCCATATGATTGTCCAATTGAATTATTGCCTGGAGCAGAGATACCTTTTGGTAAGATCTACCCCCTGGCGGGGCCCGAGCTAAAGGCTTTAAAGGATTACATAGACGAAAATCTAGCCAAGGGCTTCATACGCCCCTCTTCATCTCCTGCAGGTGCACCCATCTTCTTTGTAAAGAAGAAAGATGGATCTCTGAGACCCTGCGTAGACTATAGGGAACTCAATAAGGTTACTATTAGAAACCGTTATCCATTGCCTTTAATCCCTGAGTTATTGGAGAGAGTGCGACATGCCAAAATTTTCTCTAAACTAGATCTTCGTGGGGCCTATAACTTAGTCCGTATTAGACCTGGGGATGAATGGAAGACTGCATTCAGGTCACGCTATGGACACTTTGAATATCTAGTTATGCCTTTTGGTCTGAGTACCGCCCCAGCCACTTTCCAACACTTGGTGAATGACATCTTCAGGGATCTCCTAGATACATTCGTGGTGATTTATTTGGATGATATTCTAATTTTTTCTAACTCCACAGAGGAACATCATGGACATGTGAGAATGGTCTTGGAACGTCTAAGACAAAATCATCTTTACATCAAACTTGAAAAGTGTGAATTCCATAGGACCGAAATTCAATTTCTGGGGTATGTACTGTCTACACAAGGAATTAGTATGGATGGAAGCAAGACCCAAGCCATCAAGGATTGGCCAAGTCCTAGAAATGTGAAGGAGGTACAGCGCTTCATCGGGTTTGCCAACTTCTATAGACGTTTCATTAGGAATTTCTCTGAGGTAGTGTCACCTATCACCCAACTTACCCGGAAAGAGTCTAGGTTCTCCTGGACTCTCCAAGCCCAGGAAGCATTTTCCCGTCTAAAAGATAAATTTACCACTGCACCTATCCTAGTACATCCCAACCCCGAGCTTGCCTTCATAATAGAGGTGGATGCTTCAGACTGTGCCGTTGGAGCTATACTCTCTCAGAGAACAGGTGAGAAGAATGTCTTGCATCCCTGTGCCTTCTTTTCCCAGCAGTTGTCTTCGGCTGAGAGGAACTACGATGTGGGCAATAGAGAGTTGTTGGCCATTATTGCCGCCTTCAAAGAATGGAGACACCTTCTTCAGGGAGCTGCACAGCAAATAGTCGTCCTGACAGACCATCGTAACCTTGAATTTATCAGGTCGGCTAAGTGCCTGACTCCTCGCCAGGCTCGCTGGAATCTTTTCTTAAACCAATTTAATTTTATCATTTCTTATAGACCAGGATCGCGCAATGGAAAGGCTGATGCACTCTCTAGGATTTACTTAGCAGAGACACGTCCAATTACTCCTCCTAAGACTATTCTTCCTGACTCTAGATTCCTAGGAGTGATTCATAATCAAGACCTACTTAAGGACATCAAGGAAGCATACCATGCGGATTCCTTTTTGGCACAACCCCCAAGGGACGTAAGTCTTGTCTTTAAGAATGGTGTGTGGATTCAGGGACAACGCCTGTATATTCCTGAAACAGTCAGATTGAGAGTATTGCAACTCATTCACGATTCCAAGATAGCTGGGCATAGAGGAATTCTAAAGACACAGGAATTTCTTTCTCGTTTCTTTTGGTGGCCCACTTGCAGGAAGGATGTTTTAAACTATGTCACTTCATGTGAAGTCTTTGCAAGATGCAAAACACCTCGCTCCTCACCAACTGGTCTGTTACAGCCTCTTCCCACCCCGTCCCGCCCGTGGGGATCCATTTCTATGGACTTCATTGTGGAGTTACCAACCTCTCAAGGGAAGAACACCATTCTAGTGGTGGTTGACCGTCTAACAAAGGCAGCTCATTTTATCCCTTGTGTCGGCTTACCCACTGCAAAACAGACATCAGATTTGATGATTAAAGATGTGTTTCGCTTACATGGAGTACCGGATGAGGTTATTTCGGATCGAGGGGTGCAATTCACTTCTAGGTTTTGGCAAAATTTCTGTGCAGCATTGGACATTAAAGTAAACCTTTCTTCTGCTTTTCATCCCAGACTAATGGACAGACCGAACGAACCAATCAAACCCTGGAGCAGTATCTCCGCTGCTTTATCTGCCACCTACAGGATGATTGGGTGGATCTACTTCCATTAGCTGAGTTCTCTTATAACAACTCTCAGAGTGCCTCCACTAAGCAGTCTCCTCTTTACTCTAATCTAGGTTATCATCCTAACATTCTACCACGATTTCCCATAGAAACGCCTTTACCAGCAGTGGCTGAAAGAATCACGTCTTTACAGAAGAATATGGATCTTCTAAAGGAGAATCTGGAATCGGCTCAGGAAAGGTACAAGAAAGCAGCAGATAAATTTCGTAAACCTGCACCAGCTTTCAAGGTAGGAGACTTGATCTGGCTGTCAACCAGAAATCTTAAGTTAAGGATTCCATCGTCTAAGTTGGGACATAAGTACATTGGACCCTATAAAATCAGTAAAATTATAAGTGCCGTTGCTTGTCGTCTTCAACTGCCCAGAACTATGAGAATCCACCCTGTCTTTCATGTATCCCTACTAAAGGCTGCGACACCCAATACGTTTCCTGGACGTTCTTCTCCTTGCCCTGACCCAGTGCTAGTCGATGGTCAGGAAGAATTTGTGGTGGAAAGGATTTTAGATTCCAGGTTGTATAGAAATCAGTTACAATATCTGATTAAATGGCAGGGCTACCCAGTGGAGGACAACTCATGGGAACCAGTCAATAACGTTAATGCTCCTCGCTTGCTCCGTCAGTTTCATCAGAGGTACCCACACAAGCCTGGTCTGAGGTCATCCGGAGGTTGTCCCTAAGGGGGGAGTAATGTAAGGTTCTGTGTACATGTTCCTGAAACTCAGTTTGTTCGTCAGCCATTTTACTTTCTGTCTTGCTGCAGCTATCTTGCCCTCAGTCAATATGGAGTTTCTAGCTTGCATGTTCCCGCCCTGATTCTCTCCTCTTGCTTCTTAAGCAGCCACAGCTGAGCAATCAGTGCTTCAGAATCAAGCCTGCAGTGAACCTGTGACCTTACTCCTGGAAGCCTTGGATTTGTACTCCAGTTATTTCCTATTGTGGAACCTTGGAACACTCGTGGACTTTGGAACCTTGCTATTTTGATAAATCCACGTTTGCATGGACTTACGGTAACAGAGAAGAGATCCTGAACCTGTTGTGGAGAGTGATTGCTGAGCTTAAGTTACTCTGGCCTGCTGTGTCTCCTGCTTTTGTATCTGCAAACTGTGTGACTATTATTGCCACTTGTATGAAGTAATACAAGACCTTCTATATCAAACCTGTGACTCCTGTGTTTTCATCGCACCCAAGCACAAGACACTATATGAACTGTACTACTTACATTACAATGATGTTTTTTCTGGAGAGAAGTGGCTTCTTTGCTGCCCTCCTTGAGACCAGGCCTTGCTCCAAGAGTCTCTGCCTCACAGTGCGTGCAGATGCACTCACACCTGCTTGTTGCCATTCCTGAGCAAGCTCTGCACTGCTGGTAGCCCGATCCCGCAGCTGAAACACTTTTAAGAGACGGTCCTGGCGCTTGCTGGTCTTTCTTGGGCGCCCTGAAGCCTTTTTGGCAACAATGGAACCTCTCTCCTTGAAGTTCTTGATGATGCGATAGATTGTTGACTGAGGTGTAATCTTTCTAGCTGCGATACTCTTCCCTGTTAGGCCATTTTTGTGCATTGCAATGATGACTGCATGTGTTTCTTTAGAGATAACCATGGTTAACAGTAGAGAAACAATGATACAAAGCACCAGCCTCCTTTTAAAGTGTCCAGTGGTGTCATTCTTACTTAATCATGACAGATTGATCTCCAGCCATGTCCTCATCAACACCCACACCTGTGTTAATGGAGCAATCACTGAAAAGAGGTTAGCTGGTCCTTTTAAGGCAGGGCTGCAATGATGTTGAAATGTGTTTTGGGGGATAAAGTTCATTTTCTAGCCAAATATTGACTTTGCAAGTAATTGCTGTTAAGCTGATCACTCTTTATAACATTCTGGAGTATATGCAAATTGCCATTAGAAAAAGTGAAGCAGTAGACTTTGTAAAAATTAATATTTGTGTCATTCTCAAAACTTTTGGCCATGACTGTAGTGTTCAAAAATGGGTACTACACTTTCCCTATATAACAGATACATAAAATAGCAAATATACATAGCAACATAAATACTTTACATATGTATTTAGCAAAAGGGCATAAATACACAGTAATATACATTGTTAATAAACCAGAATTATATCAAGCCGGGACGTACCTAAAGGGGTTAGCGAGAGAGATGGAATACTTTGTGACCCCCTTACACATGTCCTGTGGATTTTGAAGAAAAAGTTGTGGCTTTGTTTATGTGTAAACATCTTTTACATGGGTGAGAACCACATTTATAGTAGCCTTTGAAATTGAGCCATGTCTTATTAGTACTGTTATGGTCATTGCTAAAAAAAACCTGGTGGAAAGAATATCTCCCAAAGTAGGTGCTTTCTTAGCAGAGAAACGGATTCCTGAATCTTTCAGTATTTCTGCAATTTTTTTATCCTGATATACAATAGTTATATATTTCTTAATAATATCACCAATTTTATTATATTGTGGACTATAATTCATTGAAAAAGTTATCTGGGCATTTTTGCTGTCATTGTTATTAGTTGTGGAGCGTGTCACACTGTTATCTTTTTCCATTAATTTAGCTCTATCAATTTTATTCACTGTTCTTTTTGCTTTTGTAGGCACCAATTGGATAACCTCTATGTTTTAAGCTATTCAGTTCCTGATCCGCTTCTTTATTAAATGTAGCCGAGGAGGAGCAGTTTCTTTTCGTTCTTATAAGTTCTCCTAAGGAATGTTGTTAATTACATGTTTAGCATGACATGACTGGGCTTCTAAAATTCTGATAGTATCAGTAGATTTCTTGTAAGGGTAAATTGTCACAGTTCCCGTTGGAATACTACCTATTAGTGTTATATCCAGATAATTGATTTTATACTTTGAGAGACAATATGTAAAAGTCAAATTAAAATTATTTGTGTTCAAATATTCAACAAAAGCTATTGCTTCTTGATTTCCTCCTTTCCATATCATAACTGTCATCTATATATTTCCCATAGCATTCAATGAAGTTCATGAAGGGATTATCCTCAGTGAACACGTATTTCTCCTCCCAGACAGCCACTGTGATGTTAGCAAGGGAAGGTGAGGATTTCCCTCCCATTCTAACACCCTCTTCTTGTAGAAGAATTTTTTAGCAAATGAAAACTAGTTGTCAGTAAGCAAAAAAAAAAACGCATCCAAAAGAAATGTCTGTATTTCTGTTTTGTATGTCCTGTATTATTTTTTTTTAAATGAAAGACTGTCCATAACAACTTGATGTGGGATAGAAGGGTACAGGCTCACAACGTCACAAGTTAACTATTTAAATGGAGGGAGCCATGTATGTCCATCCATAGCAGTAACTATCATCTTGGTATCCCTAACATACCCTGGCAGACGGACGACCAGGAGTTGTAGATGGTGCTCTACCCACTGCCCCAGGTTCTCACTCAATGATCCTATTCCTGATATAATAATTATTATTATTATACATTTATATAGCACCATTTATTCCATGGCGCTTTACATATGAAAAGGGAAAAATATAGACAGGTACAATAAACATGTGCTAGACAAGGGACACACAAGTACAGAAGGAGAGAGGACCCAGCCCGCGAGGGCTCACAGTCTGCAGGGATGGGTGAGGATACACTAGGAAAGGGTAGAGCTGGTCGTGCGATGGTATATGATTTAATCAGTCTAAAGTGAGGAGGAAAAATTTCCTTGTGGGTTTTGGGTAGAGCATGGTAAATGGGAATTAATGGATGTTGTATGAATATATAATCAGCTATTTTCTGATCAATTGCATTAATGGCAACACCTTCATCTAATAGTTGTTTCAGTTGTCTTTGAAAAATTAATGTTGGGTCATTGGACAAAGTACCATATACTGTACAATCATCAAGAATTTTAAGATTTTCCTTTAAGTACAATGATGCATTCAAAACCACTACACCTCCTCCTTTATCGGCCGGCCTGACAAGTAGATCGCTATAATTGCTCAATTGTCTCAAAGCCAGTCTTTCATTGTCTGTAAGATTATCGATATTGCATTGTGATCCTTTATTGAGCGAACCAAATCCTCTTCAGTTAATTCCTGGAAAGTATCCAGGCTGGCTGGCCTAGACTGCACTGGATAAAAAAAGGGTTAGACATGGAAAACTGGTTGTTGAGGGAAAAGTCATTAGTTGGAGATTCTGACTCTAGATCCCTGAGATGGGATAAATGTACTAATTCTTTGAAGCAAAAAAACGCATGCAGTTATTACTGCAATATTGTAATCTGTGGCCTCCCAGGTAACATTCTCGCACCTCTTCAGTCCATCCTTAACTCTGCTGCATGACTAATCCACCTCTCTCCTCACTACTCCTCTGCTTCTCCCCTCTGCAAATCCCTTCATTTGCTACCAATTTCCTAAAGTATCGGGTTCAAACTACTAACATTGACCTACAAAGCTGTCCATAATCTGACTCCTCTGCATATATCCGAATTAATCTAATAATACCTTCCAAGTAGGGATGAGCGGACGTGCTCGGTGATACCCAGATATCATTCAAGTATCTGGGTGCTCGGATGTGCTCACACTTGACGAGCAATGACTGGTGCCCAGATTTGAAGCTCAAAACCCAACCCTGCATGTTTGGTGTCTGTTACACAGCCAATAAACATGCGGGGATTGCCTGCCACTCACTTTATTGCTGTAGCCATCTTGGTAATGGTATTACTTTGATTGGATGGCCGCAATGCCTCATCAGGCGTGGCCAAGCTTGGCACACTGATGCCATTACACAGCTCAGGGACAGTTGTGATTGGAGGCAGAGAGCAGTTATCCAGGCCTGTGTGTGCACAGTTTAACTAATCAGAGTCCTCTAGTGTTGATACTGGTGCTGATGTTGAACCATCATGCTAACAGTCCTTCTAAATAGAGATGAGCGAACTTTTCCAACCTCAAATTCGGCACGAACGTTGCACATTGAGATTCGTGTGCGGATTCCTGAGCTTTTTTCCTAAAATTTGGCAAAAGTTGTAAAAAGTTCATTAAATGACCGAGTTCATTAAGGGTTCTTCGAGACGTCAGTGTTTCCGGTAGCAGCACAGGCTGCAAAACGTCCCACATATGTGCACAGTGATGACACACGGATGACATCCCTGTACAAGCCAGGGTGTGCCCTCCCTTTCTTGATCTGGATATTACATTTAAATAGCTTCCCATGGTCACAGTTTGAGATCTGGTCCTTTGTCTGCCCTTATACACATTGAGTTCAACTTTGACACATGATAAGGTTTTTAATATTAGACAGTGTAAGACCATCCCAAACAGAGTCACCTGTTGGGATGGTTTTTATGCCTTTTTTTTTTAAAAAAAACTGTTTTCTAAGAACCCTATTATAGTTAAATGCACTTTTTCTTTTTTACTTTTTTAGCTACATTTAACGTGGTCAGTGTCACATTACGGTGGTGTATAAAACTAAAAAAAAGTTCAACATTTTTCTGGAATGAATTAGTCATCCATACAGTTTAATGTGCTTAGTATTACATTATGGTGATAAATAAAACTAAAAGAAAAGTTAATTTTTTTTTTCTGGATTCAATTAGTCATCCATAGACATTAACACAATGCTTAGTGTTGCATTACGGTGGTATATAAAACTAAAGAAAAAAAACATTCAAAAACTTTTCTGGATTCAATTAGTCCTCCATACAGGTTTATGTACTTTGTGTTAAATTGTGTCGGTATTAAACTCCCAACAAATGGTTTGCCTGCTGTAGATAACCAATTTTTTTTTTAATTAAAAATAAACTTGGTTTCGAGAGACCTAGCAATTATGCGGTAAAGGAAGGGGGAGTGGAAGTGTTGATGATGGTGCATGCAGACACCGAGGATGTGGGGCAAGTGAGACTACGCCTGTTGCAGGAACACAAGAAACAGGTTCATCCAGAACAACTGCGCAACTTTGCAGAGAGGCAAGGGAAACCACTTCTGAAGCCACACCTGGCAGTCAATTGGATAGCAGATAATGCTTCCAGTATGCTTGCCAACACCACCCATTCTTCCATCCATCCAGTATCAACATCCAACAGTATGAATCTCTTAATCCTCAGCTTAATCTTCCTTCCTCCACCATGTTGAGTGCCAGGAGACCAGTGATCCCACACTAGGACACTCCAGGATCTCTTTATAACATAATTTGTTGATTGTGGCATTTCATGCTGTTTGCTACAAGAGGGACAGGAGGAGATTTTGTTTAGTGGTGCACACAACTTAGAGCAGCCACGGTCACAAGAAGATGATGATGAGGATTGGAAAATTTTGTCTAAGGAGGTAGATGATGATGATACACAGTTGCTGATAATTCAGGTTGTTGCTAAGTCACCAATTCAGGAGAACCAGGGTGTGGGATGGAAGACAAGGTGGTAGATGATGAAGTCATTGAGCCAACCTGGGAAGCTGGCATGCAGAGTCAAGCCAGCGGCACTGAAGGGGAGGGATCAGCAGCACCGAAACAGGCAGGAATAGGCAGTAGGGTGACCAGAGGGAGAAGGCGTGCAACTGTTCTGCAGATCACCGACATTCCTGAATTTCTGACAAAGATTTACAAGTTCCCCAGTCTGGGTCTTTTTGTTAAAGAGAGTTCTGAGACAAAAAAATGGTCATTTGCAACCTGTGCCATGCCAAGGACAACAAGGACCTGACCACTAAAAGCCTAATCACCACCAACATGATCAGGCACATGTCATTTAAGAACCCGACTCGGTGGGCCGAACTCCTAGGACCATGATTGGTGCCAGCGAGTGACACCACTGCCTCTTCCCCTGTGCTCGGTGCTTCCATATCACCTGTCCATGACACTAATGCAGATGCCTCAAACCTGCACCTGTCCATGCACATTCTGAGGCACCATTATAAGGCACTTCAAAAACTTGTCACAGTACGGCGTTCAGCTGTCCCTACCCCTGGCTTTGGAATGGAAGAAAAAGTTCCCAGCCATCTACCAACAGGCCCAAATGCCAAACGGGCACATTCGCATTTCTAGGACACGGAGGATTTCCACCAACTCATCCCTCGGTACTTTGTCCCCAGCCACCACAATTTCACTCATTGTGGCATTTCCGCCTTGTATCAGCACATGTCCAGGAACATCATTCTTGCCCTTACCAATGCAGGCACTGCGATCGTACACTTAACAATGACCAACACGTGGACTAGTACTTGAGGCTAGGGACGCTACATTTCCCTGACAGCACACTGGATGAACACTGTGGAGGCTGGCTCCGAGTCCTACCCTGGCACGGCACATGTGCTACCGAGGCCGAGTATTGCTGGCTCTATTTCTATCAGGGTTTCTTACACCTCCTACACCATTTCCTGCTTATCCTCATCCTCCAACTCCAATTTGTTTTCTCAGAGCACGTCGTTCACATCAGCCGGAAGCTGGAAGCTCTGCAGCACTGCCTCAGCAAAGCGGCAAGAGGCTCTGCTGAAGCTAATTTGTCTAGGAAACAAACCGCACACCGTGGCAGAGTTATTGAAAGGAACAACAGAACACATAGATATGTGGCTCTCGCCACGAAACCTACAACTAGGCGTGATCATGTGTGATAATGGCTATAACCTGGTGGCAGTTGTTAAGCTTGGCAAGCTCACGCACGTACCATGCTTGGCCCACATACTAAACATAGAGGTTCAGCGGTTTCTGAACACCTACCCAGATTTGCCATAGCTTCTGGTCATAGTATGCCACATCAACATCCATTTCTGAAAGAAAGCTACAGCTATCACCGCTCTGGCAGTGCTACAGCAGTGCATCCAAGTGCCAGCTCAACGACTGGTGTGCAACACGACCATGCTCCACACTACACAGCACAGAGTGGCAAGGATTTGTGAGCAGCAGAAGCCAGTTTAGGAATACCAGCTTCAACACATCCGTCGGTATTCTGGTAACCCTCTGCACATAACAACTAAAGAGTGGACATGAATGTCTGACGATTGTGTGGTTCTCCAAGACTTTGAGGACTCCACAAAGATGGTGAGTGGCGATGATGCCATAGTCAACACAACAATCCCACTTCTGTGCCTACTAAAACAGTCGCTGCTCACAATTAAAACTGAAGCATTGCATGCGGAACAGGTGGAGATGGAGGAATACATGAGACAGGGAGATAATACCCAGCCTCATCTCATCTGCTCAGTGCTGATTGGGTAACCATGAGGAGGTGGAGGGTGCGGAGGAGGAATAGCTGGATGCTAGAGCAGCAGAAGCTAGTACCCACACAAACTTCATCTCGTCTTTCCTACGTGGATGAGCTAGAGGGGGAAATGAGAAGGAAGAGATGGAGGAGGAGATGGAGAGTCATTATCATGGTGGAGACAGGAAAGTGTTGGCTGTATGGAGCTTGGCACATATGGCTGACTTTAAGTACCGCTGTCTTTCCGGTGACCATTGCATTACATTCATCTTGGCCAAAAAATAGTTATAGAATCAAAGAACCATAGAATGGTAGAGTTGAAAGGGACCCCCTGGGTCATTGGTTCCACCCCCCTGCTCAAAGCAGGATTCACTAAATCATCCCAGACAGATGTCTGTCCAGCCTCTGTTTGAAGACTTCCATTGAAGGAGAACTCACCACCTCTCGTGGCAGCCTGTTCCACTCATTGATCACCCTGTCAAAAAGTTTTTTCTAATATCTAATCTGTGTCTCTTTCCATTCAGTTTCATCCCATTGCTTCTAGTCTTTCCTTGTGCAAAGGAGAATAAAGGTGATCCTTCTACAATGTGACAGTCCTTGAGATATTTGTAGACAGCTATTAAGTCTTCTCTCATTTTTTTTTTGCAAACTAAACATTCACAAATCCTATAACCGTTCCTCATAGGACATGGTTTGCAGACCAGTCACCATTCTTGTCGCTCTTCTCTGAACTTGCTACAGTTTGTTGATTGTTGATGTCTATTTTAAAATGTGGTGCCCAAAACTGGACACAGTATTCCAGGTGAGGTCTGACCAAAGAGGAGTAAGGAGTAGAGGGCAATAATGACTTCACGTGATCTAGACTGTATGCTTCTGTTAATACATCCCAGAACTGTATTCGCCTTTTTTGCTGCTGCCTCACACTGTTGACTCATGTTCAGTCTGTGATCTATTAGTATACCTAAGTCTTTTTCACGTTTGCTGTTGCTTAGCCCTATTCCTCCCATTCTGTAATGCTTTTTCAGTTTTATTGCCCAGATGTAGTACTTTGCATTTTCCCTGTTAAAAACCATTCTGTTAGTTGCTGCCCACTGCTCTAGTTTATTTATCTTTTTAAATCCTCTCTCTCTCTCTTCTCTAGTATTAGATATCCCTCCTAGTGTCATCAGCAAATTTAATCAGTTTACCCTCAATTTCTTCATCTAAATAATTGATAAAGATGTTGAACATTACAGGGCCCAGGACAGAGCCCTGTGGCACCTCACTTGATACATTCTTCCAACTGGATGTGCAGCCATTTACAACCACTCTTTGGGTCCGATCACTAAGCCAGTTATGATTCCACCTAACAGTTGCCTTGTCCATTCCATACTTAGTCATTTTTTCTATAAGGATTTTGTGAGATACTTTGTCAAATGCTTTGCTGAAGTCAAGATATACTATATCTACAACATTTCCCTGATCCACCCAGTCAGTGATTCTATCAGAAGGAAAATAAGTTAGTCTGACATGACTTGATTAGTTACAAACCCATCTGACTCTGGTTAATCACTTCATTCTTATCCAGGTACTTACATACATATTGTTTAATAATTTCTTGAAAGATCTTTCCTGGTATAGAAGTCAGTCTCACTGCCCTATAGTTCCCTGTGTCCACCTTCTTCCCCTTTTTGAAGATAGGAACATTTGCTCTTCTCCAGTCTTCTGGGACTTCTTCTGTTCTCCAAGAATTTTCAAAGATTATGGAGAGTGGTTCAAAACTGTTTTCTGCTGTCTCCTTCAGTATTCTGGGGTGTAATTCATCTGGACCTGGAGACTTGAATTCATTTATGTTAGCTAAGTGTTTCCTCATTATCTTTCTGTTTATAGATATCCTGGATTCTTCTATTCCTTTAATAGGACAGTGAAGATCAGTTGATGTTACATTTCCTTTCTGAGAGAACACATATGCAAAATAGGAATTTAAAAGTTCAGCTTTCTCAACAGCCTTTCTTACCATTTCATCATTTTCATTCTGCAAAAATCCTATAGCATCTTTGACTTTTCTTTTACTTTTGACATATCCCCAAAATCCTTTTTTATTGTTTTTGATGTCTCTTGCAAGCCTTAATTCATTGTCAACTATAGATAATCTGATTTGTGCCCTGCAGACAGCGTTATATTCTTCTTTAGATATGCCTCTCTCTTTCCATTTGATACACATTTCTTTCTTCCTTTTTAGCATGTGTTTAAGTTCTGTGTTCATCCATCCTGGTTTCCTTAAATGCTTCCCATTCTTCCCTCTTTTCAGAATTGTTAATGATTGAGCTTTGAGAATCTAATTTTTCAAGATTTCCCATCCTTCCTGGACATTTTTGTCCTTAAGGATATCCAGCCATTAGATCCCTCAGATTCTCTTTCTGAGTCCCTCAAAATCTGCCTTTCTGAAATCTAACCTTGAAGTCTGAGTCTTCACAGGTCTTCTTGCTCTAGTTATACAAAATTCTAAAATAGCATGGTCGCTACCTCCTAGGGTCCCAGCCACTCTTACCTCCTCAACCATTTCCTCCCTGTTTGTAAGGATTAGATCCAAGGTAGAAGATCCCCTTGTTTTCTCCCTTACCCTTTGGAAGATAAAGTTGTAAGCAAGAGAGGATAAGAATTTGCTTGACCTGTTAGGTTTGCTTGAGAGAGATTCCCAACAAATGTCTGGATAGTTGAAATCTCCCATGACCATTACGTCCTATTTTTTGGAGAACTTGGTCATTTTGATGCTCCTTGTAGCTAGACCCATGCTTCAAGGAGAACCTTGCATCTCTCCTTCCTGAGTTGGAGAGGTCTACCAAAATGATGCTATACCGAAAGGCCATTGTGGAAAATATGTTGAAAAAAAAATTCCCATCTGACAATGCTAGCAGCAGGGGTCAAGCTTCCTTGCCCAACCAAGGAGGAGAGGCGAGGGAGACACACACCATGTGCAGCAGAGGCAGGGTTACACTGTAAAAAGCCTGAGACAAATTCATGACACTCTCAAAGGATCTAGGCATTGATGACTGGGTATTTTTGGAGGGAATAGTTTTTAAAGATAGTCAAACAATACCTAGCCAACAAACCCAGCACACTACCCAATTATTCTGTAACCTTCAGCTTTTGGGTCCCAAAGCTGGATACCTGGCATGAGCTGTCCCTCTATGCCTTGGAGGTGTTGTACTGCCCTGTTGCTAGCGACTTGACTGAGCAGGTTTTTAGTGTCACCGCAGGAGTCATATCAGACGCTTGCACCTGTCAACAGAAAATGCTGACAGACTCGCTCTGATGAAAATGAACAAAGCCTGGATTAGCCCTGACTTTTCAACACCGCCAGATAACAGTAGTACGTAAAGTGTTCTTAACCTTCAATATGTCAATGAGAAAAAGGAGTTTCATACAAAAATATTATACTAAAAATTATATTTTATTGTGTTACGTGTACACAATAAAATATAATAATTTTTAGTATAATATTTTTGTATGGAACTCCTTTTTCTTGTTTTTTTTTTAGTATATTTTGGAGTATACAATTGAAGATTCTTTTACATTTTCTGGGTACTTGAGGTTTAATCCACTTGGGAGATATTCTTTGAATATATATTTTGTACTCAGGTTGTATTGGGACTAATTTAAATATTTGAATGAGGCTTGCCAGTTGTTGCCTTCAAGGGTCTAAGGATAACTGGATGACCATAATTATAATTTTTTCCTGGTTTTGCACTTTGTGCAAAGCTTTTATGAGTGTAGGAGAACATCAACTACACTTTCAAAATATTTTAATGAGGCCAGCCAGTTGTTGCCTTCAAGGGTGTATGGATGATTTGATGATCTCCTTATAATTTTTTTCTGGATTTGCACCATGTGCAAAGCCTTTGTGAGTGTAGAAGTGCCACAATTACACTTTCTTAAATTTTCTATGAGGCAATCCAGTTGGTGCCTTCAAGTGTGCATGAATGACCTTCCTTATAATTCTTTTTTCTGAATTGGCACTGTGTGCAAAGACTTTATGAGTGTGGAAGCGCCACAATTACATTTTCTTATTGTTTTTTTGTGAGGCACTCCAGTTGTTGCCTACATGGGTGTATTGATGACCCTGCTTGTAATTTTTGGCGGGTTTTGCACTGTGCGCATAGCTTTTATAAGTGTAGGAGTACCACAACTACACTTTCTTAATATTTGAAATAGAAACTCCAGTGGTTGGCATTAAAGGTGTATGAATGACCCTGATTATAATTTTTGGCAGGCTTTGTACTTTGTACAGAACTCTTATGAGTGTAGGAGTAACTACACTTTGCTCACAATATTTGAATGAGGCACTACAGTTGATGCCTTCAAGGGTGTATGATTGACCCTGCTTGTAATTTTTGGCAGGCTTAGCACTTAGTGCATAGCCTTTATGAGTCTAGGAGTACCACAACATGTCAATTTGAACAGACTGTGTATGAGGTCCTCCTTTGTTCCTAATTAGAGATGAGCTGTGTTCGAAGCGAACTGTTTGCCAATCTCAAATTCGAGCTGTTTTGGGAGGTGTTCGAGTCATTCAACGAACCCGAACGATTTTGAAAAAATCCGGCTGTTCGAGGTTATGTTCGATAACTGTTCGTGCACCTAAATCATCACTGGATTTTTTCACAGTTATGCTGAGAGTCACTGTTAGTACACATTTTGAGTGTCCAGCATGGCGGGGGGAGGGGCATGGCATGTATCTCTGCAGAGATAATGAAGATCTCCATTTTTTTTCCTCTTTCCCGCATTTCCAGTGGGCGGTGCAGTCTGTCAGCCTATCAGCAGCGCACACACGGAGCGAGGTGCTTTTTTTTTCACACAAGCAAGGGAATGTGTCATTGGCTGTGTATGTCACATGTCCTTGCCCTATAAGACCCAGCCATTTCCCCCTCGCCACCATTTTCTCAGTGCTGCAGCTCAGTGTTAGACGGCACTGCTGCTGTTAGCGCTATATTGTGTGTGCATTGTGCAACTGCGACTTGCAAGCGAAATCGCTGAGAAATAGAGAGGAAGGTTTAGGGAGTAGGGACTAGTTTGTAATTGCAGCCCTTTTGAGGGATACGTTACATCAGTTCCTAGCAGTTTTAGCAGGCAGGTCTGTGCTCACTCTTAAATAGACAGATAGGTCAACTTGGGACAGTGACTATTTGTAATTGCAGCCCTTTTCAGGGCTAGGTTACAGCAGTTGCTATCACTTTTTGTCAGCTACACCAGCATCCTAATTATTTGCTGCATCTGTCCTCAATAATTGTGTGCATAGTAGCAGTGTGTGCTACTCATTCTATTAAGGCATCTATACAAAGCTCCACCAGCCTTAAAAAAAAAAAAATTCTATCTGCATGTTGCCTGGACAATAATTTTGGGCATAGTAGCAGTCTGTGGTACTCATTGTATTAGGCCATCTATACAAAGCTCCACCAGCCTTATAAAAAAAAGAATTTCTATCTGCATGTTGCCTGGACAATAATTTTGGGCATAGTAGCAGTCTGTGGTACTCATTGTATTAGGCCATCTATGCAAAGCTCCACCAGCCTTATAAAAAAAAAAGAATTTCTATCTGCATGTTGCCTGGACAATAATTTTGGGCATAGTAGCAGTCTGTGGTACTCATTCTATTAGGCCATCTATACAAAGCTCCAGCAGCATTGATATACTCATAATTTTTTGCTGCATCTTGCATGTAGAATAATTGTGGGCATAGTAGCAGTCTGTGGTACTCATTGTATTAGGCCATCTATACAAAGCTCCACCAGCCTTCTAAAAAAAAAAGAATTTCTATCTGCATGTTGCGTGGACAATAATTTTGGGCATAGTAGCAGTCTGTGGTACTCATTGTATTAGGCCATCTATACAAAGCTCCACCAGCCTTCTAAAAAAAAAAGAATTTCTATCTGCATGTTGCCTGGACAATAATTTTGGGCATAGTAGCAGTCTGTGGTACTCATTCTATTAGGCCATCTATACAAAGCTCCAGCAGCCTTATAAAAAAAAGAATTTCTATCTGCATGTTGCCTGGACCATAATTTTGGGCATAGTAGCAGTCTGTGGTACTCATTGTATTAGGCCATCTATACAAAGCTCCACCAGCCTTATAAAAAAAAATAATTTCTATCTGCATGTTGCCTGGACAATAATTTTGGGCATAGTAGCAGTCTGTGGTACTCATTCTATTAGGCCATCTATACAAAGCTCCAGCAGCATTGATATACTCATAATTTTTTGCTGCATCTTGCCTGTAGAATAATTGTGGGCATAGTAGCAGTCTGTGGTACTCATTGTATTAGGCCATCTATACAAAACTCCACCAGCCTTCTAAAAAAAAAGAATTTCTATCTGCATGTTGCCTGGACAATAATTTTGGGCATAGTAGCAGTCTGTGGTACTCATTGTTTTAGGCCATCTATACAAAGCTCCACCAGCCTTCTAACAAAAAAAGAATTTCTATATGCATGTTGCCTGGACAAAAATTTTGGGCATAGTAGCAGTCTGTGGTACTCATTGTATTAGGCCATCTATACAAAGCTCCACCAGCCTTATAAAAAAAAAAGAATTTCTATCTGCATGTTGCCTGGACAATAATTTTGGGCATAGTAGCAGTCTGTGGTACTCATTGTATTAGGCCATCTATACAAAGCTCCACCAGCCTTATAAAAAAAAGAATTTCTATCTGCATGTTGCGTGGACAATAATTTTGGGCATAGTAGCAGTCTGTGGTACTCATCTATACAAAGCTTCACCCGCGTTCAAATACTAAGAATTTTTTGCAGCCATCGTTTTTTGTGCAAACAACTCCACAGTTGTCAATTAGGTAACCACCAAAATGAGTGGCAAAAGGCCTGCTGCTGGTGGAAAGGGGAATAGGCGTGTTGTGAAGGGAAAAAAATGTGTCCGTGGGGTAGGTGTTAAAGCAACAGTAACATCTGCAGAAGAAAGACCATCTACTTCTTTTAATGGACAATGTGGTACGATCACTTTCTTACGGGCACGCTAATCGCTACAAATTCCAGATGAGGCACAAAAAATAAGGTGCTTCAACAGATATCAAGTGCTCCTTTAAGCCGGCTCTCCACCTCAACTTCAACAACACAAAAACTCCAGTCCTCAGAGGTGTCACCCCAATCGCACTTGCTTCCTCACAGCTCCCAAGTCTCCAACTGCCCGTCTGAGTATGGGGTAGAACAGATGGTTGAGTCTGCAGAGCTGTTTACTCATACTATAGCCTGGGAATCAGAAGTCGTCTCCACAGCTTCTGTGAATCCAGACGAGGAAATGATATGCACTGATGCCCAGAATGTTTATGAGTCTGATCCAGGACCAGATGAAGAAGGTTCTGAGCATAATGTAGACCCTCGTTCCCAAACTGTAACTCCTGTTGGTGGAGACAATGAGGAAGACGATGATGAGACTCAAATACCAGATGTGAGCGACAACTTGAGTTTTGTGTCAGGGCAGGAAGAGGTTGGCTCTGAGGACGACGGGGGTGAGAACACACAGGGTGATGATGACGAGGTTGTAGATCCCACTTACTGTTAACCCACAGTGAGATAGTCGATGAGGTTAGCAGAGGAGGTGGAGGAGGATTCGAGTGACGACGAGGTCAGGGTGTGCCTTCCTGGACAGAGACGTAGTACTGGAAGCACGTCACCAACTGCATCCTCAACCACAACTCTGCCTTTGTCCACAAGTCAAGGTGGCTCTTCAGGTTGCATGGGTTCTAAGCCTTGCATAGCCTGGGCATTTTTTAACATCGATAAGGATGATCCAACTCGTGTTATCTGTAACATTTGTGACCAAAAGCTAAGTAGAGGCCAAAAAATCCATAGTTTGAGTACTTCATGCATGAACCGTCACATGGATATGAAGCAAGTCACTGTGCTACAATGCGGCCTAGCGGGCCGGCCCAACCACCGTATGCCCCATCTTGTGCATCCGCGACCGCGGCCTCTTCATCCTCTGTGACTGGGGGGACAGCAGTCAGACCTGTTTTGAGACTCAGACCTGGCACCTCTTTACCAGCAACAGCCAGTCTGATTGGCAGGTCATCAGTTCATTTGGAAGTGGAAACACCAGCTGGTGTTGAGTGCTCTCCGACATCGAGAGCACCACCTTTGGATCAAGGCAACAAAACTTTTGCTCCATCATCTTCCTCACAGACCGTCAGTTGTCCGGGGACACCCTACTGAACACCGTCTACGCACAACAGCCAGCCCTCGGTCACTCAGATGTGGACAAGTAAAAGACCATTTCCTCCTAGCAATGAGAAAGCTAAGAGGTTGAATTTCACCATACGTAAGCTCTTGGCTACAGAAATGCTGCCTTTCCGCCTTGTGGACACAGAGGATTTTCGAGCCCTTATGTCCGTCGCAGTGCCCCAGTACCAAATGCCCAGTCGGCACTACTTCTCAAAGAAAGGTGTGCCTGTGCTCCACCAGCATGTTGCACACAACATCACCGCTTCTTTGAGAAACTCAGTGTGTGACAGGGTACATTTCACCACAGACACTTGGACGAGTAGGCATGGACAGGAGCTTTACATGTCGCTGACTGGGCACTGGGTAACTATGGTGACAGCAGGACAAGGGGCTGCTGTCCAAGTGTTGCCGTCCCCACGAGTTGTGCGTCAATCCTCTTTATCTCGAAGTTCCTCCACTGCTTCTGCCTCCTCAACCTCCTCTCGGTCCTCCACCTGCACCCAAAGCCTGTCTGGTCATGCCACGGGCTTTCTAACTGCGCAGGAGGGATCCTGCAGCACACCTCCTTGCTATGCTGGCAGAAGGGCTCAACGTATTCAGGCGATTTTTACGTTGAAATGTCTGGGAAATGTGAGTCACACAGCTGAGGAGTTGTGGTCAGCTCTGGAGAACCAGTTTCATGAATGGTTGTCTCCACTGGACCTGCAACCAGGGAAGGCCGTGTGCGACAATGCAGCAAACCTGGGTGCGGCCCTTCGCCGGGGCAATGTCACACACGTGCCTTGTATGGCTCACGTGTTGAACCTGGTTGTCCAGCAATTTTTAGCCCACTGTTATGTTTAGGTAGCTGAGGAGAAAAAACAAAAACAGTAATACACCAGAGAGGCTGGAACCTATTGGATTGCAGTAACCTGAACTAACCACACAACTAGAGGTAGCCGTGGAGCGTTCCTACGTTGATCCTAGACGCCTCGTCACAGCCTGAGAGATAACTACACCTAAAGGCAGAAAGAGGAAAGCTATCTGCCCCGGAGCAGATCCCCAAAGAAAATAGGAAGCCCCCAAACATGTAATGGCGGTTAGACAAGAAGAAGCACGGACACAGACAGAAAATAGAATGAGCAAACGCTGGGGCCCAATCTGTCTAGACAGAAAAGTACAGGAAAGGATTCTTACTGCAATCCAAAAAAAACCCTAAAAAATACCAACTCTTCTGATTGCAAAAACACCTGAGATCACACGATCTCTACCACCTAAATCAGATCTCTGGTGTAACAAAACTAAGCCGCAGCCACTGAAAAAAACAGGAAAAAGCAAATGAACAAATAACAGTGGCTTCAGATAAACTGAGAGGAGCACAGGCCCCCAGGAGGGGACCCGGCTGACCTCCACAAAAGTGCAGGGAACTATGCAAAAAGCAAGCGCAAAAATAAAAGCAGAAAATATCTTATCTGAAAGCAGAAGATGCAGGCAAGACTCAGCAAACTTCCAAATGAATCAGGAACCACAATTGAGACAAGAACAATTGATCATCAGCGACCATCATGGGAGGGAACCTCCCTTACATCAGTCCAGTCCGTGATCCCAGATTACCATTCCTCGCTGTGAGGTTCAGTGCTGTCTGCAACCACCAGAGGGAGCCTCTGCTCAGAAACCATCTCCAGCACATTCATAACAGCCCACTATCCCGGACTACATGGCCCTCTGCAGAGGGCACGGTCTCTGTGTGCTCACTTCCGCCGTTCACATCCCGCAGCTCAGCGACTTACATCTCTGCAGAAGTCGTTGGGCCTGCCACTTCACCGGCTAAAATGCGATATTCCAACACGGCGGAATTCAACTCTGCACATGTTGCAGCGACTGTGGCAGCACCGACAAGCCCTGGTGCAATACGTTCTGAATTATAGCCTGGGCCAACGAGATCCAGAGGTGGGGCAAATCACGCTGGAGGAGTGGTCTCAGATCAGGGACCTATGCACCCTTCTGCACAGTTTTGAAATGGCCATGAAGATGTTTAGTGCTGACGATGCCATTATCAGCATGACTATTCCGGTGATTTACATGCTGGAGCAGATGTTAAACAGAATTCGGAGTCAGGTGGTGGAACAAGAGGAGGTGGAGGAAGTAGAGGAGGAGGAGTTGTATGCGGAAGTGCTAACATCTGCAAGGTCCAGACGGTCGGCAGCACCAAGGCGGCTGGCATGGGAGGGTGAGGGAGAGGGATTAACCAGGGCGCATGGTAGCAGCCAAACTAGTGAGGAAGGTGCAGGAGCCCAGGAAGAAGTGGATGACGAACTGGCGATGGGCATGGAAGACTCATCAAATGAGGGAGACCTTGATAACATTTCTGTTGTTCGAGGTTGGGGGGAGAGGGCAGAGGAAGGAAGCATGAGTCGTACCTCGCCACCAACACAACAGGGACTTGGTGCTCCTGGATGCGCAAGACACATGATTGCCTTCTTGCTGCACTACCTGCAACATGACCCTCGAATTGTCAGAATTCGAAATAATCCTGACTACTGGGTAGACGCACTGTTAGATCCCCGGTACAAAAGTAAATTTGCCGACATAATTCCAGCCATAGAAAGGGATTCACGCATGCAGGAGTATCAGCAGAGACTGTTGCAGAATCTTACATGTGCTTTTCCACAAAACACCAGTGGTGCACGTAGTGAATCTCACAGTTCTAACTTGCCAACCATGGGACTGTCAAGTGTTCAGCACTCAAACTGTAACAGAAACACAGTATCTGCTGGTGTTCACAGCAACTTTGCGGAATCCTTTCACCAGTTTTTTAGCCCATCCTTTGCAAGGCCACAGGAGACAAGAAGTCAGACACAATGTCAACGCCAAGAGACGATGGTACAGGAGTATCTCCAACTGAACATCGAAGCCATGACTGTGTCACTGGACCCTTGCTCTTTTTGGGCTTCCAATCTGGATAAATGGCCGGAGCTCGCCACTCACGCCTTGGAGATCTTGTCATGCCCTGCAGCCAGCGTTCTCTCTGAACGTGTGTTCAGCGCTGCTGGTGGTGTGCTGACAGATAAGCGCACGCGGCTCTCCACTGAAAATGTAGACAGACTCACGTTCATAAAGATGAACAAATCATGGATCCGCAAGGACTTTTCTACCCCTGTATCATCCTGGGGAGAGTAAAAGCTTGAGGATTGACAATAATTTTGGGCCTTGTAGCAGTGTCTGCTAGTCAGTGGAGTAGCCACTGGCTGTAGATATAATTACAAATTTTTAACTGCATCTAACCCAGACAATAATTTTGGGCCTAGTAGCAGTGTCTGCTAGTCAGCGGAGTAGCCACGGCTGTAGATCTAATTACAAATTTTTAACTGCATCTACCAGACAATAATTTTGGGCCTAGTAGCAGTGTCTGCTAGTCAGCGGAGTAGCCACGGCTGTAGATATAATTACAAATTTTTAACTGCATCTTGCCTGGACAATAATTTTGGGCCTAGTAGCAGTGTCTGCTAGTCAGCGGAGTAGCCACGGCTGTAGATATAATTACAAATTTTTAACTGCATCTGCCGACAATAATTTTGGGCCTAGTAGCAGTGTCTGCTAGTCAGCGGAGTAGCCACCGGCTGTAGATATAATTACAAATTTTTAACTGCATCTAACCCAGACAATAATTTTGGGCCTAGTAGCAGTGTCTGCTAGTCAGCGGAGTAGCCACCGGCTGTAGATATAATTACAAATTTTTAACTGCATCTAACCCAGACAATAATTTTGGGCCTAGTAGCAGTGTCTGCTAGTCAGCGGAGTAGCCACCGGCTGTAGATATAATTACAAATTTTTAACTGCATCTAACCCAGACAATAATTTTGGGCCTAGTAGCAGTGTCTGCTAGTCAGGGAGTAGCCACCGGCTGTAGATATAATTAAAATTTTTAACTGCATCTAACCCAGACAATAATTTTGGGCCTAGTAGCAGTGTCTGCTAGTCAGCGGAGTAGCCACCGGCTGTAGATATAATTACAAATTTTAACTGCATCTAACCCAGACAATAATTTTGGGCCTAGTAGCAGTGTCTGCTAGTCAGCGGAGTAGCCACCGGCTGTAGATATAATTACAAATTTTTAACTGCATCTAACCCAGACAATAATTTTGGGCCTAGTAGCAGTGTCTACTAGTCAGCGGAGTAGCCACCGCTGTAGATATAATTACAAATTTTTAACTGCATCTAACCCAGACAATAATTTTGGGCCTAGTAGCAGTGTCTGCTAGTCAGCGGAGTAGCCACCGGCTGTATATATAATTAATTACAAATTTTTAACTGCATCTTGCCTGGACAATAATTTTGGGCCTAGTAGCAGTGTCTGCTAGTCAGCGGAGTAGCCACCGGCTGTAGATCTAATTACAAATTTTTAACTGCATCTAACCCGACAATAATTTGGGCTATAGCAGTGTCTGTAGTCAGCGATAGCCACGGCTGTAGTATAATACAAATTTAACTGCAACTGCCTGACAATATTTGGCCTAGTAGCAGTGTCTGCTAGTCAGCGGAGTAGCCACCGGCTGTAGATCTAATTACAAATTTTTAACTGCATCTAACCCAGACAATAATTTTGGGCCTAGTAGCAGTGTCTGCTAGTCAGCGGAGTAGCCACCGGCTGTAGATATAATTACAAATTTTTAACTGCATCTAACCCAGACAATAATTTTGGGCCTAGTAGCAGTGTCTGCTAGTCAGCGGAGTAGCCACCGGCTGTATATATAATTAATTACAAATTTTTAACTGCATCTTGCCTGGACAATAATTTTGGGCCTAGCAGCAGTGTCTGCTAGTCAGCGGAGTAGCCACCGGCTGTAGATATAATTACAAATTTTTAACTGCATCTAACCCAGACAATAATTTTGGGCCTAGTAGCAGTGTCTGCTAGTCAGCGGAGTAGCCACTGGCTGTAGATATAATTACAAATTTTTAACTGCATCTAACCCAGACAATAATTTTGGGCCTAGTAGCAGTGTCTGCTAGTCAGCGGAGTAGCCACTGGCTGTAGATATAATTACAAATTTTTAACTGCATCTAACCCAGACAATAATTTTGGGCCTAGTAGCAGTGTCTGCTAGTCAGCGGAGTAGCCACCGGCTGTAGATATAATTACAAATTTTTAACTGCATCTTGCCTGGACAATAATTTTGGGCCTAGTAGCAGTGTCTGCTAGTCAGCGGAGTAGCCACCGGCTGTAGATCTAATTACAAATTTTTAACTGCATCTAACCCAGACAATAATTTTGGGCCTAGTAGCAGTGTCTGCTAGTCAGCGGAGTAGCCACTGGCTGTAGATATAATTACAAATTTTTAACTACATCTAACCCAGACAATAATTTTGGGCCTAGTAGCAGTGTCTGCTAGTCAGCGGAGTAGCCACCGGCTGTAGATATAATTAATTACAAATTTTTAACTGCATCTTGCTTGGACAATAATTTTGGGCCTAGTCGAAGTGTCTGCTAGTCAGTGGAGTAGCCACCGGCTGTAGATCTAATTACAAATTTTTAACTGCATCTAACCCAGACAATAATTTTGCAACCAAATTCAGATAGACGGTTTCAAAGGAGTGCCAGGCTGGCAATAAAGGCAGATGAGATTAAGGTTGTCCGCTGCAGCTCCGGCCGGGTACTTTAAGAGAGGATCAGACATAAGTGATGATAAAGCAATCCGGTCATAAGGAGCGTGAGTGACGCAATTCAGCTGATATTAACCCCTCTCTGACATTAGACGTACTATCCCGTCCATAAAACCCGTGCCATTCTGCCCATGGACGGGATAGTACGTCATAGGCGATCAGCTGCGCTCCTGAGGGGAGCGCAGCTAATCGCCGCCGGGTGTCAGCTGATTATCACAGCTGACACCCGTGACTGTGTGTCAGGAGCGGTCACGGACCGCTCCGGCACATTAACCGCTGTGCACACTGTCACACCAGCGATTTGATAAAATACAGTGATGTCCCACCCTGGGACAAAGTAAAAAAGTTAAAAAAATAAAAATAAACATGTTATAAAAAAAAATCCAAAATAAATAAAAAAAAAAAAAAAAATATCCACAATAAATTCATTTCTTCCTGTAAATAAAAAAAACAAAACAATAAAAGTACACATTTTGGTATTGCCGCGTCTGTAACGACCCCCCCTATAAAACTGTCCCACTAGTTAACCCCTTTAGTGAACCCCTTAAAAAAAAAAAAAAAAAACGAAGCAAAAAATCAATGCTTTATCATCATACCGCCGAACAAAAAGTGGAATAACGCGCGATCAAAAAGACCATATAAATAAACATGGTACAGCTGAAAACGTCATCTTGTCCCGCAAAAAACGAGCCGCCAACAGCATCATCAGCGAAAAAATAAAAAAGTTATAGCTCTCAGAATAAAGCGATGCAAAAATAATTTTTTATATAAAATTGTTTTTATTCTATAAAAGCGCCAAAACATAAAAAAATGATATAAATGAGGTATCGCCATAATCGTACTGACCCGAAGAATAAAACTGCTTTATCAATTTTACCACACGCAGAACAATAAAAACGCCTCCCCCAAAAGAAATTCATGAATTGCTGATTTTTGTTCATTCTAACCTCCCAAAAATCGAAATAAAAAGCGATCAAAAATGTCACCTGCTCAAAAATGGTACAAATAAAAACGTCAACTCGTACCGCAAAAAATAAGACCTCACATGACTCTGTGGGCCAAAATATGCAAAAATTATAGCTCTCAAAATGTGGCGATGCAAAAAACTATTTTTGCAATAAAAAGCGTCTTTTAGCGTGACAGCTGCCAATCATAAAAACCCGCAATAAATAGTAAATCAAACCCCCCTTTATCACCCCCTTAGTTAGGGAAAAATAATAAAATTAAAAAAATGTATTTATTTCCATTTTCCCATTAGGGTTAGGGTTAGGGTTGCGGCTAAAGTTAGGGTTAGGGTTGGCGCTAAAGTTAGGATTAGGGTTAGGGTTGGGATTAGGGGTGTGTTAGGGTTAGGTTTGTGGTTAGGGTTGGGACTAGGGTTAGGGGTGTGTTGGGGTTAGGGTTGGAGTTAGAATTGGGGGGTTTCCGCTGTTTAGGCACATCAGGGGCTCTCCAAATGTGACATGGCGTCTGATCTCAATTCCAGCCAATTCTGCGTTGAAAAAGTCAAACGGTGCTCCTTCACTTCTGAGCTCTGCCATGCGTCCAAACAGTAGTTTATCCCCACATATGGGGTATCAGCGTACTCTGGACCCCAAGAGTTATTGTGCAATTTGTCCTATTTCTTCTGTTACCCTTGGGAAAATAAAAAAATGGGGGCGAAAATATCATTTTTGTACAAAAAAAATTATTTTTTTGTTTTTACGGCTGTACATTATAAACTTCTGTGAAGCACTTGGGGCTTCATAGCGCTCACCACACACCTAGATAAGTTCCTTGTGGGGTCTATTTTCCAAAATGGGTCACTTGTTGGGGATTTCCACTGTTTAGGCGCATCAGGGGCTCTCCAAATGCGACATGACGCCCCCAGACCATTCCATCAAAGTCTGCAATCCAAAACGTCACTACTTCCCGTCCGAGCCCACGTGTACCCATACAGTAGTTTTCTCCCACATATTGGGTATCAGCTACTCAGGACAAATTGGCAACAACTTTTGGGGTCCAATTTCTCCTGTTACCCTTGTAAAATAAAATATTAGGGCGAAAAAATCATTTTTGCAAAAAAAAAAAAGATTTTTTATTTTTACGGCTGTGCGTTATAAACTTCTGTGAAGCACTTCGGGGTTCAAAGTGCTCACCACACATCTAGATAAGTTCCTTGTGGGGTCTATTTCCAAAATGGGGTCACTTGTGGGGGGTTTCCACTGTTTAGGCACATCAGGGGCTCTCCAAATGCGACATGACGCACCCAGACCATTCCATCAAAGTCTGCAATCCAAAACGTCACTACTTCCCTTCCGAGCCCTGACGTGGCCCATACAGGTTTTTCCCCACATATTGGGTATCAGCGTACTCAGGACAAATTGGACAACAACTTTTGGGTTCCAATTTCTCCCGTTACCCTTGTGAAAATAAAATATTGGGGGCGAAAAAAATCATTTTTGTAAAAAAAAAAAAAAATTTTTTTTTACGGCTGTGCGTTATAAACTTCTGTGAAGCACTTCGGGGTTCAAAGTGCTCACCACACATCTAGATAAGTTCCTTGTGGGGTCTATTTGCCAAAATGGGGTCACTTGTGGGGGGTTTCCACTGTTTAGGTGCATCAGGGGCTCTCCAAATGTGACATGACGCCCCCAGACCATTCATCAAAGTCTGCAATCCAAAACGCACTACTTCCCTTCCGAGCCCACGTGTGCCCATACAGTAGTTTTCGCCCACATATGGGTATCAGTGTACTCAGGACAAATTGGGACAACAACTTTTGCATTCCAATTTCTCTGTTACCCTTGTGAAAAATAAAATATTGGGGCGAAAAATCATTTTTGTAAAAAAAAAAAAGATTTTTTTATTTTACGGCTGTACGTTATAAACTTTAGTGAAACACCTGGGGGTTCAAAGTGCTCACCACACATCTAGATAAGTTCCTTGAGGGGTCTAGTTTCCAAAATGGGTCATTTATGGGGGTTTCCACTGTTTAGGCAGATCAGGAGCTCTCCAAACACGACATGGCGTCCAGCCAATTCTGCGTTGAAAAAGTCAGACGGCGCTCCTTCCCTTCCAAACTCTGCCATGCACCCAAACAGTGGTTTACCCCCACATATGGGGTATCAGCGCACTCAGGACAAATTGCACAATAACTTTTGGATTCTTGTTACCCTTGGAAAAATAAAAATTGGGTGAAAAGATCATTTTTGTGGAAAAAATATGATTTTTTAATTTATACGGCTCTACGTTATAAACTTGTGTGAAGCACTTGGGGGTTCAAATTGCTCATCAAAAATCTAGATAAGTTCCTTAGGGGTCTAGTTTCCCAAATGGGGTCATTGTGGGGGGTTTCCACTGTTTAGGCCATCAGGGGCTCTCCAAATGCAACATGGCATCCAACTCAATTCAGCCAATTTTGGTTGGAAAAAGTCAAATGGTGCTCCTTCCATTCCGAGCTCTGCCGTGCGCCCAAACAGTGGTTCCCCCCCACATATGGGGTATCAGCGTACTCAGGACAAATTGTACAACAACTTATGTTGTCCAATTTCTCCTGTTACCCTTGGGAAAATAAAAAATTAGTGACTAAAAGATAATTTTTGTGGGAAAAAAATAGGATTTTTTATTTTCATGCCCGGGCATTATAAACTTGTGTGAAGCACTTGGGGGTTCAAAGTGCTCACCAAAGATCTAGATAAGTTCCTTAGGGGGTCTAGTTTCCAAAATGGGGTCACTTGTGGGGGGTTTCCACTGTTTAGGCTCATCTGGGGCACTGCAAACGGAACATGACCCCCATTAACGTCTGCATTCCAAAACGTTACTACTTCCTTTCCAAGCCCTGCCGTGCGCCCAAACAGTTTCCCCCCCCACATATGGGGTATCAGCGTACTCAGGACAAATTGGACAACAACTTTTGGGGTCCAATTTCCTTGGGAAAATTCAAAAATTTGGGACTAAAAAATCATTTTTGTGGAAATTTTTTTTTTTTTTTTCACACCCAGGCTTTATAAACTTTTGTGAAACACTTGAGGGTTCAAAGTGCTCACAACAGATCTAGATAAGTACCTTAGGGGGTCTAGTTTCCAAAATGGTGTCACTTGTGGGGGGTTTCCACTGTTTAGGCGCATCAGTGGCTCTCCAAACGCGACATGGCATCCAATCTAAATTCCAGCCAATTTTAGTTTGAAAAAGTCAAACGTCGCTCCTTCCCTTACGAGCTCTGCCGTGTGCCCAAACAGTGGTTTTCCCCCACATATGGGGTATTGGCGTACTCAGGAGAAATTGCATAACAACCTTATCTGTCCATTTTCTCCTTTTACCTTGTGAAAATAAAAAAAAAGTTTGTAAAAGATCATTTTTGTGGCTAAAAAGTAAAATATTCATTTTTTCCTTCCACGTTGCTTTAGTTACTGTGAAGCACCTGAAGGGTTAATAAACTTCTTGAATGTGGTTTTGAGTACCTTGAGGGGTGCAGTTTTTAGAATGGTGTCACTTTTGGGTATTTTCTGCCATATAGACCCCTCAAAGTGACTTCAAATGTGAGGTGGTCCCTAAAAAAAATGGCTTTGTAAATTTTGTTGTAAAAATGAGAAATCGCTGGTCAACTTTTAACCCTTATAACTTCCTAACAAAAAAAAATTTTGGTTCCAAAATTGTGCTGATGTAAAGTAGACATGTGGGAAATGTTATTTCTTAACTATTTTGTGTGATATATTTCTCTGTTTTAAGGGAATAAAAATTCAAAGTTTGAAAATTGCAAAATTTTAAAAATTTTCGCCATATTTGCGTTTTTTTCAAAAATAAACGCAAGTTATATCGAAGAAATTTTACCACTAACATGAAGTACAATATGTCACGAGAAAACAATTCTCAGAATCGCGAAGATCCGTTGAAGCGTTCCAGAGTTATAACCTCATAAAGAGACAGTGGTCAGAATTGTAAAAATTGGCCCGGTCATTAACGTGCAAACCACCCTTGGGGGTGAAGGGGTTAAAATGTCTTCATTTATTGATATCCACAACGCGTTTCAACGGAATAGCTCAGTCTTCCTCAGGTGGCAGTTATACATATAATGGAGTAGGAAAGCTATATAAAGGTGGAGCAGGAAATGAAAATTAAAAGGCAATTAATCAGAACACCCACATGATTAAAAATGCAAATATGACTGCAAAAAAAAAAAAAAAAAAAAAAACACAGATAAATTGAATAAAACCAACCTAAAAACGACATAAAAACAATGTACACAAGGAAAAATAAATGAAAATAAATAAATAAATAACAAAATGCATATATTACGTGACTTTTTCAATAGTGAGGTTTAACCCCTCAGGGGCCAGTGTACCAAGTTTAAAAATCCAGAAACTCTCCCTTCTTATTAGATTATTATACCGATCAGGCATATCATGTGGTATCTGGTCAATAACAGTGAGTTTTAACAAATTCAAATTCTTTTGGTGCACTAGGGAGAAATGTTTTGAGAGACTGTGTAGCATGAACCCATTTCGGATATTTTGACGTTGCTTGTTGAGCCTTGCATGCATCGTCTGTATAGTCCGACCGATGTCCTGTAACTCACAACCGCACTCACTTACCATATATACCCATGTATAAGCCGAGATTTTCAGCCCATTTTTTAGGGCTGAAAGTCCCCCTCTCGGCTTATACGCGGGTCATATACGGGGGTCGGCGCGGTCTCTGCAGCCCCCTGCTTCTCCCACGATCTCCGGCTCCTTCCTGCAGCGTCACATTGCACCGCTCATTAAAGTCATGAATAGCACCGGGAGAAGAGGAGAGGCTGCAGGGACGCGCGGCGGAGGGGTGAGTATAGCTATATTTACCTGTTCCCCGGTCCACCGATGCGCGTCGCTCCCTCGGTCTGACTCCTCTGGCTGTGAATGATCAGGCAGAGGGCGCGATGACGTCGTTAGTGAGCGCCCGCCCCCTGCCAGATCATTCACAGCCAGGAGTCAGACCGAGGGAGCAGCGCGCAGCGGTGGAGAAAGGACAGGTAAATATCTCAGGTGCCGGGGTCCTCAGCGAGCGGTGACCCGGCACCTGTCCCCCATAGCACGCCGGTGTCACCACCTGCTCAGGACACCAGCACCTGGCCCCCAGCGACGAGAGGTGAGTATGTCTTTTTTTTTTTGCAGCAGCAGCATATGAGGCCTATACTATGGGGCATAATTGTGCAGCATATGGGGGCATAATCTGGAGCATATGGGGGCATAATATGGAGCATAAGGGGGCATAATATGGAGCATATGGGGGCATTAACTGTGGAACATATGGGGCATAATCTGGAGCATATGGGGGCATAATATGGAGCATATGGGGCATAAGCTGTGGAACATATGGGGCATAATCTGGAGCATATGGGGGCATAAGCTGTGGAACATATGGGGCATAATATGGAGCATATGGGGGCATAAGCTGTGGAACATATGGGGCATAATCTGGAGCATATGGGGCATAAGCTGTGGAACATATGGGGCATAATCTGGAGCATATGGGGGCCCAATCTGTGGAACATATGGGCATAATCTGGAGCATATGGGGGCATAATCTGTGGAACATATGGGGGCATAATCTGGAGCATATGGGGGCATAATCTGTGGAACATATGGGGGCATAATATGGAGCATATGGGGCATAATCTGGAGCATATGGGGGCATAATCTGTGGAACATATGGGGGCATAATATGGAGCATATGGGGGCATAATCTGTGGAACATATGGGGCATAATCTGTGGAACATATGGGGGCATAATCTGGAGCATATGGGGCCATAATCTGTGGAGCATCATATGGGGGCATAATCATTTTTCACCCTAGGCTTATACGCGAGTCAATAAGTTTTCCCAGTTTTTTGTGGCAAAATTAGGGGGGTCGGCTTATACACGGGTCGGCTTATACATGAGTATATACTGTAAATAAATAATGTAGCACGATTGGCAATTGACATGACAGTTGATTTTAAAAATGGTGCCTGTGGTACGAGATTGAAATTCTTGCACCCCATTCATAATAGAGACGCAACATAAACACTTAGAGGTCCTACATGCAAAACAACCCGGATTAGAATTTATCCAGGTTGCAGATGAAGATAAGGATTTGAGAGTTGTGTTGCTGGGGGCAACTAGATTTTGAAGAGTTTGGTTTTTCCGAAAAAACAACAATAATTTTGGGCCTAGTAGCAGTGTCTGCTAGTCAGCGGATTAACACAGCTGTTAAGCAAGCTACACCACCTGTACTTTGGACACTTAATTTTTTCAAAGGAAATGCTTCGAGCCCCCGGGAAAATCAGTGAAGAGCATCGGGGAGGCACCCCAAGGCACAGGGGCTGTGAGTGGCGGTAGGACGCCTTGCAGTGGACCGCCAAGCTCAATCCTTATAAAAGCTTTTTAACTGCAGCAGCTTTACTGGACGCTACAGGACCTGGCATTACCGCATCTGCTGGCATGAGACTTGCCCTCCAATAGATCCTTGTAAAAGGATTTAAAGTGTACTCATTCAAATTAGAGACAATTTAAAAAAAAATTGTTATACCTGCCTCCACCGCAGGGGGGCTCGCTCGACCCACCAGCGGACAGGCACCAGTATTGGGAGAGGAGGGCTGGCCGTCAGGGTCCACCGCAGCTCTGGCACAAACCCGGCGACACGCAGGTCACACGGGCAGGAACGGACTGGCCGTGTCGGCTTGGCACTTTTTTGGTTTTAGAAGGGCATGACATGCCTATATCTGTGTTTCCCCCTCCTTTTACTCCTCCACCTCTTTTCTTTTCGCATGACTATATGTACTTGTCACTTTTCCATGTGTTAAGGGTATGCCACACTAAACAACATCGCTAACGGGATCGCTAAAAAACGTCACTATTTAGCGATCCCGTTAGCGATGTTGTTGTGTGCGGCATCTACCAGCGACGAGGCCCCTGCTGTGATCTCGTTCATCACAGTGATCGTTCCGGACCCTATTTTCGTCGCTGGCGCCCCGCTGGTAAGTATCTAATCGCTGAGTGTGGCACCTTTTGTTAGCGATTTAGCGGTACTTTTGCACCGCTAAAGTCGTTAAGGAGATCGCTAACCGCGATAGCGTCCTAACGACATCGCTAAAATAGGTAGCTACTAGCGATATAGAAACAATCCCGCTAGCGATCTCATTAGTATGCGACGCTAACGAGATCGCTAGCGGGATTGTGTAGTGTGGCAGTACCTTTAGTTGTGTCTTGTGAGCAATTTGTCAGCTTTTGGACACCTTTGAAGTGTTTTCTATGTGTTTTCTTTGTGTTTCTATGTGTTTTGGTTTGCCTGCCATTGGTTTTAACGGTGTTCAACGGTGTTCGACGAATAGTTAGTCGAACAGTTCGTCGAACACACGGCTGTTCGGCGAACCGAACCGAACTCGAACACTAAGGGGTGGCTCATCACTATTCCTAATACAGGATGTGTCTGAGTCACTCTTTCTCAAATTTTTGGAAGTCCTTGATTCCTTCAAAAATTACACTGCTTTACTTAAATTATTATTATTTTTTTAAATCCTATTAAAATGTTGCCTTGTATGCAAGTCATTATAAAGGAAAGAAGGTTTCTTAACGTTTTTCCTGTAAACTCCAATTTCTCATCAATTTTGAATGTTTTATTGTCAGTCCGTAAAGTGGAGTAAAAGTGTGACACCATTGTTCTAGGCAACGATCTGAGAGTTAGAGATGCTTCCAGGGGTTTTACCCATGCTATTTTCCTTCCATTCAGCACTTTTTCCATTCATTTCAACATTTTCACTGCTCCCAGACCTCCTTGTAGGGTCTGCTGGAAAAATGCTCAGATTACCCATTGAATACCATTATACTCGTTACTCGAAACGAGGATCGAGCATTTAGGAATTGATCAGTTCGAGTAATGGGCATTTGAACATTTTATTGCTCTCTCATCCCTACTTCCAACAATTAATCTCCGTGCCTCCCAAGACTTCGTTCTCACCTCCACACTTACATGTTCCACACCCAATAACCTCCAAAACTTCTCTAGAGTGTCCCCCATCCTGTGGAATTCTGTGCCCTAGCATGACTGCTTATCCACCACATTTGGCACTTTCAGATGGAACTTGGAAACGCATCTATTCAAGAAAGCTTACAGCCTGCAATGACCCTGTGTCATCTCATCACTACCAAAGCTGCAGCAACCCCCAATCTACTGTCTCCCTCCCCATTATCCTGTAGACTGTAAGCACACAAGGGCAGGGCCCTCTCCTTTCTGTACCAGTCTATCATTGTTAGTCTGTTCACTGTAATTTGTATTTCATATGTAACAGCACCATTGAATTAATTTGAGGCCTTACGTGGAGATTTACACATAGGCTAATATTTCAGAAATTCTAGGTAATGATGAACAAATCTATTGAGATTCAAATTCAGTAGTTCACTTGAATTTGGTCAGGAAATTTGATTTGTATTGAACTTATTTGATGCAAATCAAGTGTTGCTTATGCTCTGCGATCTCTCCAAACCACAGATCAGGATAAAGATCTGAGCAAGGCCTTAGTATCCCGAGGGTAAATCTAAATAAATATGGAAGCCCCAGTAAATCAGTTTAAAGCACTACACTAGGTCATCTTGTCACTTTTAGCTGCCATCTTCAGAGCGGAAGCCAGCGCTGTAAAATCCTATGATGCTCACTTCCACCATGGACACAGTAGCCTTAGCAGCAGGAGCAGGACATTGCCTAATTTAGTGTAGCCTGTACCACAGACATTGGGTGGTCTGTGCTGGGAGTTAACAACAAAAACCTCTGATAGGATGATTTAGAAAAATGATTACGGTATACTGCCAAGTCCTGCACTATGATCATTTTTCTTTTGAAAGTGGAGATATTCTTTAATAGCCGATATTTTATTTATTAGTTCTGTATGGGCGTGCCACTATTCTAAATTAATGATAAGTTCTGCTAATATTCATAAGCACAATTGCATGCGGAAGATTTGTCAGAACAATGCATAGTAGCAATATGGTGGAAATTTATGAAGGCTTTTAATAATTGAATAAGGTGAACACATCTGGGAAGCACTTAGAGTCTATGAAGGAGCACTGCAGTATAGGGCGTGCAATCTGCTGAATGCATTTTACAACACTACATTTTTATTCTGTGTATTGTGGATTTAACAACTGAGTCATGTGATATTGTATTTATTACAAATATTTTATGTACTAATATTATTAATAAATATAATTTTAATTCAGCTGTCGCTGTGTTTTGTTAATAGTGTCCTGGATTTTTCAAAACTGGTTAAAAGCAGAAAATAATAATAACAATAATAATAATAATAATAAAGGATTACCTATTACTTAAAAAAGTACTTATATTTATTTTTGTAATCGAACATAAGTAGTAGGCACAGAAACACAAGAAAGATAATACAATTATCCACCATTTTTTTCTTTTATCTGCATATTATCTATTCAACCCCTTAGACGTTCCAGTGTCATCCCTTCGGTTATCCTAATGTGAAAAAATTCTAGACAAATATTTTAGCAAGGTTGATCATTTAAAGAAGCACTCCCATAATTTTTTTTAATCCTATTAACATCATCATATTATACAGCATTGTGCACTTACAATTCCTCATTTTGCCTTTCTACCAAGTTATTTTGTTTTCCATTAGGTCTATGACATCACGTGATTAAAACTGACTAGCCGAACCCTTCTAAGCTCTATGTACTGTAGTAGCAGGAGGTCAGTTTTCCCTGTGTGAGTCATGAGTTGTTGCAAAAGTTCCGGGCAATGAGGAGGAGCAAACAGCCCAGTTAGGAGTTGAAGAGGGGAATGATTTATGCAGGGGACAGAGACTTCCTGTTTACATGGAGCAGAGAAAAGATAAGAATTAGCTGGACAGAAAGGCAAAATGAGCAATTGTAAGTACACAGTGCTAAATAAGATGATGACTGCAATATATTAAGAGGATAAAAACTTTGATGAGAGTGTTTCTTAAAAAATCTTTGAATTTTTGGGCATTTTTCTGAGAAAAAAAAATGGAGCTATGTAAGAACTGATTTTTTTTGCGATTTTCCTTAGAAACAGTACCAAAAATATACCTAAAACTATTTCTCTGACAAGAAATCCAAAGGCAATCACAGGCATGGCAGTGGTACAATCATGGCGATTCAACTACCACCGATAGGCAACAAGCCAGTAGTTTGTAGCTTGTTTAGACAGGCCAACCGATCACTCTGTGTGCACAGAATATTATGTAGTTTGCAGCACAACACCAGTTTTTTGAGGGTGTTGTGCTGCCAAGAACGATGCTTTTTAAATTAGCCTTGAAATTATTGCACCCAATGAAAAAGCGTAGTGACAGCACGATTAGAAAGCCATAGTTGGGAATGAGAGTTCTTACAAACATAATGGGCGCTTAGTCACGTTTTCCTATGCTTTTTTGTCACAGTCTTTAACCAGTGATTGTGCTATGGATTAGTCTAAAGATGGTCATACACATCACATAGCTGTCAGCCAAATGATACTTCAGTGGATTGGTTGGCCTACAGCAATCTCAGGGCAGCTTGTTCAGGTGAGTGCTCCTGTGCTCTCCATGAAAAAGCCGCTGAATGATATGTCTACCAGCAGCTTATCTCAGGGACAAAAACGCGATCAGCAGTCTGAAATTAGGCATGTATGATCATGAAATCTGACTTGTGTGATCGCCTACCCCCAGCTCATGTCAGGAAGAAAAATAAGATCGGCCATCTGAAATTTGACATGCGTGATCTATATCTCTCCCGATCCTCAGTCGTTCAGTGCCTCATTACACAATGGACCTTTGTTGAAAATCCAGCGATATTGGCGGGTTCAATATGTGTGCTGTTTGCCACTGTTCCATGTAACTGCGATGACCTCAGTGACATCCCCACTAACATCATGAGAGTTTTTCTCACCGTGCTAGCGGGGATGTCACCAAGGTTATCGTAATTCAGCCCAGCTGGGAACGGAGC
>JARQOD010000007.1:20414248-20447484 GCA_033576555.1 Oophaga sylvatica
TCAGCGGGACTGGCCCGATTTTGAGAATCTGCCTCCCGCTGTCCCGGCCGGGAGCTTACTTTTCCCGTGGACACAGGAGTACACAGCGGAGCCCCCAGGAGCACTTTAAAATTCGCACATAACGTTCCACCGGAAGTGATGTGCTGGAAGCTGACCGGAAATTATGTAATTTCTGGAGGAGATTGTGACCGAACCATGGAGGTACTTCAGGGAATGCTTCAGATCCATCACTGTGTCCTCCTCCGACAGTGCGGACAGCGGGATTGCCTTGGAATCGGGGATGTTGGCCATGTGAGCGGATCATGATATGTCTTGCACCGGGAGGCTCAGTTGGGCATTATAATGGGAGCGCGCGCTGCCTCATAGTATCTTTGATAAATCTTTCTTTCCTCTCTCTGTTTCTTTCTCTCTCTCTGTTCTTTTCTTCTACTCTCTATCTTTCTTTAATCTCTCCTTCTCTCTTTTCTTTCTCTCTGTTCTTTCTCTTCTCTTAATCTTTTTCTCTCTCTCTGTTCTTTCTCTCTCTGTTCTTTCTTCTCTCCCTTTGTTCTTTTTCTATCTTCTTCTCTTCTCTTTCTTCTTCTGTCTTTTTTCTCTTTCTCTCTTTTCTCTGTTCTTTCTCTCTGTCTTTCTTTCTCTCTCGTTCTATTTCTTCTCTCTCTCTCTTCTTTCTTTCTTCTTCCCCTCTTTCTTTCTCTCCTGTTCTTTCTTTCTCTCTCTGTTCTTTCTTCTCTCTCTGTTCTTTTTTCTTTCTCTCTCTTGTCTTTCCTTTCTCTTCTCTGTTCTTTCTTTCCCCTCTTTCTTTCTCTCGTCTGTTCTTTCTTTCTTTTCTTTCTTTCTCTCTCTGTTCTTTTTCTTTCTCTCTCTGTTCTTTCTTTCTCCTCTTTCTTCTTCTCTCTCTGTTCTTTCTTTCTTTCTTTCTCTCTGTCTCTTTCTTTCTTTCTCTTCTTGTTCTTTATCTTCTTCTCTTTCTTTCTTTCTCTCTCTCTTTCTTTCTTTCCCCTCTTTCTTTCTCTCCTGTTCTTCTTTCTTCCTCTTCTCTCTCTTTCTTCTCTCGCTGTTCTTTCTTTTTTTCCTCTTCTTTCTTCTCTTCTTTCTTTCTTTCTCTCTTTCCTTTCTTCTTTCTTCCTCTCTCTTTTCTTTTTTCTTCCCTCTTCTTCTCTCTCTGTTCTTTCTTTATTCCCCTTTCTTTCTTCTCTCTCTGTCTTCTTTCCTCTTTCTTTCTCTCTATGTTCTTTCTTTCCCCTCTTTCTTTCTTTCTTTCTTCTTTCTTTCTATGTCTTCTTTCCCCTTTCTTTCTCTTTCTCTCTGTTCTTTCTTTCTTCTCCTTTCTTTCTTTCTGTTCTCCTTTCTTCTTGTCTTTCTTTCCTCTCTTGTTCTTTCTTCCCTCTTTCTTTTCTCTCTTTTTCTTTCTTTCTTTCTTTCTCTCTCTGTTCTTTCTTTCGCTCTCTCTTCTTTCTTTCCTCTTTCTTTCTTTCTTTCTTTTTTTCTTTCTTTCTTTCTTTCTCTCTCTCTCTATTCTTTCTTTCTCTCTCTGTTCTTTCTCTCTCTGTTCTTTCTTTCTTTTCCCTCTTTCTTTCTCTCTATGTTCTTTCTTTCTTTCCCCTCTCTTTCATTCTTTCTTTCTTTATATGTTCTTTCTTTCCCCTCTTTCTTTCTTTCTCTCTGTTCTTTCTTTCTCTCTGTTCTTTCTTTCTTTCCCCTTTCTTTCTTTCTCTCTCTCTGTTCTTCCTTTCTCTCTCTGTGCTTTCTTTCTCTCTTTGTTCTTTCTTTCCCCTCTTTCTTTTTCTCTCTATTCTTTCTCTCTCTGTTCTTACTTTCTTTCTCTCTCTGTTCTTTCTTTCGCTCTCTCTTCTTTCTTTCCTTTCTTTCTTCTCTCTTTCTTTCTTTCTTTCTTTCTTTCTTTCTTTCTTTCTCTCTCTCTCTATTCTTTATTTCTCTCTCTGTTCTTTCTCTCTCTGTTCTTTCCCCTCTTTCTTTCTTTCTCTGTTCTTTCTTTCTCTCTCTGTTTTTTCTTTATCTCTCTCTGTTCTTTCTTTCTCTCTTTCTTTCTCTCTCTCTCTGTTCTTTCTTTCTTTTTCTCAGTATCAGTCAGTGTGCCCATAGTACCAGCCACTGTGCCCTCAGTACCAGTCAGTGTGATCAGCAGTGCTAAATGGGTGTGACTGGGGCGTGGATAATGGTGTGGCTAGCTGTGAACTGGGTGTGGTCGGGGGCATGGCCTAAAATTTGCCGCGGGGCAGAATGGAGCGCAGAGCTCCTGTGTATAATGTCACCGGTGATCACTGTATTACCTGTACACTGACACTATATACAGAGCTCCTGTGTATAATGTCTCCGGTGATCACTGTATTACCTGTACACTGACACTATATACAGAGCTCCTGTGTATAATGTCACCAGTGATCACTGTATTACCTGTACACTGACACTATATACAGAGCTCCTGTGTATGTCACTGGTGATCACTGTATTACCTGTACACTATACACTATATACAGAGCTCCTGTGTATAATGTCACCGTCTCCACCTTTTATCGGCGCCATCTTCTGTCTGCAGGAAGTCAGAAGTAGCAGAAACCCTCTATCAGGCCACGTTCACACGTTCAGTATTTTACCTCAGTATTTGTAGGAAAAAACAGGAGTGGAACAATCAGAGGAAAAGTATAATAGAAACAAATCACCACTTCTGAATTTCTCACCCACTCCTGATTTGGCTTACAAATACTGAGGTAAAATACGGACCAAATACTGAACGTGTGAATGTGGCTTTAGGCTGGTTTCACACATCCTGATATTTCTGGTACCGGAAAAACCATTAGTGGAGATATCCTTGTCTGTGTGTGTAATACGTGTGGCAACTGTGTGCCGCCCATGTGCCGCATCAGTACCACACGGACGGCCGCCGGGGAAGAAGCGCTACAGTAAGCACTGTTCCCCGGCCAGGGGCGCACCTAAAATTAAGCAAGTTGATCACTTTGCCTCAGGCGGCATTGAGTCCCTGAAGAAGTGTAAAGATCGATGTTTCAAATATATTCCTATTTAAAAGTGTATGTATTTTACATGTGCGTCAGGTTAGGCTAGTAAAGAGTAAACCAGATTTATTTGTACTGTTTTTACTCCGGGGGGCGCCATTTTGCAGTTCGCCTCATGCAGCAGAGAGGCTAGTTTCACCCCTGTCTACAACTTATCTCCCAAAAAACAAGATCTCAAATGGCTATGCCGACTGAAAAGTAAAAAACAACAGGACAAAAATAAAAAATCACACTGATCGAGGGGTGCCTGAATGCTGGAGTGAAGCACTCAATTCATACAGGGATAAAGTTCCCAGTTCTGCCTATCATTGGTGGTCCCCGAAGACAGACCCTGTTGATTAACAAGTTAACTGTTGTGAACATATTGGAGATGACTTCGGAGCTGAAGCTCCCTCTGGTGGTTGCTGAGGGTATTGAACCTATTTTGAACAGCAAAAATCCACCACCTGCAACTGATTGGTTACCAGGTGGGACGGACTGGCTTGATATAAGTGAGTTGACCTCCCATGGTCCTTGCCGGTGATCAATTGTTTTTCCTGGTCTAGGTTGGAATTCAGCTTGCTTTTCTGCTGTCTCCTGCTTGCATTCAGATAAGTCACTTTCAGTTATTTTTTTTTACTGTGGTTTGATTTTCCTTGCTTTTTTGCTGCATTGCTTTTTTACTTCAGCCGGGTCCCTTTGGGGGGCTTGGGCTGGTCTCCCTTCGCTTTTTGTATTTGTTCATTTGCTCAGTTCTTGTGATATTTTACTGCTGGGTAGCTACATGTCCACACCAGAGATCTGATATAGGTGGTCGAGACTGTGTGGTCTCAGTATTTTTGGATTCAGAAGTGTTGGAGTTTTTCATAGGGTTTTTCTGGGTTGCAGACAGTATTCTCTCCTGTGCTGTCCTATCTAGACAGTTTTGGGCCCCAGCATTTGCTCAATCTATTTTCTGTTTGTGTTCGTGTTTTCATCTTGTCTAACCTCCATTATATGTTTGGGGGCTTCCTATTCTTTTGGGGCTCTCCTCTGGGGCAGTTAGCTTTCCCCTTTCCATCTTCAGGGATAGCTATCTCTCTGGCTGTGACGAGGCGTCTAGGGCACCGTAGGAATGTCCCACGGCTGCTTCCAGTTGTGCGGTTAGTTTAGGGGTCTGCAACCTATTAGTTTCCAACCTCTCTGGTGTTTGGCTGCCTATGCGGTTATCTGATCCTGCCTCCTCAGCTACCAAAACATAACAGTTAACGCCTGTTCTGTGAGTAGATACAAATTTGTTTTCACAAGACAACCACATTAAATGATTATTTGTGACAATAAGTTCAGTGTACTCCAATATTATGCTATGTAAAGCACTATGGTGAAATCTGATGATGATGATGAGTATTCAAAAATAACAGGGCTGCCTGTTGAAAGATGCCCTTTATTAATCTAATAATAAGGATAAACGGTCAATGAGCATTTCTCATGTCGATGACTGTAATCACTTTTAATCATTACCAAATGTCCTTGTCCATACTGCTGGGAATGTGCATTTATACATTTCATGGTTTCAGAAACTGATCGATTAAAAGAGCAAGCAAAACACAGAGCTTTAAATAATGGATGAAGTTTTAAAATTTGAAGTGTAGCATGATCAGCAAATTTGATCTGGTCTATTCATTATTTCCCTCTGTTTGACATGTCATCTTGTGACAGTGCTTTCTGCACAATTGTAGCCTGGTCAATTTGGTTTAAAGGGTTAATAACTAGATTTTGCTAAACAGTCACATTTTATGTAAAATTGGACAAATTCATATTCTTATATCTAGTAATGTGATATTTTACTTCATTAGTCCATAATCTACTATATAATTGTCTAATTTATAACTTCAGTCTGTAACGGAAATCGCCTGTCACAGAACCTGTTAGAGAGCAGTTCTATGAGCAATAACATTTAATGATAATGTATATATTTTACCTGGAAAATCCTGTGTATTCATTGCATTATTCTTAAATCTTCATAAATAAACTACATACGGTACATATTCTAGAATACCCGATGCGTTAGAATCGGGCCACCATCTAGTTGCAATATATTTAGCCATTAATAAACTACAAAAAATGGCCGGAGCCACAGAGCCTTTGTAAATCCTTTGTAAGTGGTGCAGTCTGGAACAATATACAACTAATAACTATATACAAAAATAGTAACTGCATACACCAATGTACAAATGTAGACAATAATGTTTTATTCATAATCACGAATATCATCAACTTTTATAAAAAATCAAAAAGGGTAATATAGATTCCAATAAAGAATGGTGTATATATCACAGCACAAACATAATAAATGACACTGTAAGATCACTAATAGCTCAAAGTAGAAAATACAAACAAATAATCTAAAATAAGATACATAGTGCCTGTAGACATTAAATACACAATATAGACAACAAAAACACAATACAGACAACAAAATCACAATACATATGTCAAATACACAATACACACAGCAAACATACAATACAGACAAGTACCCAATACAAATATCAAATACACAATATAGACATCAAATACACAATACAGACAACAAAAACACAATAACAATAAAAACACAATGCAGACATCAAATACCCAATACAGACTGCAAATACACAATAACATGTCATATACACATAACAAATGCACAATAAAAACATCAAATACAAAATACAGATATCATCAGTCAGGTTAGCGAGAAATGGGTCTGCGTCATAAGCCTCCTTAATGGTCTTCCATAAGTCCTTATTCTGGACGACTCTGACAAAGTTGTCATCCGACAAAATGGTCTTGGAAGGGGTCCCAGGTACGGAATCCGTGGCATGGATTCGGAACAGCAAACATACAATACAGACAAGTACCCAATACAAATATCAAATACACAATATAGACATCAAATACACAATACAGACAACAAAAACACAATAACAATAAAAACACAATGCAGACATCAAATACACAATACAGACTGCAAATACACAATAACATGTCATATACACATGACAAATGCACAATAAAAACATCAAATACAAAATACAGACATCAATCACACAATATAGACAAATACACAATACAGACAATGAACACACAATACAGACATTAAATACACAATACAGACAAATACACAAATAGCACAGACATGTCACCGACTGTGGTAACTATTGGACAATTGTGCTCATACCTCATGCCAGCAAAATACTACTGAAGATCCTACAAAGATAGCAACAGCCTAAAGCCCCCGTCTCACACAGCGATCTCGCTAGCGAGATCGCTGCTGAGTCACTAGTTTTGTGACGCAGCAGCGATCTCCCCAGCGATATCGCTGTGTGTGACATTCAGCGACGATCAGCCCCCCTGCTGGGTATCGCTGATCGTCGCTGAATGTCCTGGACATTTTTTTGATCGCTGGTCTCCCGCTGACAGGCATGCATCGCTGTGTGTGACAGGCGGGAGACCAGCGATCCGCTGGTAACCAAGGTACACAGCGGGTTTCCAGGCGTGGGACTGTGCCTGGAAACCTGCTGTGTACCTTGGATACCAGCGCCCTGATGCAGGGAGCTGGTAACCAAGGTACACAGCGGGTTTCTAGGCACCGCGCAGCGCCACGAAACCCGATGTGTACCTTGGTTACCAGCTCCCTGCATCAGGGCGCTGGTATCCAACGTACACTGCGGGTAACTAAGCGATGTTTACCCGCAGTGTCGCTGTGCTGATCGCTGCCTGAGCTGCCTGTTTGGCAGCTCAGCAGCGATCATGTAGCGATACACCAGCGATCCTGACAAGTGCATATCGTTGTCGGGATCGCTGGTGTATCGCTATGTGAGACCCAGGCCTTACTTTGAAAAGATCTGCCGAAGGAACAATCAGGATACAGAAAAGGCAGAGGAACAAGAGATGTGATTGCTAACATTAGATGGATTGTCACGATCTACAAGGGTCGATCCAGCGGACGGCACAGCAAACACCAACAGCGGGATGGAAAAAGGGAGAGGAAGGCCCTAACAACAGGGAACGAGGGATGGGGCACCTCCTTGCACAGCCTGTGCCTATCCTTAAGCTCACCTAATGCCCTATGCAGGTCCTTCCACCTCGCCGCACTCACGTGCCTGGTCCCTAGCTGTCACCTCACTATACCTTGGCTAGTGCACTGGCCGGCAAGGACGCTAGCTTCACCACTGCAGATGGTGAAAACACAGGGGGTAGTGACAAGCACGAGATGAACGAAGACAGGGAACAAGAAAACTTAGCTTTCAAGCTTCAGCTGCAAGCTCCACACAACAGAGCATACAGACATTAAGAAGCTGGTACACGCTAGCTCCAGAGAGTTCACGACTCCTCGACTGGTTTTCAGAGACAAACTGTAACAATTATGTGGGTACTATGGAATCTGATTGCGTGGGAGAAAACCAACCTGAGACCAAAGCTGAAGGTAAACAAGTGTATTTAACAAAGTAGAAGTGTAGCAAAACTAACAGAGATCTTCCTACAATTGTAACGAAGTGCACAGCACAATATAGTAAGTTACAGGAAACTGAATAGCAGGGCGCAACCGCTAATATGAACCAGTCCAGCAAAAATATGATGCAGAAATGCACACAGTACTTAAACGTGGAAGTCCGGCATTAATATGTGTGAGAATGCACACAGTACTTAAACATGAAAGTCCAGCATTAATATTTGTGGGACTGCACACAGTACTTAAACGTGGAAGTCCAGAAATACACAAGTGGAGCGTTAACAAGAGAAGGTCTCTAAAGAATCTTTTAGGGCTAAAAAGTCCCGCTCAAGTCCAGCACCGCAGCCCAACAGACACAGTCCAAGAGGAGATAAAGAAGTCAGAACCTATACTGACCACAACACTTCCAGAGGCGAGCAGCTCCACACTAGTAGTCCAGACAATAGGTAACCCCGGTCAGGATAAATGAGCACACAGAGGACAGAAGGGAGCTGGACATGGAGAGGTAGAGCACCGAGTAACGAGCAGCAGCAGCAGGGAGTCCTCTAGCAGACAGGCTGAAGCTCAGGAGCCAACAGCAACAAAATACTCAGGCAAGGAGGATCTCCTTACCCAGACTTAAATAGCAGACAGACAGGAAGTTCAGGGGCAGGGCAAAGTATCAGACTCCATCTTGGACCAGGGCGAAAACAGGCTCCAAGGAACATCCGGAATCCTTACATTACTCCCACCTTGGAAGCGGCCTCAGGACGATCCAGGACCATGTTTCCCAGGATATTTCTGATGGAATAAAGCAATGTTTTGAGGAGCACAGATATTACTTACAGGCTCCCATGAGTTCTCCTCAGATGAATATCCCTACCACTTATTGAGGTACTGCAGCTGATTCCTATGGATCCTAGAGTCCAGAATTTTCTCCATGAAAAATTGTTCTTGTCCATCCACCAACACAGGCTGAGGAGGAGGCATAATACGACCCTGAAAAGTATTCGGAGACACTAATTTTAATAGGGAGACATGAAACACAGGATGTACCTTCATGGTCCTTGCAAGGTAACTTCAGACGACAGGCAACAGATCTCACGATCCCAGAGATCTTGAATGGGGAGATGAATTTTTGTCCCAGTTTCTGTGATGGAACAATCAATCTCAAATTTTTCTTGGATAACCACACAGAGTCCCCTACCTTGAACATAGGTCCAAGCCTCCGAAACCTATCAGCAGATCTCTTATATCTCTCCTGTGCAGTAGATAGCGATTCCTTCAGAATTTCCAGATTCTGTTTCATCGTCGCTAACCTTTCATGAGCAGCAGGCACCAGTGCATCGATCGGGGATCTGGGAAGAATACTAGGATGATAACCCTGGTTGGAAAAGAAGGGTGTTACCTTAGTAAATGTGCTCTGTGAGTTGTAACAAAATTCTGCTAGCGGAAGCAACTCCAACCAGTCGTCCTGTGAATGACTAATATTGCATCGAAGATACTATTCCAGAGTCTGATTAGTTTGCTCCGTCTGCCCATTAGTCTGAGGATGACACGCAGAAGACAGACAAACATTAACATCAAGCGCAGAACAGAATCCCTTCCAGAACCCGGACGCAAACTGCACTCCCGGATCAGAGATGATTTCATCTGGAACTCCATGCAGCCGGAACACACTCTGGATGACCAGATGCACCGTCTCCTTGGCTGATGGAAGACCAGTACAAGGAATGAAGTGGGCAGCCTTAGTAAGGCGATCTATTTTCTCCAGGATCAAATTCTTTCCCACAAAGTTGGGTAATTCCACTATAAAATCCATAGAAATAGACCCCCAAGGGTGAGAGAGGACGGTTAATGGCTGCAGCATCCAGTAGGTGATACACGAGGAGTCTTAAAGCGTGCACATACCACACAAGAGAGAACATAGCTCTTCAATCCTTCAGACAGGTAGGCCACCAAAAGAAACGGCTCAGGGACTCCTGTGTCTTTTGTACCCCCTGATGACCAGCCAACTTAGAGTCATGGACAAACTTGAAGACCTCCGGGACATATAAACGTCGATCCCGAACCCACATACCATTCTTGAGAACTAAGTCCACATCATCAGTCAGGTTAGCGAGAAATGGGACTGCGTCATAAGCCTCCTTAATGGTCTTCCATAAGTCCTTATTCTGGACGACTCTGACAAAGTTGGCATCCGACAAAATGGTCTTGGAAGGGGTCCCAGGTACGGAATCCGTGGCATGGATTCGAAACAAAGCATCTGCTTTCCCATTACGTGAACCTGGATGGCCTAACTCTGGGATTCTGGGAGGCTTCTTATAGCCTCATTGTGGGGCCATTCCCTGTCGCTTATACTCTGACCCTTGGCCGAGTGTGTTTGACCCTGTTGTGCCTGTGCCAGTGCTTTGTGCCTGTGCTACGTTACGTCTGTCTGGTTCTGATTTGGCTGAGTCCCTGTTATGAGTTTTTGCCTGCCCCTTTTGTACTGTGCTGCCCTCTCTGTGTATGACCCCTTGGGTATGTCCTGACTACTCTCCGCCTTCTTCTCTTGTACTGCGCTGTCCTCTCTATGTATGACCCTTTGGCTATGTCCTGACTATCCATTCTGTCTTATCCTTTGGTAACTTCGTCCTGTAGTTACCTTTCTAGGAGTTTTCCTTCAGCTCCTAGCTCTCCGGAGCTTAGGCCACGCCCTCAGCAGTCAAGTGCTTCAGGTCCTATCTGGCCTGAAGCAATCTCTTTCTGCTCCTGCTTCCTCTGAGAGACCTGTGGCCGGCTCTGCCCCTTGGCAGTAACATGCTTCAGGTCCTGTTTGTCTGAATCACCTATCTTCACCGCTGCTGCCCACCCCACAGGTATCTTTGGGCACAGTCTGTTTTTCTCAGGACACATGCACTGGCTCAGTGAGCAAGTGTAGTGCGGTGTTCCTGACAGGAGGCCCTTTTAGCTAATCCAAATCATTTGTGATAAAACTGTGTTGCATTGAGGAGTCAGGAGGCCCCATTTGCTCTTGAAAATCGTAAAGCCTAATATAGGGGTTTAGCCAGAAGGCCTTATATGCTAATCCAAATAGTTTGGAATAAAATGGTGTTGCAGTGAGGAATCAGGAGGCCCCATTTGCTCTTAAAAATCATTGATCCTAATATTGGGGTTCAGCCAGGAGGCCCAATTTGCTAATCCAAATCATTTGGGATAAAATTGTGTTGCAGTGAGGAATTAGGAGGCCCCATTTGCTCTTAACAATTGTTAGTCCTAATATTGGGGTTCAGCCAGGAGGCCCTATTTGCTAAACCGAATCTTTGGGCTAAAACTGTGTTAGTCAGGAATCATGAGGCCCTGTTGGCTCTTAAAAATCATTAGTCCCAATATTGGGGTTCAGCCAGGAGGCCCTATTTGTTAATCCAAATCGTTTGGGATAAAGCTGTGTTGCAGTGAGGAATCAGGAGGCCCCATTTGCTCTTAAAAAAATGTTAGTCCCAATATTGGGAATCAGAAGAAAAAATCCAGCGCAGTGCAGTTAAATGAATTAAAAGTCCAGAATTTATTGTAGAATCATAAAAATGAAGACATAATAACGGGCAGCTCTGGCCAGTGTGGATGAAACCAACGCGTTTCAGCTCACAAGAACCTTAATCATGATTAATCCATGATCAATCCATGATTGGCCTTCCAGTTAACCATTTGATTTGTGATATTCTGACATGGTGGAATTCCACTCTGCACATGTTTTAGCGACTGTGGCAGCAACAATGAGCCCTGGTGCAGTATGTCCTTTTGCATAGCCTGAGCCAACACAATACGGACGTGGTGCAAATCACGCTTGCAGAGTGGGAACAGAAGAACGACATTTCAAAATGGCTGCTAAGATGGTTAGCGCTGATGAAGCATCACTATTCCGGTCATGTACATGCTGGAACACACTTTAAATAGCCTGCGGGAGGAGGTGCTGGTCCCAGAGGAAGAGGAGGAAGCAGAGGGGGATGCGGAAAGGATAACAATATCTCTACGTTGCAGACTGTCATCGTACAAGCGGGTGCCATGGGAGGGTGGACTACATCAAATCGAGGGGGGCTCATGGTACCAGACAAACTGTTAATGAAGGTGCAGGAGCCGAGGACCAAATTGAGGAGGACGAAGAGGAAGAAGTGATGGATGCACAATAATCAGGAGATGAAGAGGATAATGATCCACACTCTGTTGCCCATGTTTGGTTGAAGGGGAGAGAGGAAGCAGCCTTAAGTGTTACCCTGCTACCAACACACATGGACTTGGACCTCATGGAAGCGCCGGACATATGAGCGACTACTTGCTGCACTATATTCAACATGATGCCCATATTCTTACGGTTAAAAATAGTGCTGACTACTGGGTTGCCACTCTGTTAGATCCACGGTACAAGAGTAAATTTTTTAAGATGCTTCCCCCCCCCTTAAAAGTGACATGTGCATGTTGGAGTATTGAAACACGCTTGTAGATAATCTTAAGGGTGTGAGGCAAACAGTGTGCATCGCAGTTCTAGACTTCCAACCCTGGGAACGTCAAGGCGTCACCGCAAAAACATTAGCAGAAACAGCAGCAGTGTAAGTGACATAAGAAATTTCTGTGAGTAATTTCACACATTTTTTAGACCAGCCTGTGCACCAGCAGAACAGAGTACAAGTCTGACACATTGTGAACGACTGGAGAGGATGGTGCAGAATATCTTAAGCTCAATTTCAATGCCATCAAGGGGATTTTGGACCCTTTTGCATTTTGATAACAATAAATCAAAAGACAGCGCCTCAGTCAGTGGTGAAAATCAAATCTTACATTTATTCTGCCTCCTGTGGCGACGTTTCGGTCCGAAGACCTTTTTCAAGCACAGTCGAAACGTCACCACAGGAGGCAGAATAAATGTAAGATTTGCTTTTCACCACTGACTGAGGCGCTGTCTTTTGATTTATTGTTATGGAACCTGCTCCGGGATGGACTCCCTGGCTTTGACGTGCGCCTTTTTTTTGTCTTATATAGACTTGAATCTTTAGAGGGTGCGGTTCAACTTTTTGTATTTTGACATTAGTGCCTTTTGCATTTTGGTCTTCAAAAATGGAAGAGAGGCCTCAGCTTGCCTGTCACGCATTGGATGTTTTGTCATGTTCGACAGCCAGTGTTCTTTCAGAATGTGTGTTCAGCGCTGCTGGTGGTGTCCTGACGATTAAGCGCATCCAGATGTCCCCTGAAAGTTTAGGCTGCCTAACTTTCATCACTTGGTTCCTAACAATATATAGGTTATCACAAAAACTAAGCAATGTCTCAGTTTAGAAAAATATTTTTATGGGCATTAAACATTAAAAAATACTAAGGTGCCTAATGGCTCTTAATATACCACAAATAAAAGGCCAAATGCAAAGTGCCAAAGTGCCTGTAAACAATACCAGCATAAAATTGGTAAATAATGAGCCAGTGGGTCACCATTACATGAACCAAGGCAAAGTGCCTAAGTGTATATAATCATTGCTAGCTAATGCTAAAAAAAAGTGCTTATATGAAATTCATTACCTCAGTAGGGGAACCGCAAAAGACCTGCCACCCACCCCAACGTATGTTTCGATATATTCTTCTTCCGAGGGCGTGGTTGACAGAGGGAGATGGGAATGTATTTATTATACCCACAAGCCAATCAATGCTCACAAGTACCCCACATGATCAAGCTCAGAGTAAAATAACCAATTGTTTTCAATTGTATTATTCCAGAATTAGGACCTTTCCGGTTACATGACCTTATTTTCTTACTGAACATGTCAGAGACTGATATTATTGAAGTGCATTGCGCTCCAACCAGCGAGAGTGCACGCCCAGTGACCTCAGGGATGTAATTGATTATAAAGAAAATAAAGTCTTTAAATGGCAATTGAAGAAAAAGAATGTGCATCAGACAAGGCAACGTGAATCATCCTTTAGCTCTGTATCAACTGTCTCTGGTGTCAATGCATCCTGTATTGATCAAGCATCTAATACTACTACAGGATATAGAACACGACATAATGGGTCAAGAAGACAGGCTGATATTTTTACCAGGGCCTCCAGACACAGAGATGATCATCCAAAGGTAATTAATCTATCAGGACATAATCTAATGGAGATCCAGATTAGGATTTTGGAGAAAGGACTTACCTTTTCTCCATATCATAGATCTGCTATTGAGGATGATTTATCTTCTACTGAGGAAAGGGAAGCCTTGGCCAATCTTGAAGTAATTTGGCACCTTAGTATTTTTTAACCCCTTCCTGACCTGTGACGCTACGTAGGAGTCATGAAAGTCGGTGCTTTCCCAACCTGTGACGCCTATGTGGCATCATGGGGAGATTGCGCTCCTGCGGGTCGGGTGACCGGGGTCACTGAAAGGCCACCGGACCTGCAGGTACAGGAGGACTTGTAGTTCACCCCAGGGGTGGTGGCTTTGCCCCCCCGTGGCAACGATCGCTCTGAAAGTAAAACAGCCAATCAGAGCAATTGTAATATTTCACCAATGAAACTTGGTGAAATACTACAATCCAGCCATGGCTAATGCTGCCATATCATCGGCCATGGCTGGAGACCACGATCTGCCCCCCCCAGGACTGATGGTGGCGATCTGCCGCCGTCAGTCTTTCCTCCCCTAAGTCCTGTCCTCCGCCCTCCCCGTGGTCCAATCCCACTCCCTCCCCCAGGTACCTCCCGAGTTCCAGTATCTCTCCCGTGTCCCTCCGTCTTCTCCCATTGGCGCCGCCATCTTCCAAAATGGCGGGCGCATGCGCAGTGCGCACTCCGAATCTGCCGGTCGGCAGATTCATTAATTCATTCCAGGTACATTTTGATCGCTGTGATAGACCCTATCACAGTGATCAAATTAAAAAAAATAGTAAATAACCCCCCCCTTTAACAGTTAGGGAAAAATAATAAAATAAAGAAAATATATTTATTTTTATTTTTCCACTAGCGTTAGGGTTAGGGTTAGAATTAGGGTTAGGGTTAGAATTAGGGTTGGGATTAGGGTTGGGGTTGGAATTAGGGTTATTGTTGGAATTAGGGTTAGGGTTGGAATTAGGGTTAGGGTTAGGATTGGAATTAGGGTTAGGGTTGGAATTAGGGTTAGAGATTAGGAGTGTGTTGGGGTTAGGGTTGGGATAAGGGTTAGGCTTGTTGAGATAAGGGTTAGGCTTGTGGTTAGGGTTATGGTTAGGGGTGTGTTGGGGTTAGGCTTGTGGTTATGGTTATGGTTGGGATTAGGGTTAGGGTGTGTTGGGGTTAGGGTTGGAGTTAGAATTGAGGGGTATCCACCGTTTAGGCACATCAAAGGCTCTCCAAACGCGACATGGAGCCACCATTGATTCCAGCCAATTTTGCGTTCAAAAAGTCAAACGGTGATCCCTCCATTCCGAGCCCCGACGTGTGCCCAAACAGTGGTTTTCCCCCACATATGGGTATCAGTGTACTCAGGAAAACTTGCACATCAACTTTGGGGGTCTAATTTCTCCTGTTACCCTTGGGAAAATAAAAAATTGGGGGCTAAAAAAATATTTTCACCGCTCTGCATTATAAACTTCAGTGAAGCACTTGGGGGTTCAAAGTGCTCACCACAGATCTATATAAGTTCCTTGGGGGGTCTAGTTTCCAAAATCAGGTCACTTGTGGGGGGTTTCTACTGTTTAGGCACATCAGGGGCTCTGCAAACCTAACATGATGCCCGCAGACCATTCCATCAAAATCTGCATTTCAAAACGTCACTACTTCCCTTGCGAGTCCCAACGTGTGCTCAAACAGTGGTTCCCCCCCACATATGGGGTACCAGCGTACTCAGGACAAACTGGACAACAACTTTTGGGGTCCAAATTCTCCTGAAAAAACAAAAATGGAGGGCACCATAAACAATTATATCAATTAGAAGCAGGGGATCTGCCAGTAGCATGTAAATAAAACCAATTAAAACCATAATGCCCAAACCATAATTATTTTGGGCATTATGGTTTTAATTGGTTTTAAATTGTGTGTGTTTTGCATATGCCAATAAAATTTGCACTTTGTACTATACATTTGACATTTTTTGGGTGATCGCCGCTTAAGCATGCCCTTTTCTCTTTGACAGGTCCTATTTCTCTTCTTACCCTTGTGAAAATAAAAAATGCGGGCTAAAAAATGATTTTTGAGGAAAAAAATGATTTTTTATTTTCATGGCTCTGCTTTATAAACTTCTGTAAAGCACTTTGGGGTTCAAAGTGGTCACCACACATCTAGATAAGATCCCTGGGGGTCTAGTTTCCATAATGGGGTCACTTGAGGGGGAACTCCAATGTTTAGGCACACAGGGGCTCTCCATACGCGTCATGGTGTCCGCTAATGATTGGAGCTAATTTTACATTCAAAAGGTCAAATGGCGCTCATTCCCTTCCGAGCCCTGCCGTTCACTCAAACAGTGGTTTATGACCACATATGAGGTATTGGTGCACTCAGGAGAAATTGCCCAACACATTTTTGGATCCATTTTATCCTGTTGCCCATGTGAAAATGAAAAAATTGAGGCTACAAGAAAATTTTTGCAAAAAAAAGTACTTTTTCATTTTTATGGATCAATTTGTGAAGCACTTGGGGGTTCAAAGTACTCACTATGCATCTAGATCAGTTCCTTGGCAGGTCTAGTTTCCAAAATGGGGTCACTTGTGGGGGAGCTCCAAAGTTTAAACACACAGGGGCTCTCCAAACTCGACATAGTGTCCGCTAACGATTGGAGCTAATTTTCCATTCAAAAAGTCAAATGGCGCTCCTTCCCTTCCGAGTCCTGCTGTGTGCCCAAACAGTGGTTGTCCCCCACATATGGGGTTTCAGCGTACTCAGGACAAATTAGTAAACAACTTTTGGGGTCCACTTTCTCCTTTTACCCTTGAGAAAATAAAAAAATTGTTGCTAAAAATAATTTTTGTGACTAAAAAGTTAAATGTTCAATTTTTCCTTCCATGTTGCTTCTGCTTCTGTAAAACACATGAAGGGTTAATAAAATTCTTGAATGTGGTTTTGATCAGCTTGAGGGATGCAGTTTTTAGAATGCTGTCACGTTGGGGTATTTTCAGCCATATAGACCCTTCAAACTGACTTCAAATGTGAGGTGGTCCCTAAAAAATGGTTTTGTAAATTTTGTGGTAAAAATGAGAAATCGCTGGTCAACTTTTAACCCTTATAACTTCCTAACCAAAAAAATTTTGTTTCCAAAATTGTGCTGATATAAAGTAAACATGTGGGAAATGTTATTTAGTAACTATTTTGTGCCACATAACTGGTTTAATAGAATAAAAATTAAAAATTTGAAAATTACAAAATTTTCAAAATTTTCACAAAATTTCCAATTTTTTCACAAATAAATGCAAAAATTATTAACCTAAATTTATTACTAACATAAAGCCCAATATAAATAGACAAAAAAAGGACCAGCACATCTAAGCTAGTGTGAATAGGCGCCAACCAAAAAAAGTATACAATTCAAAAATATTAAGGTTTGCACCATAACTTACCAAGAATGATTACTCTAGAGCAGAGGCCTCAAACACGCGGCCCTCGGGCGGCATGCGGCCCCTGAGGTAGGCATCTGCGGCCCGCGGTGCACCACATGTCTCATGCTCACTACCGCATTCAGGAGCGCGCTCATTCCCTGAGGCAGGTAGAAGGTGGAAGGCGCGCATTCAGGAACATGCAATGGCTGTTCTGTGTGCAGAGGACCTGGGATGAGGTCACAGGAGGGGAGGAGTCAGGGGTCACACGGTCAGGCTCCTCCGTGTATGCAGGACGCTGCTGTCTCTCCTGGTTGTCATGGTGCTGGATGAGGGTAAGTTTATGTGTGGGGTCAGGAGGGGTTTTTAGGGTGGATGTAGCAGAGCCGTGTGTGTACGAGGTGGACGGAGCAGAGCCGTTTGTGTATGAAGTGTATGGAGCGCAGCATGAAGTGTATGGAGCGGGGTGTATGGAGCAGAGCAGCGTGTGTACGAGGTGTACGGAGCGGAGCTGTGTGTGTATAAGGTGTACGTAGCAGACCGGCGTGTGTACGAGGTGTACAGAGCGGAGCCGTGTGTTTACAAGGTGTACGGAGCAGAGCCGTGTGTGTACGAGGTGTACGGAGCAGAGCCGTGTGTGTAAGAAGCGGAGCCGCTTGTGTACGAGGTGTACAGAGAGGAGCCGTGTGTGTACGAAGTGTATGGAGCGCAGCATGAAGTGTATGGAGCGGGGTGTATGGAGCAGATCAGCGTGTGTACAAGGTGTACGGAGCGGAGCCGTTTGTGTATAAGGTGTATGTAGCAGACCCGCGTGTACGAGGTGTACGGAGCGGAGCCGTGTGTGTACAAGGTGTACGGAGCAGAGCCGCGTATGTACGAGGTGTACGGAGCAGAGCCGCATGTGTACGAGATGTACGGAGCAGAGCCGTGTGTGTACGAAGTGGATGGAGCGTAGCCGTGTGTGTACGAGGTGGACAGAGCAGAGCCATGTGTGTACGAGGTGGATGGAGTGGAGCCATGTGTGTACAAGGTGGACGGAGAGGAGCCGTGTGTGTACGAAGTGTATGGAGCGCAGCATGAAGTGTATGGAGCGGGGTGTATGGAGCAGATCAGCGTGTGTACAAGGTGTACGGAGCGGAGCCGTTTGTGTATAAGGTGTATGTAGCAGACCCGCGTGTACGAGGTGTACGGAGCGGAGCCGTGTGTGTACAAGGTGTACGGAGCAGAGCCGCGTATGTACGAGGTGTACGGAGCAGAGCCGCGTGTGTACGAGATGTACGGAGCAGAGCCGCGTGTGTACGAAGTGGATGGAGCGTAGCCATGTGTGTACGAGGTGGACAGAGCAGAGCCATGTGTGTACGAGGTGGATGGAGTGGAGCCATGTGTGTACGAGGTGGACGGAGAGGAGCCATGTGTGTACGTGGTGGATGGAGCCATGTGTGTACAAGGTGGATGGAGCGGAGCCGTGTGTGTACGAAGTGTACAGAGAGGAGCCATGTGTGTACGAGGTGGACGGAGCAGAGCCATGTGTGTACCTGGTGGATGGAGCGGAGCCGTGTGTGTACGATGTGGACGGAGCGGACCGTGTGTGTACGAGTATTAAGTACAGCATTGTACTGTATTAAACTTGGAAAAAATGCGGCCCTCCAGCTTAAATTTTTTTTATGTGCAGCCCATTTACTCTGTCGAGTTTGAGACCCCTGCTCTAGAGCATAGGAACTGCATTGCTGCATAGAATTTTTTTTTTTAAAAAAGCGCTATATGATGTATATATGAAATATGTATCTGCAAAACTTGCTATGAAAAAATGAAGGCTTTAAGCGCATAGATTGGCCAATATATGTATGCCCAATTAACACGTCACGGTGTCCTTCGTCAATTGGGTCACTATCCTGTTATGTCACCTCTCTTGGGCAAAAAGCCTACAATTTAAGGGGCAGGAATAGACCAGCTAATCTGATTAAAATCACTTGTGGCATACATATATTGGCCAATCTATGAACATGTGCACTCACTCCCAAAAGCCACAGTTAATTTTAATCAGATTAGCTGGTCTATTCCTGCCCCATAAATTGTAGGCTTTTTGCCCAAGAGAGGTGACATAACAGTATAGTGACCCAATTGACGAAGGACACCGTGACGTGGTAATTGGGCATACATACAGTACAGACCAAAAGTTTGGACACACCTTCTCATTCAATGATTTTTCTGTATTTTCATGACTATGAAAATTGTAGAATCACACTGAAGGCATCAAAACTATGAATTAACACATGTGGAATTATACATTACACTTAACAAAAAAGTGTGAAACAACTGAAAATATGTCTTATATTCTAGGTTCTTCAAAGTAGCCACCTTTTGCTTTGATTACTGCTATGCACGCAGAAAAGGTGAGCGGATGGACTCTACATGCCTGGTTCCCACCGTGAAGCATGGAGGAGGTGGTGTGATGATGTGGGGTGCTTTGCTGGTGACACTGTTGGGGATTTATTCAAAATTGAAGGCATACTGAACCCGCATGGCTACCACAGCATCTTGCAGCAGCATGCTATTCCATCCGGTTTGCGTTTAGTTGGACCATCATTTATTTTTCAACAGGACAATGACCCCAAACACACCTCCAGGTTGTGTAAGGGCTATTTGACCAAGGAGGAGAGTGTTGGGGTGCTACGCCAGATGACCTGGCCTCCACAGTCACCAGACCTGAACCCAATCGAGATGGTTTGGGGTGAGCTGGACCGCTCATCGCATCAATTTTGAATAAATCCCCAACAGTGTCACCAGCAAAGCACCCCCACACCATCACACCACCTCCTCCATGCTTCATGGTGGGAACTAGGCATGTAGAGTCCATCCGTTCACCTTTTCTGCGTGCAAAGCAGTAATCAAAGCAAAAGGTGGCTACTTTGAAGAACCTAGAATATAAGACATATTTTCAGTTGTTTCACACTTTTTTGTATAATTCCACATGTGTTAATTCATAGTTTTGATACCTTCAGTGTGATTCTACAATTTTCATAGTCATGAAAATACAGAAAAATCTTTGAATGAGAAGGTGTGTCCAAACTTTTGGTCTGTATTGTATATTGGCCAATCTATGCGCTAAGAGCCTTCGTTTTTCATAGCAAGTTTTGCAGATACATATTTCATATATACAGTTAGGTCCATATATATTTGGACAGAGACAACATTTTTCGAATTTTGGTTCTAGACATTACCACAATGAATTTCAAACAAAACAATTCAGATGCAGTTGAAGTTCAGACTTTCAGCTTTCATTTGAGGGTATCCACATTAAAATTGGATGAAGGGTTTAGGAGTTTCAGCTCCTTAATGTGCCACCCTGTTTTTAAAGGGGCCAAAAGTAATTGGACAGATTAAATAATTGGAAATAAAATGTTCATTTCTAGTACTTGGTTGAAAACCCTTTGTTGGCAATGACTGCCTGAAGTCTTGAACTCATGGACATCACCAGACGCTGTGTTTCCTCCTTTTTGATGCTCTGCCAGGCCTTCACTGCGGTGGTTTTCAGTTGCTGTTTGTTTGTGGGCCTTTCTGTCTGAAGTTTAGTCTTTAACAAGTGAAATGCGTGCTCAATTGGGTTGAGATCAGGTGACTGACTTGGCCATTCAAGAATATTCCACTTCTTTGCTTTAATAAACTCCTGGGTTGCTTTGGCTTTACGTTTTGGGTCATTGTCCATCTGTAGTATGAAACGACGACCAATCAGTTTGGCTGGATCTGAGCACACAGTATGGCTCTGAATACCTCAGAATTCATTCGGCTGCTTCTGTCCTGTGTCACATCATCAATAAACACTAGTGAGCCAGTGCCACTGGCAGCCATGCATGCCCAAGCCATCACACTGCCTCAGCCGTGTTTTACAGATGATGTGGTATGCTTTGGATCATGAGCTGTACCACGCCTTCGCCATACTTTTCTCTTTCCATCATTCTGTTAGAGGTTGATCTTGGTTTCATCTGTCCAAAGAATGTTCTTCCAGAACTGTGCTGGTGTAATGTATGGTGTACAGTTCATATAGCGTCTTGTGCTTGGGTGCGAGGAAAACACATGAGACACAGGTTTGATATAGAAGGACTTGTATTACTTCATACAAGTGGCAAAAATGGTCACACAGTTTGCAGGTACAGAAGCAGGAGACACAGCAGGCCAGAGTAACTTAAGCTCAGCAAAAACTCTCCACAACAGGTTCAGGATCTCTTCTCTGTTACCGTAATTCCATGCAAACGTGGATTTATCAAATAGCAGGTTTCCAGAGTCCACAAGTGTTCCAAAGTTCCTCAGTAGGAAATAGCTGGAGTACAAAGTCCAAGGTTTTCCAGGAGTCAGGTCACAGGCTCACTGCAGGCTTGATTCTGAAGCACTGATTGCTCAGCTGAGGCTGCTTAAGAAGCAAGAGGGAGAGAATCAGGGCGGGAACATGAAAGCTGGAAACTCCATATTGACTGAGGGCAAGATAGCTGCAGCAAGACAGAAAGCAAAATGGCCGACGGAAAAACTGAGTTTCAAGAAACATGTACAAAGAACCTTACATTACTCCCCCCTTAGGGACAACCTCCGGATGACCTCAGACCAGGCTTGTCTGGGTACCTCTGATGAAACTGGCGGAGCAAGCGAGGAGCATTAACGTTATTGACTGGTTCCCATGAGTTGTCCTCCACTGGGTAGCCCTGCCATTTAATCAAATATTGTAACTGATTTCTGTACAACCTGGAATCTAGAATCCTTTCCACCACAAATTCTTCCTGACCATCGACTAGCACTGGGTCAGGGCAAGGAGAAGAACGTCCAGGAAATTGGGTGTTGCAGCCTTTAGTAGGGATACATGAAAGACAGGGTGGATTCTCATAGTTCTGGGCAGTTGAAGACGACAAGCAACGGCACTTATAATTTTACTGATTTTATAGGGTCCAATGTACTTATGTCCCAACTTAGACGATGGAATCCTTAACTTAAGATTTCTGGTTGACAGCCAGACCAAGTCTCCTACCTTGCAAGCTGGTGCAGGTTTACGAAATTTATCTGCTGCTTTCTTGTACCTTTCCTGAGCCAATTCCAGATTTTCCTTTAGAAGATCCATATTCTTTTGTAAAGACGTGATTCTTTCAGCCACTGCTGGCAAGGGCGTTTCTATGGGAAATCGAGGAAGAATGTTAGGATGATAACCTAAATTGGAGTAAAAAGGAGACTGCTTAGTGGAGGCACTCTGAGAGTTGTTATAAGAGAACTCAGCCAGTGGAAGTAGATCCACCCAATCATCCTGTAGGTGGCAGATAAAGCAGCGGAGATACTGCTCCAGGGTCTGATTGGTTCGTTCTGTCTGTCCATTAGTCTGGGGATGAAAAGCAGAAGAAAGGTTTACTTTAATGTCCAATGCGGCACAGAAATTTTCCCAAAACCTTGAAGTGAATTGCACCCCTCGATCCGAAATAACCTCATCCGGTACTCCATGTAAGCGAAATACATTCTTAATCATCAAATCTGATGTCTGTTTTGCAGTGGGTAAGCCGACACAAGGGATAAAATGAGCTGCCTTTGTTAAACGATCAACCACCACTAGAATGGTGTTCTTCCCTTGAGAGGTTGGTAACTCCACAATGAAGTCCATAGAAATGGATCCCCACGGGCGGGACGGGGTGGGAAGGGGTTGCAACAGACCAGTTGGTGAGGAGCGAGGTGTTTTGCATCTTGCACAGACTTCACATGAAGTGACATAGTTTAAAACATCTTTCCTGTAAGTGGGCCACCAAAAGAAACGAGAAAGAAATTCCTGTGTCTTTAGAATTCCTCTATGCCCAGCTATCTTGGAATCGTGGATGAGTTGCAATACTCTCAATCTGACTGTTTCAGGTATATACAGATGTTGTCCCTGAATCCACACACCATTCTTAAAGACAAGACTTACGTCCCTTGGGGGTTGTGCCAACAAGGAATCCGCATGGTATGCTTCCTTGATGTCCTTAAGTAGGTCTTGATTATGAATCACTCCCAGGAATCTAGAGTCAGGAAGAATAGTCTTAGGAGGAGTAAGTGGACGGGTCTCTGCTGAATGAATCCTAGAGAGTGCATCAGCCTTTCCATTGCGCGATCCTGGCCTATAAGAAATTACAAAATTAAATTGGTTTAGGAAAAGATTCCAGCGAGCCTGGCGAGGAGTCAGGCACTTAGCCGACCTGATAAATTCAAGGTTACGATGGTCTGTCAGGACAACTATTTGCTGTGCAGCTCCCTGAAGAAGGTGTCTCCATTCTTTGAAGGCGGCAATAATGGCCAACAACTCTCTATTGCCCACATCGTAGTTCCTCTCAGCCGAAGACAACTGCTGGGAAAAGAAGGCACAGGGATGCAAGACATTCTTCTCACCTGTTCTCTGAGAGAGTATAGCTCCAACGGCACAGTCTGAAGCATCCACCTCTATTATGAAGGCAAGTTCGGGGTTGGGATGTACTAAGATAGGTGCGGTGGTAAATTTATCCTTTAGACGGGAAAATGCTTCCTGGGCTTGGGGGGTCCAGGAGAACCTAGACTCTTTCCGGGTAAGTTGGGTGATAGGTGACACTACCTCAGAGAAATTCCTAATGAAACGTCTATAGAAGTTGGCAAACCCGATGAAGCGCTGCACCTCCTTCACATTTCTAGGAATTGGCCAATCCTTGATGGCTTGGGTCTTGCTTCCATCCATACTAATTCCTTGTGTAGACAGTACATACCCCAGAAATTGAATTTCGGTCCTATGGAATTCACACTTTTCAAGTTTGATGTAAAGATGGTTTTGTCTTAGACGTTCTAAGACCATTCTCACATGTCCATGATGTTCCTCTGTGGAGTTAGAAAAAATTAGAATATCATCCAAATAAATCACCACAAATGTATCTAGGAGATCCCTGAAGATGTCATTCACCAAGTGTTGGAAAGTGGCTGGGGCGGTACTCAGACCAAAAGGCATAACTAGATATTCAAAGTGTCCATAGCGTGACCTGAATGCAGTCTTCCATTCATCCCCAGGTCTAATACGGACCAAGTTATAGACCCCACGGAGATCCAGTTTAGAGAAAATTTTGGCATGCCGCACTCTCTCCAATAACTCAGGGATTAAAGGCAATGGATAACGGTTTCTAATAGTAACCTTATTGAGTTCCCTATAGTCTACGCAGGGTCTCAGAGATCCCTCTTTCTTCTTCACAAAGAAGATGGGTGCACCTGCAGGAGATGAAGAGGGGCGTATGAAGCCCTTGGCTAGATTTTCGTCTATGTAATCCTTTAAAGCCTTTAGCTCGGGCCCCGCCAGGGGGTAGATCTTACCAAAAGGTATCTCTGCTCCAGGCAATAATTCAATTGGACAATCATATGGACGGTGAGGGGGAAGCTGGTCAGCGTTCTTCTTGTCACATAAATCCACATAGTCCTGGTATACAGCTGGTAGTTCAGGGACTGACATGGTTCCTTTAGGAACAGAGCAAGCTGAAACTTCTGGACTCATCTGTTTCTCTGGAAAGTGTAATTCCTTGGTCTCCCAGTTAATGGTAGGGTTCTGAGCCTGCAGCCATGGTAGCCCTAGAATAATGGGAAAGTGGGGAGAAGAGATAAGCATAAAGGACAGTTTCTCTTGATGATCTTTACCCATAAGGACCCTCAAAGGCTCCGTTTCCTGATCCACTGGTCCAGAGGTCAGCAGGGAGCCATCCACAGTCTCCATCTGTACTGGAGTAGCCTTCTTCACTGAACGTATCCCCTGTTTCAGAGCAAAGGAGATATCCATAAAATTTCCACTTGCCCCTGAGTCGATCATAGCAGAGCTAGACACCCAGACTGAGTCAACCCAGAGTTTGATGGAAAGGAAGCAATGAGAATTGTTTTTCTTACAACTCAGCTGGGACACCGCTGAGGAAACTTGAAAAATTGCAGCGTTTACACAGTCATCGTCCTCAGAAGTGACGGAGTTTAAGTCCGAGAAATCAATATCTGTTGCTGCAGATCTCTCTGGAGCCTGAGGCTCGGACCTGACAGATCTCCTCTCGCAACACTCACAGTGAATGACTGCTGCAGTAGTCTTACGAGAACGGCTGGGGCAGTTTATAATGAAGTGCCCTGACTTACCACAGTAGAAACATAGATTTTCCTTTAAACGATGTTCTTTGCGTGCATCACTAACCCGTCTTTGTAAAGAGTCCACCTGCATGGGTTCAGGTTCAGGTTCCCGTGTGATCCTACTCAAAGGTTCCTTAGCTGGGGAGGAAGGTAGGAAAAGGTTAGTGCGATTACTTTCGAACCATCTCTCTTGCCTGCGTTCAGTCAGACGAGCATCAATACGGATGCAGTAGTTAATAAAGTCACCTAACGCAGTGGGAGGGTCGGCACGAGCAAGTTCATCCTTAATCAGTGGAGACAACCCTTTTCGAAAAATAGATTTTTTTGGCGGAACTGTCCCAAGTGGTATCGAGGACCCATCTCCTGAAATCCAAGGCATATTCGGCTACTGAGCGCTTACCTTGGCGCAAAGTTAACATGGCTGCTTCAGCTGTTGCACCTCGATTGGGGTCATCAAACACCTGCCCCATGGCTGAAATGAAAGCATCAAGATAATCCAAACATTCATCCTCAGTCTCAATCAGAGGGTTTGCCCACATCAAAGCCTTGTTGGTAAGCAACATGATTATAGTAAGCACTTTAGATCGTTCAGTGGGAAATTGTGAAGCATGTGCAGAAAAAAAAAGATTGCATTGGTTAATAAATCCCCTGAATTTCTCACGTTCACCGCCAAAATGAAAAGGGGGTAACTTGGGAATCCCAGAACTCGGGTTATGGCAGGAGCCTGGACTCGTTCCTCTAGAACCTCAATCCTGGCTCGTAAATCCTGGGTAGTTTGTCCAAACACTTGCAAATTGTGATTAGTGAGGTCCTGTAGGTTTGCAAAACGGGTCTTTATAGTCTGTATATCTGCAAGGATTGTATCAGTCACTCCGCAAAGCTCCTTTATGCGAGCCTCCATCTTCCAGATCTTTTAAGACAGGAGTACTGGAAGGAGAAGAGAAAAAAAAAAAAAAAAAAAACAATAGTGTTTACCTGTGGTAACACTGCAGAGTAAAATTAAGGGAATTGCTCACCTGGAATGGTTGTGAGAAGTCACAACCACTGTCATCACAGAAAGTATAACCGGACATCTGATATCCACAGTCACAGCAGACACAGCCTTCCCAGACCCAGCAGACACTAACGTTTGGCTTCAGAATCTTGTAATGTATGGTGTACAGTTCATATAGCGTCTTGTGCTTGGGTGCGAGGAAAACACATGAGACACAGGTTTGATATAGAAGGACTTGTATTACTTCATACAAGTGGCAAAAATGGTCACACAGTTTGCAGGTACAGAAGCAGGAGACACAGCAGGCCAGAGTAACTTAAGCTCAGCAAAAACTCTCCACAACAGGTTCAGGATCTCTTCTCTGTTACCGTAATTCCATGCAAACGTGGATTTATCAAATAGCAGGTTTCCAGAGTCCACAAGTGTTCCAAAGTTCCTCAGTAGGAAATAGCTGGAGTACAAAGTCCAAGGTTTTCCAGGAGTCAGGTCACAGGCTCACTGCAGGCTTGATTCTGAAGCACTGATTGCTCAGCTGAGGCTGCTTAAGAAGCAAGAGGGAGAGAATCAGGGCGGGAACATGAAAGCTGGAAACTCCATATTGACTGAGGGCAAGATAGCTGCAGCAAGACAGAAAGCAAAATGGCCGACGGAAAAACTGAGTTTCAAGAAACATGTACAAAGAACCTTACAGCTGGCTTTTTCAGATGTTTTTTAGCAAAGTCCAGCCTAGCCTTTTTATTCTTGATGCTTATGAGTGGCGTGCACCGTGCAGTGAACCCTCTGTACTTACTTTCATGCAGTCTTCTCTTTATGGTAGATTTGGATATTAATATGCCTACCTCCTGGAGAGTGTTGTTCACTTGGTTGGCTGTTGTGAAGGGGTTTCTCTTCACCATGGAGAGTATTCTGCGATCATCCACCACTGTTGTCTTCCGTGGGCACCCAGGTCTTTTTTGCATTGATGAGTTCACCAGTGCTTTCTTTCTTTCTCAGGATGTACCAAACTGTAGATTTTGCCACTCCTAATGTTGTAGCAATTTCTCGGATGGGTTTTTTCTGTTTTTGCAGTTTAAGGATGGCTTGTTTCACCTGCATGTAGAGCTCCTTTGACCGCATGTTTCCTTCACAGCAAAACCTTCCAAATGCAAACACCACACCTCAAATCAACCCCTTTTATCTGCTTAATTGAGAATGATATAACGAAGGGATTGCCCTCACCTGTCCATGAAATAGCCTTGGAGTCAATTGTCCAATTACTTTTGGTCCCTTTAAAAACAGGGTGGCACATGTTAAGGAGCTGAAACTCCTAAAGCCTTCATCCAATTTTAATGTGGATACCCTCAAATGAAAGCTGAAAGTCTGAACTTCAACTGCATCTGAATTGTTTTGTTTAAAATTCATTGTGGTCATGTCTAGAACCAAAATTAGATAAATGTTGTCTCTGTCCAAATATATATGGACCTAACTGTACATCATATAGCGCTTTTTTCAATTTTTTTCTATGCAGCAATGCAGTTCCTATGCTCTAGAGCAGTGATGGCAAACCTTGGCACTCCAGCTGTTGGAGAACTACAACTCCCAGCATGCCTCAACTGCTGCAGGTTGCAAGGGCATGCTGGAAGTTGTAGTTTTACAACAGCTGGAGTGCCAAGGTTAGCCATCACTGCTCTAGAGTAATCATTCTTGGTAAGTTATGGTGCAAACCTTAATATTTTTGATTTGTATACTTTCTTTGGTTGGCGCCTATTCACACTAGCTTAGATGTGCTGGTCCTTTTTTTGTCTATTTGTATTAAGCTTTTTGGACATGTGCACTCACTGCCGAAAGCCACAGGTGATTTTAATCAGATTAGCTGGTCTATTCCTGCCCCATAAATTGTTGACTTTTTGCCCAAGAGAGGTGACATACTGTAACAGGATAGTGACCCAATTGACGAAGGACACCGTGACGTGGTAATTGGGCATACATATATTGGCCAATCTATGCGCTAAGAGCGTTCATTTTTTCATAGCAAGTTTTGCAGATACATATTTCATATATACATCATATAGCGCTTTTTTCAATTTTTTTCTATGCCACAATACAGTTCCTATGCTCTAGAGCAATCATTCTTGGTAAGTTATAGTGCAAACCTTAATATTTTTGATGAAGCCCAATATGTCATGAAAAAACAGTCTCAGAATCGCTAGGATCCGTTGAAGCGTTCCTAAGTTATTACCTCATAAAGGGACACTGGTCAGAATTGCAAAAAATGGCCAGGTCATTGAGGTCAAAATAGGCTGCGTCATGAAGGGGTTAAGGGTTAATGCCCATAAAAAAAACTTCTAAACTGAGACATTGCTTAGTTTTTGTGATAGCCTATATATTGTTAGGAACCAAGTGTGATCTGTTTGGCTAGAGGCATCATTGTTATTGGAATTGTTATAATACTGTAATGATTTTTGTGATATTAATAAAAGATATATTGTAAACCATACATTCTTTTTGCCTGTCAGTTTCAGTGGGAGGCTTTGTTTCAAGCCTTCACTGTGTAGGGATTTGCTCTGGTAGGCTGGGCCGGGCACGCAGTAATGAGGCAACACACAGGCTTCAAGTCCAAAATTCAGTGGTTTAATAATATATTTCCAGTCCGGATCACATGAACAAAAACAGAACATAAATACACTCCAGTTTGGAGAACCACTGTACCCAGACTCACCCTTGTTGGGACGGGCTTAACTAAGCGGCTGCAGGCCAGCAGTGACCGCCAGGTGCCATTCCCCGGGTGGTCTGGAATCTGCTTTCTTCAGCTTACTGACACAGTGCACCAAAAATCAAATGTCCAGGCTGGCTCCAGCCAAACTCCTCTTCCACACCCACACACTACAACAGATCCTTATTAAATAGCCCTAAACCACACCCTCAGGTGAGGTACACATCACCTGAGCTGCTCACGTGACCATGACCTCATCACAGGTCCTTGTGTTCAGGGAAAATCCTGACCAAACTTCAGCCTGTTGGGAGAAATATACCTCCACTACACTACACTAGCCACTAAGGAGACTCAAGGTCTCCAAAAATTCAATATAAACAGCACAAAAAGGCAGCAAAACTCACCTGCCCAGATCTCAGAACAAATGCACTACCCATAAAGCAAGATGTTAGCAGCACAGGTGCAAAATACCAGATTAAACAGCCACTCTCCACATACCCATTCAAGGAGGGGTTGACTGCTCAGTATACAATTGCACAATAGAGGCCCGCATAGGGTGCCGTTCACACAAGGCCAGCCCGCCTAGTCGAATAGTAGGGCGTAATTAATAGGCTGTGAACCGGACACTGTGCAGTATCCTTGTGTGAACGGCACCCTATGCGGGCCTCTATTGTGCAATTGTATACTGAGCAGTCAACCCCTCCTTGAATGGGTATGTGGAGAGTGGCTGTTTAATCTGGTATTTTGCACCTGTGCTGCTAACATCTTGCTTTATGGGCTGGCTGCACCCTATAGTGCATTTGTTCTGAGATCTGGTCAGGTGATTTTGCTGCCTTTTTGTGCTGTTTATAGAGAAATATACCTCCCATCCAGCAAGACCCCCTTTTGTGTACCACATACCTCCCCCCTTTGTTCAACCTAAGGAGGGTGGACACATGACATACAGTGAACTCTGGACAGGGCATCTGCGTTCCCCTGTAGTTTGCCTGCCCGATGTTCCACTGAAAATTTAAAATTTTGCAGTGACAGAAACCACCTGGTGACTCGGACATTCCTCTCTTTGGCTTGACTCATCCAGGTCAGAGGGGAATGATCAGTCACCAAACGAAACGTTCTCCCTAGCAAATAGTAGCGCAATGACTCCAGTGCCCACTTGATGGCTAGGCACTCTCTACAATGCTGTATCTGGTCTCAGCTGGAGTAAGTTTCTGACTCAGGAAACTAATGGGATGCTCTTCCTCAGTCTGTACAATGAACTCTCTTTTGAAATCGGGTGTGAACAGAACTGGTAACCCACACAGTGCTCCTTTTAATTTTGCAAAAGCTTCTTCAATCTGATCATTCCAGCGCACCATTACTGACTTCCTCCCCTTCAAGCAGTCAGTTAACGGCGCCGACAAGGTTGCAAAATTGGGAATAAACCGCCTGTAATATCCCACTAACCCCAAAAACCCTTTCACTTGTTTTGTGGTGAGGGGACAGGCCAGTTTTGGATTGCCTCCACTTTGTTTATCTGGGGTTTGAGAACTCCTCTCCCAATTACATACCCCAGGTACTGGGTTTCCTCCAACCCTATGGAACACTTCTTTGGATTGGCCGTTAGCCCTGCTTGTCGCAGAGAATCTATCACCGCCTGTACCTTGGATAAATGACTTTCCCAGTCTGTACTGTACACAACAATATCATTCAGATAGGCCGCTGTTTATCGGCGATGCGGACGGAGGATAATATCCATTTACCTCTGGAATGTCGCTGGAGCGTCATGCAACCCGAAGGGTAGGACTATATACTGGAAGAGCCCCTCAGGTGTTATAAAAGCCGTTTTCTCTCTCGCCGCTTTAGTTAGTGGTACCTGCCAATAACCTTTTGTGAGGTCAGTGATGGAGAAATACCAGGCCTGTCCAAACCGCTCTATTAATTCATCGACCCGGGGCATGGGGTAGGCGTCAAACTTAGAAATTTCATTCAGTTTTATAAAGTCATTACAGAACCTTAGAGTCCCATCCTGCTTAGGTATTAGAACTATTGGGCTGGCCCACTCACTTTGGGATGATTCAATGACTCCTAGCTGCAGCATCTATTTTACCTCCTCCGAGATGGCTTGTCGCCGGGCCTCAGGCACTCGATATGGCTTCAGGCGGACTTTGGCCTGTGGCTCTGTGACAATGTCATGTTGGATTAGGGAGGTACGACCTGGGTGTTCCGAAAAAACATCGGTATTTCGGCTAACAAATTCTCGAACCTCCTGAACTTGTCTAGGAGACAAAGTGTCTGCCATTTTAACAGCGGAGATGGCTTCTCCAACCTCCACTTGGGGCAAGGGAGCCTTTTCCACCGGGAACGCAGGCCGTGGACACTCCCCCCCAGGTGGTCTCGGAGCTTCCATGGTTTGAGCAGATTAACATGGTACACCTGCTCTGGTTTTCTCCTTCCTGGTTGGTGTACCTTATAGTTTACTAGACCCACCTTCTCCATAACCTCGTAGGTCCCTGCCACCTTGCAAGAAACTTACTATCTACCTAAGGCACTAGTACCAACACCCGATCCCCAGGGTTAAAGGACCTTACCCGTGCCTCCCGGTTATAGACCTGCCTCTGCGACCTTTGTGCTGCCTCCATATGTTCTCAAACTAACGGTAGGACTGTCTCCATTCTCTCCTGCATTTTGGCCACATGTTATATCACACTTTTGTGGGGAGTAGTTTGGTTCTCCCAGACCTCTTTGGCTATATCAAGCAAGCCACGGGGATGTCTGCCATATAATAGTTCGAAGGGTGAGAACCCCGTAGATGCCTGGGGCACCTCCCGCACTGCAAACAATAAATATGGCAGCAAGAGATCCCATCCTTACCATCTTTGGAGACTGCTTTTTTAACATATTCTTCAGGGTCTTATTAAATCTTTCTACCAACCTGTCCGTTTGGGGATGATAGACCAATGTGTGCAACTGTTTAACATTTAACAGATGGCAGAGTTCCTTCATAATTTTTGACATAAAGGGGGTTCCTTGATCTGTCAAAATTTCTTGAGGGATTCCCACCTGTGTGAACATACTCATAAGTTCTTTTGCAATGAGCTTAGCTGATGTGTGACGCAGGGGGATGGCCTCAGGATACCTGGTAGCGTAGTCTACAACTACGAGGATGTGTTAGTGACTCCTTGCTGATTTATTAACAGGCCCCACCAAATCCATCGCTATTCTCTCAAATGGTACTTTTATAATTGGTAATGGCACCAAGGGACTCCGAAAATGAGGCTGAGGGCTGGTTACCTGGCACACTGGACAGGAACTACAATACCGTTTTACTTCTTCATAGACTCCCAGCCAGTAAAACCGCTGTAGAATTCTGTCTAGGGTTTTCTTTTGGCCCAAATGTCCCCCCAGTACATGCGCATGTGCTAAGTCCATTACCAGCCTAAGATATGCCTGAGGTACCAGCAATTGTTCGACCATCTCCCCACGTATTTTCTCGACCCGATACAGCAAATCGTGGTTCAGCTCGAATCGTGGAAATAGTGTAGTTTCCCCGGGCTGTTGGAGTTCCCCATTAACAACCAGTACATTTTCCCGGGCTCGAGCCAATGTAGGGTCTCGGAGTTGCGCCGTACCAAAATTGTCACCTGCCACATTTAAGTCTGACAATTCTGGTCCCGGCGGCAAGTCTTCCATCTCCCCAGCTAACATTTCTATGGGAGATCTTTTCCCCTCCTCCACCGAAGGGAAGGTTACCCTGACCGCCAGCACTTTTTCCTCCGGGTCACCAGGTTCATGCCCCACTTCTGGAGAATGCAACCGGGTTACCACTGGTGCCGTTGACCGTTCAGCGGGAGGGACAACTACTGGCCACAGCACAGAAAATAACGGAAAATCTCTTCCAATTATTATGTCATAATGCAAATTTACCACCAGGCCCACCTCGTGGCACCGCCTCCCCGCTGGCGTGTTTATCATTACCAGAGCGGTCGGATAATCTTTTAGGTCCCCATGTATACATAACACGCCCATTTTCCGACCAGTATATTCGCTGATTTGCACATGGTTGGCTCGTACTAGGGTCACGAGACTCCCTGAGTCCAGTAGAGCCATAGCAGGGGCACCCTCCACTTTACACAAATGGTTCATACTGGGACCCTTAGGGTTGCCCACTGCACACCTATGTTCGGCATAATGAGACTGATAGTACCCAAAGTTGGTGTCCATGGGCTCAGTCAGGTGGGGGCAATCAGCTCTCACATGTCCTGGTTCTTGGCACTGCCAGCAAATTATGGGCCCCTTCTTGTCCCCCGACCCGTCTTGCGCGACCTTCCGGGTCTCGGCTCGCCGAGCCGCGGGTGAAGTTTTGGGGAACTTTCTCGTTACTTTCCGGGTAGTCTCTCCCTGTAGCTCCTTGGTAGCCCCATGTCTTTCCATGAGGTCTGCCATCTGGAGGCCATTAGTAGCGCCTACCTGACCCACCCAGGTTTGA
>JARQOD010000007.1:20447584-20475518 GCA_033576555.1 Oophaga sylvatica
TTTTAAAATTTTTTTGTAATTTTTAGGGGACCAGGATAAACGAAAGGGGGAAAAAAGGGCTGTTGAACTTCTGGGATTCATTCAGCGAGACACTTTCCACTTACCCCTCCTAAGACTTTTTTCCCCTGACTCTAGTTTCCCTGGGAGTGATCATAAAAGCCCTATTAAGGACATAAAGGGAAAAGCCCCCATGCGGTTCTTTGTTGGCTAAACCCCCCAAGGGCGTAAGTCTTGTTTTAAAAGGGTTTTGGGATTCAGGGACAACGTCTGTATCCCCCAAAAAACAGTCAGATGGGGTTTTGGCAAATTTCCCCCCACGATTCCAGTAGCCGGGCTTTGGGGAATTTAAAGACACAAAAATTTTTTTTCTCGTTTTTTTGGGGGGGCCCCACTTGGGGGAAAAAGATGTTTTAAACTTGTCACTTCATAAAAAGTCTGTGAAAGAAAAAAAAAAACCCCTCGCTCCTCAAAAAACGGTTTTTTTAAACTTTTCCCCCCCCGTCCGCCCGTGGGGTCCATTTTTGGGGATTCATTGTGGATTTAAAAACTAAAAAGGGAAAAAGAACCCATTCTAGGGGGGGTTTTGTCGCCAAAAAAAGGGGCAGCCTTTTTTTCCCGGGTGTGGCTTACCCACTGCAAAACAGACATCAAAATTGATGATTAAAAATGTGTTTCGCTTACGGGAGTACCGGAGAGGTCATTTCGGATCGGGGGAAAAATTTTATTCAAGGTTTTGGCAAAATTTCGTGCCGCTTTGGGAAATTTTTAAAAAGAAAACCTTTTCCCTTCTGCTTTTTTTCCCAGATTTAATGGACAGACAAAAAAAAACCCCAATCGCCCGGGGGCCTTTTATCCCCGCTCCCTTTATCTCCCACCAAAAAGATGATTGGGTGGATCTTTTTTCCACGGGCTGATTTTTTTTATAAAAACTCTAAAGGGCCCCCCATAAGCTTTTTCCTTTTTACCCCAAATTCTAGGTTATCACCCCAACATTCTTCCCGATTTCCATAGTACGCCCTTGCCGGCAGTGGCTGAAAGAATATTTTTTTACAAAAAAATATGGATCTTTAAAGGAAAATTTTAAATTTTGGGTGGGAAAAGGGTTTTTAAGGGAAGCGCAGATAAATTTCAAAAAAGCCCCCGCTTTCAAGGTAGGGTTTTGGGGTTTTGGTTGTAAAAACCCGAATTTTTAAAATAAGTTTCCCCTCGTCTAAATTGGGAAAAAGAAATTGGACCTTATAAGATCAGAAAGTTTAAATTGCTGTTGCTTTTTCGTTTCAACTGCCGAATATGGAATCCCTGTTTTTCATGTTTCCCTATTTAAGTTGCAACACCCAATATTTTCCCCTGGTGCTCTTCCCTTGCCCGGGCCCAGGCTGGTCGATGGGGGGGAAAATTTTTAGGGGGGAAAAGGTTTTGATTCGGTTGTAAAAAATCGTTGAAAATTTTTTTTTAAAAATGGCGGGCAAACCCAGGGGGGGACAACGGGGGGGAAAACCAAAAAATTAAATGTAAATGCCCCTGCCTGCTCCCCCAGTTTATCGAGGACCCTGACCCCCCTGGTCTGGGGAAAAAAACCGGGGGTTTCCCCCTTTTAGGGGGGGTAATGAAAGGTTCTTTGTCTTTTTTGGGAACTTTTTCCTTAAAAACCTCAGTTTCCGTGGCCATTTTGCTTTCTGTCTTTTCGCCTTCCCCTCATTTAAAAAAGGGAGTTTCCGTTTTCATGTTCCCCCCTGATTCTCTCCCTCTTGTTCTTACCCCCCCTCGTGAACAATCAGTCTCCTGAATCCCCCTCAGTCACCCTGTGCCCTTTTTGTCCGGAAAAACCCTTTGGATTTTGGCCCCCAAGATTTCCTACGGGGGAAAATTTTTGGAAAATTTTGGGTTTTTTGGAAATGCGGGTCTGGTGAACCCATTTTGCAGAGGAATTCGGTAAAAAAAGGGATCCTAAACCCCGTTGGGGTTTTTTTAGGTTTTGAATTCTTGGGCTGTGTTCTCCTGCTTTTTCCCTGAAACTGTGGACCCCTTTTTTTCATGTTTTTTTGAAGTAATAAAGTCATTTCATATCAACCTATGTCTCATGTGTTTTTTCCCCCCCCCAAACCCCAGCGTATAGGAAACTTTAACTTTTAAAAAAACGGGAAAAAATTTTTTTTCAGCAGGCAGTAGTCCCCTAAACACCCTATTAGATTATCCCCTTAGGAGAAATTTAGGGTCAAAAGGAATTGTAGTACGCCAAACATTAGAGGGAAAAAAATTTTAAAATTTTGGAAAAAAAAATTTGGGTTTGTAGAAATTACCTCGATTTGGTGTTTTAAAGGTCGAATATTGTGGATAAAAAAGGGAAAGTGTAATTAAAACAATACCGATGAAAGTCCGTTGAGTAGTTTTTTACGGGGACAAACCTTTGTGAGTTTACAATTTTAGTCCACAATTTGGGGGATAAAAAGATTTTAAAAAAATTTTTCCCGATTTTGTTGGGATGAGACCCGGGGAAAAATTTTGAAAAAACCGGGGGGTTAAATATTATTGCCAAAAACCCCCTTTATCGGCAGCAGAATTCCCCTTGTTGTTTCAAATAAAAAAAAAATTTTTTTCAGGGTTTGGGAAAATTTAAAAAAAAAAGGTTTTTTAAAAAGTGCGGTGAAAATTAATTGCAAAAAGGGAAATTATCTTTTAATTCCAAAAAGTTTTAAAAAAATAAAAATAAACAAAAAATTTAGGGTTTTAAAAAATTTTTAAATTTAAAAACTAAACACATGTTTTTTATACAAATTTAATTGCACTTCTGTTTTTTGGTCATATGTGGGATGTCGCCCAAAAAAATTTAAAAAAAACTAGGATTTTTTGAAATTTATCTATATTGGAATTCTACCAATCAAATCGAAATGGTCTGCAGTCCCCGAATTTCATTTTTTTAAAACGCGTGTTGCATTTTTTCCCCGGTCGGGGCCTTTTGAAAAAAATTTTCTGTCGGGGTGGTGATTTGGGTTTAGACCCTCTTTTGCCCGGAGGTTTTTGGGAAATTTTTCTTTGTTTTAAAAAATTTCCCCCCCGAGGGGATTGACAAAAAAAATGTAATGTAATTAAAAATTTTTTGATCATCATCGGGTTTTTGCCATTTTTATTCTGTTTTTTTTTTTTTTTTTTTTAAAAAGAAAAAGGTTTTCCCCGGGCTTTGTTTTTATCATTTCATGTTTTTTTCGGCCCCTTGGGTTTTAAAATAAGTGTTGTCTTTTCTTACGACTTTTTGGGCCTTTTGTTTTTTTTAAAAAAGGGTTTTTCATGTTTATATCTGTCAGCCTTGTGAAATCATCTGAAAAAAAGCGTCCCGTATGGGGGTTTCCATGGGGGAGTCCCCCTGATGTTTTTTTTTTCAAGGATAAAAAAAATTTAAAAAATTTTTTTAAGGGGCGGGGAACGTTTCTTTTCTTTTGCAAAAAATTTCCCCTTTTGGGGGTATATTAAATACTTCTAAAAATTTTTTTATGGGGATATAAACAACTTTACAAAAAATAATGGGGGTTTTTCCCCATCACGGACCCGGTCACCCTGGTGATTAGTGGGGTGGATGATGGGGTTTGAGGAGAAGGAAACAAAAAGGGGGCCCCAAATCAGGAATATCCCCATGTGGGGGGTTTTGAAGGGTTTTATGGGAATAGACCCCAAAAAAAACACGGTTTTGGGCTTTATGTTTCATGCTTCATTCGGTGGTTTTTTAGGAAGTTGGCCCAATCCCCCCCTTTTTCATTTTTAAAAGAGTCAGCTGTCAGCATTTTCGTTAAAGGGGGGATGCATTTTTTTGTTATAATTCCCCCAGCGGTCTAAATAACCCCCTCCCCCCAAACGTTTGCGGAGGGGGGCCGGCCCCCCAAGGGGGTTTTAAAACCCCGTTCATGAAATTTGTCCAGCTTGGTACCTAAAAAATTTTAAGGGACGAGGAATCCGGAGGCGTTGGTATGGACGCAAGGTACTCCCCCAGCTTTTTTAAAATTTTTTCACCCTTGTGAGAGTACCCCGTGCCTCGGGGCCTTTTTGGGGGGGGGGAAACTGAGAAACTCTATAGGACATTGCCAGTTTTTTCCCCCGCCCCTGGGTGGGGGGGAGTGTTTCCCCCCTCTTGCCTGTCACCTTGGTTTTCCATGTACTATGACCTCTGCTGCCAGCGTTTTGAGATGGGGAAATTTTTTTAAAAAAATTTCCCCAAAAAAACCCTTGGTACTGCACCATTTTAGTCACTGTTAAATTGGGGAAAAGGATTTGAAGTTTGAGTGGGTTAGAAAGGGGGCCCAAAACCGTATTTTGGGGGCAACTAAAATTTTTAGAACGCGGGGTCAGGGGGGAAAAAAGGGGCGTCATAAACTCGCCTTTTTTGCCAGACTGAAAAAGGGGGGTTTCCCCTTTTTCCCCCCCAAGGGACGTGCAATGCTTCCTCTCCCCCTCCCCGTCCCCAGGCATCCCCCCAAAAAAAAAGGTATGATGTTTTTCTTGTGACTGTTTAGTGCTGAAAGTGCTCCCGGTTTTTCCTCCCCCTCTTTGTACCCCAAAAAACATTGGGATGGTTTAGGCTGGGCTTGGGGGTGATCAACCCCCAGGGTTTCTTGCTCCATTTTTATCATGCTCCTCTGCAATGCTTCCCCCTTTTTTGTGAGCAAAGCATTTCAGAAAAAAAAGAGAAACGGGTTTTGGGGTGCCCAATTTTTGGCATCCGCCGCTCCCTTTGGTGGTGGGCCCCAAAGTTTTGGAGGATGGAAATATGTCTGAATTAGTCCCCCCTGGGTCTTTGTGTGGAGGTTTTTTTAATACCGACAGCCTTGCTGTGCTGGTAGGGGGGCAACTGCCCTCTTCTGTCCCCCTTTTTCCCAAATGGCAGGTAAGTTTCAACAAGGGGGAAAACACAAAACAGTCAGTGGCCGGAAACTGCAAACGTGCTGAAGCCGGCAAGGGGTTCGGGAGCTGTAGTTGACTTTCTAATATGGGCACCAAGCGGGTCTTTGACAAGCGATCCGCACTCCCCCTGTTTTTTTGGGAAAAACCGTTTTTTTTTTTTAAAAAAAAAGGTTAAGCCTTTGGGGCCAGGCAGGTACGTGTGTGAGTCACCTCGCTCGAGCCCCACAGGTTCCCCTTGTCCACACGACCACCCCGGGTGTGGTTCGTGGTGTCCCCACGATTGTCTGCTTTTCAGGTGCCCACAATTTTTCAGTTTTTGTGTGTTTGTCCCAAAGCTTTGTTTCGCCGCCTGTTCCTTTTGGTGAGGCGTGTTTTGCAGTGTTAAAATTGTGACGTGTGGTCTTTTGGGGGAAATGAGGTGAGAGGGGAGGTGAGGTGCGGGTGTAGAGGGGGGGGAAACCCTGATTGAGGGGCCTGCTTTCCTCGGCGTCGGGAAGGCGTGTTCCCCCCAAGATGGTGGGTCCCGGCTTCCTTTTTAACCGTGTGCAGTCGCGAGATGTTTTGCCCCCCCCAAAGAATTGTCCCAGCCCGTGGTTGGGGGGGATTTCCCAGTAAGCATTGTTGGGGCACGCAATGTTGTGGGCCGGTTATTATGTGGGGGGGCCCCCAGGGAGAAATTGGCGACTGGGGGCGGTCGAGGGCTGTCGCCCCCATAGGTTGCGGATAGCTTCTGTGTCCAAAAGCAATAGGCAATTTGAGTGCAACGACAAGAATGTGGGATTTGTAGGTGCTGTGTTGGTTGGATGGTTTTTGGCTTGGTTCCAAGGATGGAAATGGACAACGAAGTGCTGAAGGTTCTTTGCTTGTTGACTTTTTCCTTAAACTCTTTTTCCCGTCGGCCATTTTGCTTTCTGTCTTTCTGGCTTTTTCCCTCATTTAATTGGAGTTTCCGTTTTATGTTCCCCCCTGATTTTCCCCTTTTCTTCTTAAGCAGCCTCAGTGAAAAATAGTTTTTCCGAATCAAGCCTCAGTCGTCGGGTCCGTCCGGAAAAACCTTGGCTTTTTACTCCGCTATTCCCTTGGGGAAACCTTTGGAACCTTTTGGATTTGGGAAAACCCCGCGGGTTTGGTGAACCTGTTTCGAGGAATTACGGTACGAGAAGAGTTTAAAACCTGTTTGGAGTTTTATTGTGGTTGAAGTTCTTGGCCTGCTGTGTTCCTGTCGCGTTCTGAAACTGTGGAATTTTCGCTGCTTGTATAAGTAATACAGCTTTTATTTAACCTTGTTCCTGGTTTTTCGCCCCCAAAGAAAAAAGACGTAGGGGGAATAAAACTATACATAAAAAGATTCAGGAGCCAAGTTTTTGGGGGGCGGGGTTTGGGAAAAACCGTGTCTGCTGTGACTGTGGATATCAGATGTCGTTTAATACTTATGTGATGGCAGGGTTGTGATTTTAAAACCCCATTCAGGGAGCCATTCCCTTAAAAAATTTTTCTGGGTGTTCCAGGTAAAAAATATGTTTTTTTTTTTTCCTTTCCTTTTCCTTCCAGACTCTGTTAAAAAGTTGGAAGATGGGACCCCCATAAAGGAACTTTGGGAGTGATGATACAATTCTTTGGGTTTACGACTTTAAAACCTTTTTTCAACCTACGGGGCCCCTTTAATCTAATTTCAATTTTTGGGGGCGGGGCTCCCAGGAATTCGAGCCTTTTTTAGGCTTAGAGGAAGGGCCCCAGGCTCCTGCCATAAACCCAAGTTCGGGATCCCCAAATTACCCCTTTTCGTTTTGGCGGTGAACGTGAGAAATTCAGGGGATTTTTAAACATGCAATTTATTTTTCTCTGCAATGCTTCACAATTTCCCACTGAACGATCCAAAGGGGCTTTCTATATCATGTTGTTACCAATAAGGTTTTGATTGGGCAAACCCTTGATTGAGATGGGATATGTTGTTGAATCACCTTTTTGCTTTTATTTCAGCCATGGGGGGCAGGTGTTTGATGACCCAATCGAGGTTGCACAGCTGAAGCAGCCATGTTAACTTGCGCCAAGGTAAGCTTTCAGTAGCCCGAATAGCCCTGGATTTAGGGATGGGCTCTTGTACCACTTGGGACATTTTCCCTAAAAAATTATTTTTCGGAAAGGTGTCTCCAGATTAAGGATTAACTTGTCGTGCGACCCCCCCCTGCGTTAGGTGACTTTATTAACTATTGTATCCGTTTTTGATGCTCGCTGACTGAACGCGAAAGAGAGATGGTTCGAAAATAATGCACTAACCTTTTTCTATCCTCCCAGCTAAGGACCTTTTAGTAGGACAAAGGGAACCAGAACCTGAAACCCTGTAGGTGGACTCTTTCAAAGACGGGGTTTGGTTGCCGCAAAGAAGTTTAAGGAAAATCTATGTTTTACTGTGGTAAGTCAGGGATTTTATTTTTTAAACTGCCCCGCCGTTCTCGTTAAGACTCTGCAGCAGTCATTCCTGGGGTGTTGCGAGGGGAGCTCGTCATGTCCGAGCCTCAGGCTCCAGAGGATTGCTGCAAGAGATCTTGATTTCTCGGATTTAAACCTGTTGTTTGGGGACGTGACGGTATAAACGCTGCAATTTTTCAAGTTCCTCACGGGTTTTTGTTTCCCCGCTGAGTTGTAAAAGAAACAATTCTCATTGCTTCCTTTCCTCAAAACTCTGGGGGTTTTTCTCGTCTGGGTTTTTAGCTCTGCTATGATGACTCAGGAGCAAAAATGGAAATTTTATGGTTATTCCCTTTGCTCTGAAAAAGGGGATACGTTCAGTGAAGAAGGCTACCCCCCAGTACGATGGAGACTGTTTGGGTGGTCTCTATGATTTGGACCGTGGATCAAGAAACAGGCCTTTGAGGGTCCTATTTTGGGGAAAGATCAATTCAAGAGAAAATGGGTTTTTTTTCTTATCTCTTCTCCCACTTTCCCATCATTCTAGGGTTACCATGGCGGCAGGCGCCCGAATTACGTTAAAATGGGAGACCCCAAAGGAATTAACTTTTCCGGAAAAACGATGAGTCAGGAGTTTTTAGCTTGTCTGTTTCCCAAAGGAAACCCTGTCAGTCCTGAACTACCAGCTGTATACCGGACTATGCGATTTATGTGACAAGAAGAACGCTGTCGCTTCCTCCTCACCGCCCCTATGTTGTCAAATTGAATTATTCCCGGAGCCGGGGATACCTTTTGGTAAGAATTACCCCCTAGCGGGGGCCCGAGACTAAAAGCCTTTGAAAAGGATTATATAGAGAAAAATTTAGCCAAGGGCTTCTTACCCCCTCTTTTTCTCCGAAGGTGCACCCTCTTCTTTGTGAAGAAGAAAGATGGATCTCTGGACCTGCATAGCTATAGGGAATAATAAGGTTTACTATTAGAAAACGTTATCCATTGCCTTTAATCCTGGTTTTTGGAGAGATTGCGGAATGCCCAAAATTTTCTCTAAACTGGATCTCCGTGGGGGCCTTAACTTGGTCGTATAGACCCGGGGAAAGAATGGAAGAATGCTTTCAGATCACGTTATGGACATTTGAAAAATTAGTTATGCCCTTTTTGGGCTGGGTTTCCGCCCCCCAGCCCCTTTCCAACACTTAGTGAATGATATCTTCAGGGTCTCCTGTTACATTTGGGTGATTTATCTGGTGTATTCTAATTTTTTTAACTCACAGAGGAACTTGGACATGTGAGAAGGGTTTAGAACGCCTAAAACAAAACCATCTCTACTCAAACTTAAAAAAATGTGAATTCCTTGGACGAAATTCAATTTTCTGGGGTATGTACTATCTACGCAAGGGATTAGTATGGATGGAAGCAAGACCCAAGCCATCAAGGATTGGCCAATTCCTGAAATGTGAAGGAGGTGCAGCGTTTCATCGGGTTTGCCAACTTCTATAGACGTTTCATTAAGAATTTTTCTGGGTAGTGTCACCTATCACCCAACTTACCCGGAAAACAGTCTAGGTTCTCCTGGACCCCGCAAGCTCAGGAAGCATTTTCCTGTTTTTAAAGGATAAATTTACCACGCACTTCTTAGTACTTCCCACCCTGAGCTTGCCTTCATATAGAGGTGGATGTTCACACTGTGCGTTGGAGCTTATACTCTCTCAGAGAACAGGTGAGAAGAATGTCTTGCATCCCTGTGCCTTCTTTTCCCAGCAGTTGTTTTTTCGGCTGAGAGGAACTACGATGTGGGCAAATAGAGAATTGTTGGCCATTATTGCCGCCTTCAAGAATGGAGACACCTTCTTCAGGGAGCTGCAACAGCAAATAGTCGTCCTGACGGACCATCGTAACCTTGAATTTTTTCAGGTCGGTAAAGTGCCTGACTCCTCGCCAGGCTCGCTGGAATCTTTTCCTAAACCAATTTAATTTTGTCATTTCTTATAGCCCAGGATCGCGCAATGGAAAGGCTGATGCACTCTCTAGGATTTCATTCAGCAGAGACACGTCCACTTACTCCTCCTAAGACTATTCTTCCTGACTCTAGATTCCTGGGAGTGATTCATAATCAAGACCTACTTAAGGACATCAAGGAAGCATACCATGCGGATTCTTTGTTGGCTCAACCCCAAGGGACGTAAGTCTTGTCTTTAAGAATGGTGTGTGGATTCAGGGACAACGTCTGTATATACCTGAAACAGTCAGATTGAGAGTATTGCAACTCATCCACGATTCCAAGATAGCCGGGCATAGGGGAATTCTAAAGACACAAGAATTTCTTTCTCGTTTCTTTTGGTGGCCCATTACAGGAAAGATGTCTTAAACTATGTCACTTCATGTGAAGTCTGTGCAAGATGCAAAACAACCCGCTCCTCACCAACTGATCTGTTGCAACCTCTTCCCACCCCGTCCCGCCCGTGGGGATCCATTTCTATGGACTTCATTGTGGAGTTACCAACCTTCAAGGAAGAACACCATTCTAGTGGTGGTTGACCGTTTAACAAAGGCAGCTCATTTTATCCTTGTGTCGGCTTACCCACTGCAAAACAGACATCAGACTTGATGATTAAGAATGTGTTTTGCTTACATGGAGTACGGATGAGGTCATTTCGGATCGAGGGGTGCAATTCACTTCAAGGTTTTGGCAAAATTTCTGTGCAGCATTGGACATTAAAGTAAACCTTTCTTCTGCTTTTCATCCCCAGACTAATGGACAGACAGAACGAACCAATCAGACCCTGGAGCAGTATCTCCGTTGTTTTATCTGCCACCTACAGGATGATTGGGTGGATCTACTTCCACTGGCTGAGTTCTCTTATAACAACTCTCAGAGCGCCTCCACTAAGCAGTCTCCTTTTTACTCCAATCTAGGTGTAAGGTTCTGTGTATCTGTTTCTGAAACTCAGTTTGTTCGTCGGCCATTTTGCTTTCTGTTTTGCTGCAGCTATCTTGCCCTCAGTCAAAATGGAGTTTTCCAGCTTGCATGTTCCGCCCTGATTCTCTCCGTTTGCTTCTTAAACAGCCACAGCTGAGCAATCAGTGCTTCAGAATCTAGTCTGCAGTGAACCTGTGTTCTGGACTCCTGAAGCCTTGGACCTTGTACTCCAGCCATTCCTACTGAGGAACTCTGAAGCCTTGTGGACTCTGAACTCTGCTCTTGAGAGCCTCACGTTTGCATGGACTTGCGGTAACAGAGAAGAAGATCTGAATTGTTGTGGAGAGTTATTGCTGAGCTTAGATTACTTGGCCTGCTGTGTCTCCTGCTTCTGTGTTTGCAACCTGTGTGTTTATTTTTGCCCAATTTGTATGAAGCAATACAAGACTTTCTTTATCAACCTGTGTCTCAAGTATTTTCATCGCACCCAAGCACAAGACGCTATATGAACTGTACCACATACATTACAAGATTCTGAAGCCAAACGTTAGTGTCTGCTGGGTCTGGAAAGGCTTGTCTGCTGTACTGTGGGATATCGGATGTCCCGGTTGTACTTTCTGTGATGACAGTGGTTGTGACTTCTCACAACCATTCCAGGTGAGCAATTCCCTTAAGTTTTTTTTCTGCAGTGTTATCACAGGTAAAACACTTTTTTTTTTTTTTTTTCCTTTCTTTTCTCTTTTTTGTCTGCTGAAACTCTGGATATCAGATGTCTGGTTGAAAGCTTTCTGTGATGATAGTGGTTGTGACTTCTCACAACCATTCCAGGTGAGCAGTTCCCTTAAAGTTTTTTCTTTCTTCAGTGTTGCCACAGGTGAACACTATTGTTTTTTTTTTTTTTCTCCTCTTCTTCCAGTATCCTGTCTTAAAAGATCTGGAAAATGGAGGCCCGCATAAAGGAACTTTGCGGGAGTGACTGATAATATCCTTGCAGATTTGCAGAATATAAAGACCGTTTTAAAATCTTCAGGACCTAAATAATCACAATTTGCAAGTGGTTGGACAGACTACCCAGGATTTGCGAGCCAGGATTGAGGTTCTGGAGGGGCGAGTCCAGGCTCCTGCCGTGGCCCCGAGTGCTGGGATTCCCAAGTTGCCCCCTTTTCGTTTTGGTGGTGAACGTGAAAAATTCAGGGGATTTGTTAATCAATGCAATCTTTTTTTTTCTGCACATGCTTCACAATTTCCTACTGAACGATCTAAGGTGCTTACTATAATTATGTTGCTTACCAACAAGGCTTTGATGTGGGCAAACCCTTTGATTGAGACTGAGGATGATTGTTTGAATCACCTTGATGATTTTATTTCAGCATGGGGCAGGTGTTTGATGACCCCAATCGAGGTGCAACAGCTGAAGCAGCCATGTTAGCTTTGCGCCAAGGTAAGCACTCGGTAGCTGAATATGCCTTGGATTTCAGGAGATGGGCCCTTGATACCACTGGGACAATTCCGCCAAAAAATCTATTTTTTGAAAGGGGTTATCCCCACTGATTAAGGATGAACTTGCTCGTGCCGACCCTCCCACTGCGTTAGGTGACTTTATTAACTACTGCATCCGTATTGATACTCGTTTAACTGAACGCAGGCAAGAGAGATGGTTCGAAAGCAATCGTACTAACCTTTTCCTACCTTCTCTCCAGCTAAGGAACCTTTGAATAGGATTACACGGGAACCTGAACCTGAACCCATGCAGGTAGACTCTTTACTACGACGGGGTTAGTGATGCACGCAAGGAACATCGTTTTAAGGAGAATCTATGTTTTTATTGTGGTAAGTCAGGGCACTTTATATTAACTGCCCCAGCCGTTCTCGCAAGACTACTGCAGCACTCATTCATTGTGAGTGTTGCAAGAGGGGATCTGTCAGGTCCGAGCCTCAGGCTCCAGAGAGATCTGCAGCAACAGATCTTGATTTCTCGGACTTAAACTCCGTTACCTCTGAGGACGTTGACTGTGTAAATGCTGCCATCTTTCAAGTTTCCTCAGCGGTGTCCCAGCTGAGTTGTAAAAAAAACAATTCTCACTGTTTTCTTTCCATCAAACTCTGGGTTGACTCAGCCTGGGTGTCTAGCTCTGCTATGATCGACTCAGGTGCAAGTGGAGATTCTATGGATGTCTCCTTTGCTCTGAAACAGGGAATACGTTCAGTGAAGAAGGCTACTCCAGTACAGATGGAAACTGTGGATGGCTCCCTGCTGACCTCTGGACCAGTGGATCAGGAAACAGAGCCTTTAAAGGTTCTTATGGGTAAAGATCATCAAGAGAAACTGTCCTTTATGCTTATCTCTTCTCCTCACTTTCCCATTATTCTAGGGCTACCATGGCTGCAGGCTCAGAATCCTACCATTAATGGGAGACCAAGGAATTACACTTTCCAGAGAAACAGATGAGTCCAAAAATTTCAGCTTGCTCTGTTCCTAAAGGAACCATGTCAGTCCCTGAACTACCAGCTGTATACCAGGACTATGTGGATTTATGTGACAGAAGAACGCTGACCAGCTTCCTCCTCACCGTCCATATGATTGTCCAATTTGAATTATTGCCTGGAGCAGAGATACCTTTTGGTAAGATCTACCCCTGGCGGGGCCCGAGCTGAAGGCTTTAAAAGAGTACATAGACGAAAATCTAGCCAAGGGCTTCATACGCCCTCTTCATCTCCTGCAGGGGCACCCATATTCTTTGTAAAGAAGAAAGATGGATCCCTGAGACCATGCGTAGACTATAGGGAACTCAATAAGGTTACTATTAGAAACGTTATCCATTGCCTTTAATCCTGAGTTATTGGAGAGAGTGCGACATGCCAAAATTTTTTCTAAACTAGATCTTCGTGGGGCCTATAACTTAGTCCGTATTAGACCTGGGGATGAATGGAAGACTGCATTCAGGTCACGCTATGGACACTTTGAATATCTAGTTATGCCTTTTGGTCTGAGTACCGCCCCAGCCACTTTCCAACACTTCGTGAATGACATTTTCAGGGATCTCCTGGATACATTTGTGGTAATTTATTTGGATGATATTTTAATTTTTCTAACTCCACAGAGGAACATCATGGACATGTGAGAATGGTCTTGGAACGTCTAAGACAAAATCATCTTTACATCAAGCTTGAAAAGTGTGAATTCCATAAGACCGAAATTCAATTTCTGGGGTATGTACTGTCTACACAAGGAATTAGTATGGAGGAAGTAAAACCCAAGCCATCAATGATTGGCCAAGTCCTAGAAATGTGAAGGAGGTACAGCGCTTCATCGGGTTTGCAAACTTCTATAGACGTTTCATTAGAAATTTCTCTGAGGTAGTGTCACCTATCACCCAACTTACCGGAAAGAGTCTAAGTTCTCCTGGACTCCCCAAGCCCAGGAAGCATTTTCCCGTCTAAAAGATAAATTTACCACTGCACCTATCCTAGTACATCCCAACCCAGAGCTTGCCTTCATAATAGAGGTGGATGCTTCAGACTGTGCCGTGGGAGCTATACTCTCTCAGAGAACAGGTGAGAAGAATGTCTTGCATCCCTGTGCCTTCTTTTCCAGCAGTTGTCTTCGGCTAAGAGGAACTACGATGTGGGCATAGAGAGTTGTTGGCCATTATTGCCGCCTTCAAAGAATGGAGACACCTTCTTCAAGGAGCTGCACAGCAAATAGTCGTTCTGACAGACCATCGTAATCTTGAGTTTATCAGGTCGGCTAAGTGCCTGACTCCTCGCCAGGCTCGCTGGAATCTTTTCTTAAACCAATTTAATTTTATTATTTCTTATAGACCAGGATCGCGCAATGGAAAGGCTGATGCACTCTCTAGGATTTACTCAGCAGAGACACGTCCAATTACTCCTCCTAAGACTATTCTTCCTGACTCTAGATTCCTAGGAGTGATTCATCATCAAGACCTAATTAAAGACATCAAGGAAGCATACCATGCGGATTCTTTTTTGGCTCAACCCCCAAGGGACGTAAGTCTTGTCTTTAAGAATGGTGTGTGGATTCTGGGACAACGTCTGTATATACCTGAAACAGTCAGATTGAGAGTATTGCAACTCATTCACGATTCCAAAATAGCTGGGCATAGAGGAATTCTAAAGACACAGGAATTTCTTCTCGTTTCTTTTGGTGGCCCACTTGTAGGAAGGATGTTTTGGACTATGTCACTTCGTGTGAGGTTTGTGCAAGATGCAAAACACCTCGCTCTTCACCAACTGGTCTGTTACAGCCTCTTCCCACCCCGTCCCGCCGTGGGGATCCATTTCTATGGACTTCATTGTGGAATTACCAACCTCTCAAGGGAAGAACACTATTCTAGTGGTGGTTGACCGTCTAACAAAGGCAGCTCATTTTATCCCTTGTGTCGGCTTACCCACTGCAAAACAGACATCAGATTTGATGATTAAAGATGTGTTTCGCTTACATGGAGTACCGGATGAGGTTATTTCGGATCGAGGGGTGCAATTCACTTCTAGGTTTTGGCAAAATTTCTGTGCAGCATTGGACATTAAAGTAAACCTTTCTTCTGCTTTTCATCCCCAGACTAATGGACAAACCGAACGAACCAATCAAACCTGGAGCAGTATCTCCGCTGCTTTATCTGCCACCTACAGGATGATTGGGTGGATCTACTTCCATTGGCTGAGTTCTCTTACAACAACTCTCAGAGTGCCTCCACTAAACAGTCTCCTTTTTACTCTAATCTAGGTTATCATCCTAAATTCTACCACGATTTCCCATAGAGACGCCTTTGCCAGCAGTGGCTGAAAGAGTCACGACTTTACAGAAGAATATGGATCTTCTAAAGGAGAATCTGGAATCGGCTCAGGAAAGGTACAAGAAGGCAGCAGATAAATTTCGTAAACCTGCACCAGCTTTTAAGGTAGGAGACCTGGTCTGGCTGTCAACCAGAAATCTTAAGTTAAGGATTCCATCGTCTAAGTTGGGACATAAGTACATTGGACCTATAAAATCAGTAAAATTATAAGTGCCGTTGCTTGTCGTCTTCAATTGCCAGAACTATGAGAATCCACCCTGTCTTTCATGTATCCCTACTAAAGGCTGCGACACCCAATACGTTTCCTGGACGTTCTTCTCCTTGCCCTGACCCAGTGCTAGTCGATGGTCAGGAGGAATTTGTGGTGGAAAGGATTTTAGATTCCAGGTTGTATAGAAATCAGTTACAATATCTGATTAAATGGCAGGGCTACCAGTGGAGGACAACTCATGGGAGCCAGTCAATAACGTTAATGCTCCTCGCTTGCTCCGTCAGTTTCATCAGAGGTACCCACACAAGCCTGGTCTGAGGTCATCCGGAGGTTGTCCCTAAGGGGGGAGTAATGTAAGGTTCTGTGTATCTGTTTCTGAAACTCAGTTTGTTCGTCGGCCATTTTGCTTTCTGTTTTGCTGCAGCTATCTTGCCCTCAGTCAAAATGGAGTTTTCCAGCTTGCATGTTCCCGCCCTGATTCTCTCCGTTTGCTTCTTAAACAGCCACAGCTGAGCAATCAGTGCTTCAGAATCTAGTCTGCAGTGAACCTGTGTTCTGACTCCTGAAGCCTCGGACCTTGTACTCCAGCATTCCTACTGAGGAACTCTGAAGCACTTGTGGACTCTGAACTCTGCTCTTGAGAGCCTCACGTTTGCATGGACTTGCGGTAACAGAGAAGAAGATCTGAATCTGTTGTGGAGAGTTATTGCTGAGCTTAGATTACTCTGGCCTGCTGTGTCTCCTGCTTCTGTGTTTGCAACCTGTGTGTTTATTTTTGCCAATTTGTATGAAGCAATACAAGACTTTCTTTATCAACTGTGTCTCAAGTATTTTCATCGCACCCAAGCACAAGACGCTATATGAACTGTACCACATACATTACACTAGGTTATCATCTAACATTCTTCCTCGATTTCCCATAGATACGCCCTTGCCGGCAGTGGCTGAAAGAATCACTTCTTTACAAAAGAATATGGATCTTCTAAAGGAAAATCTAGAATTGGCTCAGGAAAGGTACAAGAAAGCAGCAGATAAATTTCGTAAACCTGCACCAGCTTTCAAGGTAGGAGATTTGGTCTGGCTGTCAACCAGAAATCTTAAATTAAAGATTCCATCGTCTAAATTGGGACATAAGTACATTGGACCTTATAAGATCAATAAGATTATAAGTGCTGTTGCTTGTCGTCTTCAACTGCCCAGAACTATGAGAATCCACCCTGTCTTTCATGTATCCCTACTAAAGGCTGCAACACCGAATACGTTTCCTGGACGTTCTTCTCCTTGCCCTGACCCAGTGCTGGTCGATGGTCAGGAAGAATTTATGGTGGAAAGGATTCTAGATTCCAGGTTGTACAGAAATCAGTTGCATATTTGATTAAATGGCAGGGCTACCCAGTGGAGGACAACTCATGGGAACCAGTCAATAATGTAAATGCTCCTCGCCTGCTCCGCCAGTTTCATCAGAGGTACCCTGACAAGCCTGGTCTGAGGTCATCCGGAGGTTGTCCCTAAGGGGGGAGTAATGTAAGGTTCTTTGTCTCTGTTGACATGTTCCTTGAAACTCAGTTTTCCGTCGGCCATTTTGCTTTCTGTCTTTCTGCAGCTCTTGCCCTCAGTTAATATGGAGTTTCCAGTTTTCATGTTCCAGCCCTGATTCTTCCCTCTTGCTTGTTAAGCAGCCTCAGCTGAACAATCAGTGTTCCTGAATCAAGCCTCAGTCAGTCTGTGACCTGACTCCTGGAAGCCTTGGACTTGTACTCCAGCTATTCCCTACTGAGGAACCTTGGAACACTTTTGGACTCTGTAAACCTGCTGTTTGGTGAATCCATGTTTGCAGAGGAATTACGGTACAGAGAAGAGATCCTGAACCTGCTTTGGAGATTTATTGTAGTGCTTGAAGTTACTCTGGCTGCTGTGTCTCCTGTCGCTGTTCCTGCAAACTGTGTGAACTTTTCAGCATGCTTGTATGAAGTAATACAAGTCATTTCATTTCACCTATGTCTCCTGTGTTTTCTCGCACCCAAGCACAAGTCGCTATAGGAACTGTACACTATACATGACAGCTGCACTGGGACAAGGATGTGGACGTGCTGGATGATGGTTCTAGTTGAGTGTGTGCAAGAACAGGTGCAGGGCAGGAGGCATCTTCGCAAGCAGCATGGACAGGGGATTGGCTTGCACGCACAACAGTGGAAGCAGTGGTGTCACCCGCTGACACTGTTCCTGGACCCTGGGGTTCGGCCACAAAGTCGGGTGCTTTGCTGCCATGTGCCTGATCATGCTGGTGGTGGTAAGGCTGTTAGTTTTGCTATTCCTGCTGATGCGGGCATGGCAGCTGGTGCAAATGGACTGTTTGGGGTTATCGGCAGAGTCTTTAAAAAAACAACCAGACTCGGGAAGACCTAACAGTTGGACTGGCAACTTGGTGTTACAAGGAATGGTTGCCAGCCTTCTGTCTGCGGCCAACACAGTGCTTCTTCCTGTTTGTTGGTGTGCTACACCTCCTTCCCCGGGTGCTGCTGTCCTCACTCTGCATGTCCTCCTGCCAGGTTGGGTCAGTTACTATATCATCCACTACCTTGTCTTCCACTTCCCACCCTGGTCCTCCTCCTGACTTTCTGGCAATTGTGTTTCACCATTGTCCACCTCTTGTGACACGTTCCCACCGTCTCCTTCGTGTGATCATGACTGCTCAAATATTTGGGAATTGCTACATGCGATCTCCTCTTGCCCCACTTCAAGTGGACCAAGCAAGAGGCCCGAATCTATAAATAGAAAAGTGAACAGCTCTTCGGAGTGTCCAAGTGTGGGATCAGTTGTCTCCGGGCACTCGGCATGTTAGGAGGAAGGAGGATCAAGGTGAGGAATATGCAGTCCAGACTCACGGCTGTTATGATTTGGTAGCTGAGGAGAGCAGGCAAAAAAGGCAATACACCAGAGAGGTTGGAATCTATTGGATTGCAGTACCCTGACTAACCACTACAACTAAAGGCAGCCGTGGAGCGTACCTACGTTGGTCCTAGACGCCTCGTCACAGCCTGAGAAGCTAACTTCACCTAAAGATAGAAAGAGGAAAACTATCTGCCCCGGAGCAGATCCCCAAAGAACATAGGAAGCCCCCAAACATGTAATGGCGGTTAGACAAGAGGAAATACAGACACAGACAGAAAATAGTATGAGCAAACGTTGGGGCCCAATCTTCCTAGACAGAAAAGGATAGGAAGGTCACTTACTGCAATCCGAAAAACCCTTAAAAAAAATACCAACACACTAATTGCAAAAACACCTGAGATCACACGACCTCTACCACCTAAATTAGTTCTTGGTGTAACAAAACTAAGCCGCAGCCACAGAAAAAAACTGGAAAAGGCAAATGAACAAACAACTGGCTGAACTAAACTGAGAGGAGCACAAGCCCCGGAGGGGACCTGGCAGACCCCCACAGAAGTGCAGGACAAAATGCAAAAAGCAAGCACAAAAACTAAAAGAAGAAAATGTCTTATCTGTTAGCAGAAGATGCAGGCACGAAACAGCAAGCTCTAAAGTGAACCAGGAACAAAAGTTGAGACCAGAACAATTGATCATCGGCAACCTGATGGGAGGGAACCTCCCTTATATAAGACCAGTCAGTAACACCTGATCGCCAATCTTCACAATCTTCATTGAATAGTTCAGAACTGTTTGTAACCACCAGAGGGAGCTTCTGCTCAGAATTCATTTCTAGCACATTCACAACAGTACCCCCCCTTGAGGAGGGGTCACCGAACCTCATTTGGGCAACCAGGTCGGTCAGGATGAGCTCTGTGATGCGCACGGATGAGTCTTCTAGCATGGATGTCCGAAGCAAACACCCAAGAATTGTCCTCCTGACCATAAACTCTCCACTTAACCAAATACTGGAGTTTCCGTCTAGAAAAACGAGAATCCAATATTTTCTCAACCACATACTCCAGATTGCCCTCAACCAAAACAGGGTCAGGAGGCACAGCCATAGGAACCACTGGCTCGACAAACCTCTTCAATAAGGACTTGTGGAACACGTTATGGATCTTAAATGTCCCTGGAAGAAGTAAACGAAAGGAAACAGGATTAAGAATCTCCATGATCTTATAAGGTCCAATGAACCTAGGCTTAAACTTAGGGAGATGCAACTCTCATAGGGATATTTCTTGAGGACAACCAGACCAAGTCCCCCACTTCAAACCGAGGACCATCAGTCCTATGCCGGTTGGCAAACGCTGGGCCCTCTCCTGAGAGAGGGACAACCTCTCCACTAGTGGTCCCAAATCTGCTGCTACGCTCCACAACAGAGTCAACACCTGGACAGACAGGAACCCTATTATTAAGGGCAACTCAGCAAAGGCAAAAAAGAGACCCAGTCATCCTGATCAGCAGACACAAAGCATCTCAGATAAGTCACCAATGTCTGGTTTGTTCTCTCAGTTTGTCATTGGTCTGAGGATGAAAAGCCGAGGAGAAAGACAATTGAACACCAAGTTTAGAACAAAAAGTCCTCCAAAATCTGGAAACAAACTGGACTCTCTGTCAGACACAATGTTTCAGGAATACGTGTAACCGAACCACGTGCTGAAGGAACAAAGGCACCAATTCGGAGGAGGAAGGCAACTTAGGTAATGGCACAAGATGTATCATTTTGGAAAACCTATCACAAATCACCCAGATAACGGTTCATTTTCTGAGAAACAGGGAGGTCGGAAATGAAATCCATAGAGATATGGGTCCATGGTCTCTTGGGCACAGGCAATGGCATCAACAAACCACTAGGGCGAGAGCAAGGCTTGGAGCGAGAGCAAGTCCGCAGGACTGCACAAATTCCCTGACGTCACGAGACAAAGTAGGCCACCAAAAGGACCGACTAACCAAGTCTCTGGTACCAAAAATTCCGGGATCGACGGCCAATGCGGAACAATGAATCTCAGACATCACACTCTTTTTCACGGTCTGGGACAAACAATTTCCCAATAGGGCAGAATTCGGGTTTATCTCCTGACACCCTTCCAGAGCCAGTCTCAAATTGGGCGAGAGATGGCGGAAAGAACTACACCCTCTTTCAAAATAACAGTAGGATCAGATAACTCGGGAGAGTCAGCAAGGAAACTCCTCGAGAGGGCATCCGCTTTAACATTCTTAGTGCCAGGAAGAAAGGAAACCCAAAAATTAAAATGTGTGAAAAACAAGGCCCACCTGGCCTGTCTAGGATTAAGTCGCTTGGCTGATTCCAGATAAACAGATTCTTATGGTCGTGAGGACACCACCTGATGTTTGGCTCCCTCCAGCCAATGTTCCACTCTTCAAAAGCCACTTCATGGCCAATAATCCGATTACCCACGTCATAATTACGTTCAGTTGGAGAAAATTTTCGAGAGAAAAAGGCACAAGGGTTACTTTTCGAGGTCTCTGGATCTCTTTGGGACAAAACGGCACCTGCCCCAATTTCAGAGGCATCAACCTCACCTGAAATGGCAGAGAAACATCAGGCTGCCGTTAAGAACAGGAGCAGAAGTGAATCTCTGTTAAGTTCCTGAACGCAGAAACTGCCTCAGGAGGCCAATTCACCACATCAGAACCCTTCTTGGTCAAATCAGTCAATGGTTTAACAATAAACAGAGAAATTACCAATAAATTTACGATAAAAAATTGGCAAAACCAAGAATCTCTGAAGAGCCTTTAATGAAGTAGGTTGGACCCAATCACGATGGCCTGAACCTTGACCGGGGTCCATTTCAATAACAGATGGGGACAAAATGAATCCAGAATGAGATTCTCTGTACGCCAAAAAGACACTTTGATCCCTTCACATACAGAGCATGCTCTCTCAAAATCTGGAACACAGTCCGAACATGTTTCACATGAGAGTCCAATCACTGGAAAAAATCAAGATATCATCAAATAAACAATCAGAAATTGATCCACAAAATCCCTGAAAATGTCATTCATGAAGGACTGGAAGACGGAAGGAGCATTAGTGAGCAAAGGGCATCACTAGGTACTCAAAATGCCCCTTGGGGTATTAAATGCCGTCTTCCATTCATCCCGTGCTTAATGCGAATAAGGTTATATGCCCCCCTGAGGTCAAGTTGGTAAAACAAGTAGCATTTTCACCTGGAAAACAGGTCAGAAATCAAGGGTAACGGATATTGATATTTCACAGTGATATTGTTCAAGAGACGATAATCAATTTCACGGCCTTAATGAACCATCCTTTTTGGCACAAAGAAAAAACCGGCACCAAGGGTGAAGAGGATGGTTGATATGACCCTTCTCCAATGACTCCTTGATATAAGACCGCATAGCGACATGTTCAGGTACAGACAAGTTAAAAGGCGACCTTTAGGGAATTTACTACCAGGCACTAATTCAATAGCGCAGTCATAGCTCCTATGGGGGGCAAGGATTCAGATTTACTTTCGTAAACACATCAGAAAAATCAGTCAAAAGTCAGGAACATCTGAGCCTGGGGGGAGGCAGAAAAAACGGGAGTGTTGGCATTAACAATTGGCAGCCCCAATGGTTACAGACACAGATTTCCAATCCAAAACAGGATTATGAGACTGTAACCAAGGGAAACCAGTACAATAATGTCATGAGATTATACAGCACCAAAAATTTCAACTCTCCTGATGATCAGGTTCAACCCTCATTATCACTGAGTAGGAACTGGGGTTTATTCTCAGCTAAAGGGGTAGAATCGATCCCAGTAGGGGAATAGACTTCCGTAGGGGTATCAAGGGAAACCCACAACGTTTAGCAAAATCAAAATCCATCAGGTTAATAGCTGCTCCCGAATCAACAAAAGCCTGAGCAGAAAATGTGGACAGGGAGCAAAATCAGGGTAACAGTCAAAAAAAAATTTAGTCTGAACATCCCCAAGACAACTGAAGAGCAAAATTTTTCCCGCTTAGGGCAGACTGAAATGCATGAGAAAAAGAAGAAGCAGCACCCATCCAGGTGAAGAATAAAAAAAGCTTTATTCTGCCATACCCAAAGACGACGTTTTCGGCCTTAGTGCCTTTTTTAAAGTATATCAAAACAGAAAAAGGCGTCCTTTATATAGTGGGAGGGGCCAAAATCACTATAAAGGGTTTACCCCTAATGTTAATGACATAAAAATTTTTCGATACAAAGATAAACAAAATAGTGATAAAAAAATCAAAAATAAACAGAGTATTAAAAATCACAATTTTGATGCGTCGATTCCCCAAATCTCCAAATAGAAGGACATAAACAATATTCTAAATTACAAACCAACCCCCATCAGCTATAGCGTGCCCCCTGGAAACGATAAACCTAAAAAGTGCGATTTTTAAAATCGGATTCCCCCAATCAATGATCCCCCTGCTTTGGGGCCCATATCAAATATCCCACTATGCCGAACAGAAACCACTTCAGTTTAAACAAAACAGCGCCGTTCACTGTCGGAGTGAGTTACACCGCGCCGGAGAGACGATCCCCCACCAACCCGGATCTTTCCCCGCACGGGGCCTATCAGGTGACCAAAAGGTCACGGGGTTTTATGTCGTCATCTGGTTCCGCATGCGCATTACATAATTTCGGAGTCTTTTTAAAAAAGACGTCCTGGTGGAATCAAAAAAATTTATTTTGGGGGATATTTTTTTTTTTTGTTTTTTGATACTATTTGTATTATCTTTGTTTTGTATTTTTATATTTTCTTTAAACATGTAGGGTAACCTTGATAGTGATTGGCTCCCCCAATATTAAAGGACCCCTTTGTCTGTTTTGATATACTTGAAAAGGCCCCTTAATGGCCGAAACTCGTCTTGGTTTGGAGAATAAAGTTTTCTTATTCTTCCCCTGGTGGATGCTGCTTCTTTTTTTTCTTGTGGACTTTGGGGCCCCATTTGGACCCATGGCCCAGAGCTGCACCCTTGCCGGTCGTTTGCTGTCTAACATTGCAGTTTGGAACTTTATTGGGTCCCAGTGGAGTGCCCCGAACTTTGGGAACCGAATACTACAATTCCAGGGGTGGGTGAACTTGGATCCCTGCACTTTTTTTACAGAGGTGAGCTCGAAGAATTCTATAGGAATCAGACTGACATGTCTTTTTTAAATATGCCTATATGGGGAAATGTTAAAAAAAATTAAAAATGGAAAAGAAAAATCATTTCATTTGAATTACATCCCAAAAACATTTGTGAATTTAAAGGGGGACGCAAAATTTCCCCGGGGGGCTTGGGGCCACATCTAGTCCACGTTTTTTGGGGAAAATTTTACAGTTCTGAGTGGTTTGAAACCATTACCAAAAATATGCTTTTGATTTAAAACTGTTAAAAATCGAATTTCTCCATGCCGAAAATTTGGGTCAGTGAACAAAAAAATATTGGAATTGGAACAGCAATTGTTGATTTCGCTGTGTAGGATTGTGCCTTTAAAGTACAGCTAAAAGAGAAAAAATTAAAAATTCCCTGTGACATTGAGAAGACCAAAAGAACGAAGTGTTCCCCGACGCGATGAATTTTAGTGCCCGGGCGTGTTTTTTCCTGGCGGGGGATATCGTAATTTTTCTTCCAAAGGAGGTCTAAAAATCCAACCAGAAGAAAGTGGAGACCCTCTAAGAGGGACCCCCGCAATTTGGTTTTCCACTGGGGAATCTGATTCTAGATGTCTAACACTGGCTACTGCTGCTTCTTCCTCTAGTTTTTTAGGCACGACACAGCGGAGGCCAAATTATAAGAAAAGGAAGGAAGGGGGGCGGAAAAACAGGAGAAGGAGAGAAGAGCCCCCGACAACAGGTCACACGTACCAAAGCAATGAAGACACGGGACATGGAGACGAAGAGGAAAGCACTTAGACCGGAAAAAACTGGTGGTAAATATCCCTCTTTATTTTGTCTGACATTTATTTTAGGGATTGTAAGGGGTTGTCTTTCTGCCCCCACCCAAATTGCGGCTGGTTAGGGTTGATGGATTTTTTTCTTTTTTAGGAGACTGAGATTAACCCCCTATTTTTGTGATAAAGAAACCCCCCCGTTGATTCGATTGTAGATAATGTTGACAGTTTTTCATTACTAAAATGGGGGTACAATAAGAGCAATTTTAACCCCCATTAAGGATAATTTTTAGAATTTACATCCAACTTGTTGAAAGGGATGTGAACAAACTTAAACGTGAATTCCGTCCAACAGTAAAAAAGGGGAAAAAAAATCAACGAAAGACAGGCACTGAATAGCTGTCTAACAATAAAAGGCCCTCACCCTTTAAAAAGGGGGCCGACAAAGGGGGGGCCTTGGTGGTGATGGAACCGTAAGTAGTGGCTGAAAAATTTGTAGTCAGCTGGTGACGAAACAGTATAGTCAGATGACAGGGGCCCTACTACACGTTTTCGACTGAATTACGCTTTTGGGGGAGGGCCTTTTGGGGGGGCCCCATTGCCCCCGAAGTTGGTAGTTTTTGATAGTGGATACCCCCTGACTCCTTTGCTATACACATTGAAAGATTCAAAAGATCTATTGAATCGCCCGGCGTCCTTCGTGGGGTGGGGGGGCCCCCTTTTAATAAGTTTCATCTTTGGTTTTAAAGGGGCTACCTGCCCTGCCGTTTTGGCTGCCTCGTATATCATGGATACAAATAAATTTTTTAAGTAAAATAGAGACTCTCAAAGAAACCCCCAGAGAACCATTTGGTATCTTTTGATGTGGGGATCCTTGTACATTTATAAAACATGAAAAGGTTTGGTTGCTGTCGGTGTGGTGCTATGGGCTGGGCATGGGTCCGGAGTGTTACCAGTTGGTCCTTGCACTGTTAGGTTTTCGTCCCAGAGGAATTTTTCCTTTTTGGGGATGTTATTACTTCAGTTGCGCGGGTTTCCGCCCTGGGGTCCAATGTGGGGGCCCCTATGCCAATATCTTCATGGCGGGATTCGGGACCAAAATGTGTACACTTCTAGCCCCCGGGGGCCATGTTGGGCCTGGTGGGCTACATCGTGACATCTTTTGTGTCTGGGATGGTGATTAGGGCATTGCTGGCCTTTCATGAATTCTGAATGGGGTTTATCCAGGTTAAAATTTAAAATTCCCCATTAAAGGGGAAAGACCCAAATTTTTTTTGGACCAATGGTCTATAAGAAAAATGGGGTTTTGAGCACCCCCCCTTTTTAAAAAAAGGAAACAGACAGAAACAGTCTTTTGCTTTTTGACAGAAAACCACCCTAGAAAAAGGTAGAATTTTCCCCCCTGGAGTCAAATGTTGGGACGGCGCATTGTAAAAGAAAATGACGATTGACTTGAGACTTAATGATATGTAAAATAAGTTTATCAAAGAGGGTACCAAAGAACAGTGTTCAGCTTTATAAACAGGTGCATGGTTTGACCCCGGAGGTTGCCCCCTTAGACGATAGGAATGTTTCTTAGGGTTTCCCTTTTGTCTTCTTTTTGTCCGTAGCGAAAAAATAGGGGTTTTTAAATAAAAAATTGGCATTATTACAGGGGGGGCCCCCCCACATGTGGTGAATTTACACATAGACCACTTCTTTCAATAAATGTGGAGTAATCTTAAGGGACATGCTTGTCAAACAGATTTTTGGCCCAAGTAGGACTTTGACACAAGGTACTTATGCCCCCAAAGGGGGTTTGGGGTTTTCCCCCCTGTCTTGGTTGTGCTTGTTGCAGTAAAGGTTGGTGGGGATAGTTTCAATCACCCAGGACAGGGGAATTTTTTTAAAAAAGAACGCTATACCTGTACTTCTATTTTTGGGGTTTTTGTCTCACCCCCCATGTGGTTGATTAGTGGGTGAGCACGTGGAGGTGAGGAAAGAATCAGCAAACTAAGAGCACAATTAGAACCAAACCCCTTTGATTTACCAGTGCCTAAGATTTTATCGATTCCCGGGGCATTCATGAATCAGCTTAGATTAGGTGATGGAGGAGTTCCGGCTCTGAGAAGGGGTGGGGATAGGTCAAATTACTTAAAGAAAGGAATTCGCTGGATTTTTGTCCTTGTTACATTACGCCCAAGGGATTAAATTTTGGGTTATAATTTACATATTTGTATTGATTTGCCCCCTTTTTAATAGAGCTATCTTCTTAACTTGTTTTTAGAGGTTTTATTTTTATGTTTTTTTTTTTTTGGTTAAAGATGTTTTGGTAAAAAATGGTGGGGCATGGTGATTTTTTGTTTTTTGGTTCTGCAAAAAAATATTCTTTTATTGTGAATTTCCCCTTTTCCCTCTATTTTGTTGGTGTGTTTGGTTTAAATTTCTTTACAGCCCCACTATTTTTTGAGTGTTTACTATGTCCCGAAATATCGCGATACTTATTTTTTTTTGATATCCCTAGGACGTCTTTTTTTATGGACTTCCCGGGAAATTATGTAAAGCGCATGCGCGAACCAGTGAGGAAAACCCATGTGACCTTTTTGGGCCCTGATGGCCCCCTGACAGGAGAAGAGTTTCCCGGGTTGGATGGGAGATCGTCTCTCTCGGGCAGGTTGTAAGGGCATCTGCCCGATGCATGAACGGCGTGTTATGTATATACTGAAAATGGTTCTCTGTTACGGATTGGGATGGGATATTTGATATGGCGCCAAAACAGGAGGGTCATTTCCCATTGGTGGAACCGATTGTTATACTTGCACTTGATAGGTTTATCGTTCAGGGAAAACGCTATAGCTGAGTGGTGATTGGTTTGCACTTTTAGAAATTGTTTATGTCCCCTTCTATTTGGAGATTTGGGGAATCGTTTGCTATATGTGTGATTTTTAAATTTTCTCTGTTTATTTTTGATTTTGATCACTTTTTTGTATTTTCTTTGTTCTGTATTTTTATATGTCTTTACATGTGGGTAACCTTGATAGTGATTGGCTCCCCCACACTATATAAAGGACGCCCCTTTGCTGTTTTGATATACTTGAAAAGGCCACTATATGGCCGAAACGTCGTCTTGGATATGGCAGAATAAAGCTTTTCTTATTCTTCACCTGGAGGGTGCTGTTCTTCTTTTATTGTGGACTTTTGGCCCCTTTGGTCCTGGACCAGAGCGTGATCTTGCCGGTCGGTGCTGTCTACACATTGTAGTTTGAAAAAGATGAGAGGCATCCCACGAGAAAATAACCATTGGTTTTCGAAATCATGACGCTGTGCCCCAGAAGCCCTTATCACATGCATGGGTTCAGAAGCTGGTTACAAGGCAACACTTTTCCCCGCATACCCTACGCTCACGCAAAATTGTCAATTTGAATCGCTAATGACATAGAATCACTGGACCAGAGGGGAAGGGAATCCCCTAAAAACCTTTCATTCTCTACGACCCTTCCGAAAAAAAGGTGCCAAAACATCGTCATTCATTTGGTCAGGCTGCCCGCCTTTTGAATCTCTGACAGTATAATCAGCGTCCCCGGCCCCTGATTTTAAAGCCAAAAAGGGGTTTTTTCAGCTTGATCAGTGACATTAGCTATGTAAAAAAAACCAGAGCCTGAAAAATGCTCAACATTACTCAAAACAGGGTCCCAGGTGTCAGGGAAAAAGCCCAATCCGAGGATCGCCGCGCAGGGAGGATGACAATTTGAACCCGCTGTGTGCGTTTTTCCCGAGGATTAGATTTTTTAAAGGGAAAAAAAAAAATTACAGTTATTTTTTAAATTCAGGAATTTGCTGATCCCCTAAAAACAAATCTGGCATGGGAATCTGTTCCACAACAGGAACCCTGCAAATAGGGAG
>JARQOD010000007.1:20475618-20528962 GCA_033576555.1 Oophaga sylvatica
TTTTGTCCACTAGCGACAAAATAGGTGGATTTTAAATAAACATTGGCACTATTAAGGTGGGGCTTCCCCATGTGGAGAATTTACACATAGACCACTTCTTTCAAAAATGTGGACGAATCTTAAGGGACATGCTTGTCAAATCAGATATTGGCCCAATAGGACTTTACACAAGGTACCTATGCCCACCAAGGTTGGGGATTTCCCCTTCTTTTGTGCTTGTTGCAGTAACATGTTGCTGGGGATAGTTTTCAATCACCCACGGACAGGGAAGAAATTCTTTTATAAAAAACCTATACCTGTACTTCTAGTTTTGTGGTTTATGTTCTCACCTGCCCCATGGGATTGATGTACGTGGGTGAGACCACGATGGAGGTGAGACAAGAATCAGCAAACATAAGAGCACAAAAAACCCAAACTCCTTGATTTACCAGTGCCTAAGCATTTATCGATTGCCGACATTCAGTGAATCAGCTTAGATTCAGAGTGATGGATGGAGTTTCCGGCTTCTGAGAAGGGTGGGGAAGGTCCAAATTACTTAAAAAGAAAGGAACTCGCTGATTTCTGTCCTTGTTACATTACAGCCGAAGGACTTAATTTGGATTATAATTTACAATTTTGTACTTGATTATCCCCTTTTCATATAGAGCTCATCTCTCTTATACCTTGTTTTTAGATGTTTTTATTTTTATGCTTTTTTTTTTTAGGTTAAAGATTGTTTTGGTAGAAACTGGTGGACATGGTGATTTTTGTTTTTTGGTTCTGCAAAAAATTCTTTTATTGTGAATCCCCGTGCCCTCTATTTTCTGGGGTTTTGGTTTTAAATTTCTTTACAGCACACTACTTTTTGAGTGTTTACTATGTCCCGAAATATCGCGATACTTATCTTGTTTTGATATCCACCTAGGACGTCTTTCTTATGAGACTTCCGGCAAATTATGTAATGCGCATGCGCGAACCAGATGACGACATAGCCCATGTGACCTTTTGGTCACCTGATTAGGCCCCTGACAGGAGAAGAGATCCGGATTGGATGGGAGATCGTCTCTCTCGGCGCAGGTGTATACGTCATCTGCCTGATGCAGTGAACGGCGCTGTTATGTATATACTGAAGTGGTTTCTCTGTTACGGCATTGAGGATGGGATATTTTGATATGGCCCAAAGCAGGAGGATCATTCCGATTGGTGGTAATCCGATTGTTATACCTGCTACTTGATAGGTTTATCGTTACCAGGGACACGCTATAGCTGAGTGGTGATTGGTTTGTCACTATTTAGAATATTGTTTATGTCCAGTTCTATTTGGAGATTTGGGGAATCGATCGCATCATATGTGTGATTTATTAATACTCTGTTTATTTTTGATTTTTGATCACTATTTTGTATTATCTTTGTATCTGTATTTTTATATGTCTATTAACATGTAGGCGTAACCTTGATAGTGATTGGCTCCTCCACACTATATAAAGGACGCCTTCTGTCTGTTTTGATATACTTGAAAAAGGCCACTATATGGCCGAAACGTCGTCTTGTGATATGGCAGAATAAAGCTTTTCTTATTCTTCACCTGGATGGATGCTGCTTCTTCTTTTACTTGTGGACTTTGTGCCCATTTGATCCATGGACCAGAGCGTGCATCCTTGACCCGGTCGTGTGCTGTCTACACATTGTATTTTGAAATAGCATGAGAGGCATCACCACAGTAGAAACATAACCCATTGCGTTTTCGAAACTCATGACGCTGTGCCCCAGAAGCCACTCTATCACACTGCATGGGTTCAGAAGCTGGTTCACAAGGCAACACTATTCCACGCATACCTCTACGCTCACGCAAACTCTGTCAATTTGAATCGCTAATGACATAGAATCACTGAGACCAGAGGGGACAGGGAATCCCACCATAACATCCTTTACATTCTCTGACAGACCCTTCCGAAAAAGGGCTGCCAAAGCATCGTCATTCCATTTTGTCAGGACTGCCCGCCTTCAGAATCTCTGACAGTATAACCAGCGTCCTCGAGCCCCTGATTTAATGCAACAAGGTTTTTTCAGCTTGATCAGTGACATTAGGCTCATCGTACAATAACCCCAGAGCCTGAAAAAATGCATCAACATTACTCAAAACAGGGTCCCCCAGGTGTCAGGGAAAAAGCCCAATCCTGAGGATCGCCGCGCAGGAGAGAGATGACAATTTGAACCTGCTGTGCTGCGTTCCTGAGGACTTAGATTTTAAGGCAAAAAACAACTTACAGTTATTTTTGAAATTCAGAAATTTAGCTCGATCCCCTAAAACAAATCTGGCATGGGAATCCTAGGTTCCACAACAGGCAACCCTGCAAGATAGGTAGCAATACTCCAAACTTCAGTGGCAAGCTGATCCACACGGCCAGACAACTGTGCAAACTCCATTGAGAGAAAAAAAATCCTCCTCAGCACCCAGAGATACAGAGGGAAAAAAAAAAAATAAAATCTCTGACAACTCTGACAACCTTCTTTCTTTCACACTATTTTTCCCTTCTGTGAGTACCATATAATTATCAGTTTTAGGCCGGTGATACTGTTATGATTTGGTAGCTGAGGAGAGCAGGCAAAAAAGGCAATACACCAGAGAGGTTGGAATCTATTGGATTGCAGTACCTGACTAACCACCACAACTAAAGGCAGCCGTGGAGCGTACCTACGTTGGTCCTAGACGCCTCGTCAGGCCGAGAAGCTAACTTCGCCTAAAGATAGAAAGAGAAAACTATCTGCCCCGGAGCAGATCCCCAAAGAACATAGAAGCCCCCAAACATGTAATGGCGGTTAGACAAGAGGAAATACAGACACAGACAGAAAATAGTATGAGCAAACGTTGGGGCCCCAATCTTCCTAGACAGAAAAGGATAGGAAGGTCACTTACTGCAATCCGAAAAACCCTAAAAAAAATACCAACACACTAATTGCAAAAACACCTGAGATCACACGACCTCTACCACCTAAATTAGTTTCCTGGTGTAACAAAACTAAGCCGCAGCCACAGAAAAAAACTGGGAAAAGGCAAATGAACAAACAACTGGCTGAACTAAACTGAGAGGAGCACAAGCCCCCCGGAGGGGACCTGGCAGACCCCCACAGAAGTGCAGGACAAAATGCAAAAAGCAAGCACAAAAAACTAAAAGAAAGAAAATGTCTTATCTGTTAGCAGAAGATGCAGGCACAAACAGCAAGCTCCAAAGTGAACCAGGAACAAAAGTTGAGACCAGAACAATTGATCACCGGCAACCCTGATGGGAGGAACCTCCCTTATATAAGACCAGTCAGTAACACCTGATCGCCAATCTTCACAATCTTCATTGAATAGTTCAGTACTGTTTGTAACCACCAGAGGGAGTTTCTGCTCAGAATTCATTTCTAGCACATTCACAACAGTACCCCCCCTTGAGGAGGGGTCACCGAACCCTCATTTGGGCAACCAGGTCGGTCAGGATGAGCTCTGTGATACGCATGGATGAGTCTTCTAGCATGGATGTACGAAGCAAACACCCAAGAATTGTCCTCCTGACCATAACCTCTCCACTTAACCAAATACTGGAGTTTCCGTCTAGAAAAACGAGAATCCAATATTTTCTCAACCACATACTCCAGATTGCCCCCAACCAAAACAGGTCAGAAGGCACAGCCATAGGAACCACTGGCTCGACAAACCTCTTCAATAAGGACTTGTTGGAACACGTTATGGATCTAAATGTCCCTGGAAGAAGTAAACGAAAGGAAACAGGATTAAGAATCTCCATGATGTTATAAGGTCCAATGAACCTAGGCTTAAACTTAGGAGATGCAACTCTCATAGGGATATTTCTTGAGGACAGCCAGACCAAGTCCCCCACTTCAAACCGAGGACCATCAGTCCTATGCCGGTTGGCAAACCGCTGGGCCCTCTCCTGAGAGAGGGACAACCTCTCACTAGCTGGTCCCAAATCTGCTGCATACGCTCCAACAACAGAGTCAACACCTGGAAGACAGAAGCCCTATTATTAAGGGCAAACTCAGCCAAAGGCAAAAAAGAGACCCAGTCATCCTGATCAGCAGACACAAAGCATCTCAGATAAGTCACCAATGTCTGGTTTGTTCTCTCAGTTTGTCCATTGGTCTGAGGATGAAAAGCCGAGGAGAAAGACAATTGAACACCAAGTTTAAACAAAAAGTCCTCCAAAATCTGGAAACAAACTGGACTCCTCTGTCAGACACAATGTTCTCAGGAATACCGTGTAACCGAACCATGTGCTGAAGGAACAAAGGCACCAATTCGGAGGAGGAAGGCAACTTAGGTAATGGCACAAGATGTATCATTTTGGAAAACCTATCACAAATCACCCAGATAACGTCATTCTCTGAGAAACAGGGAGGTCGGAAATGAAATCCATAGAGATATGGGTCCATGGTCTCTTGGGCACAGGCAATGGCATCAACAAACTACTAGGGCGAGAGCAAGGCTTGGAGCGAGAGCAAGTCCTGCAGGACTGCACAAATTCCCTGACGTCACGAGACAAAGTAGGCCACCAAAAGGACCGACTAACCAAGTCTCTGGTACCAAAAATTCCGGGATGACCGGCCAATGCGGAACAATGAATCTCAGACATCACACTCTTTTTCCACCAGTCTGGGACAAACAATTTCCCAATAGGGCAGAATTCGGGTTTATCCTCCTGACACCCTTCCAGAGCCAGTCTCAAATTGGGCGAGATGGCGGAAAGAACTACACCCTCTTTCAAAATAACAGTAGGATCAGATAACTCGGGAGAGTCAGCAAGGAAACTCCTCGAGAGGGCATCCGCTTTAACATTCTTAGTGCCAGGAAGAAAGGAAACCACAAAATTAAAACGTGTGAAAAACAAGGCCCACCTGGCCTGTCTAGGATTAAGTCCTTGGCTGATTCCAGATAAACCAGATTCTTATGGTCCGTGAGGACCACCACCTGATGTTTGGCTCCCTCCAGCCAATGTCTCCACTCTTCAAAAGCCCACTTCATGGCCAATAACTCCCGATTACCCACGTCATAATTACGTTCAGTTGGAGAAAATTTTCTAGAGAAAAAGGCACAAGGGTTACTTTTAGAGGTCTCTGGATCTCTTTGGGACAAAACGGCACCTGCCCCAATTTCAGAGGCATCAACCTCCACCTGAAATGGCAGAGAAACATAAGGCTGCCATAGAACAGGAGCAGAAGTGAATCTCTGCTTAAGTTCCTAAAACGCAGAAACTGCCTCAGGAGGCCAATTCACCACATCAGAACCCTTCTTGGTCAAATCAGTCAATGGTTTAACAATAACAGAGAAATTACCAATAAATTTACGATAAAAATTGGCAAAACCCAAGAATCTCTGAAGAGCCTTTAATGAAGTAGGTTGGACCCAATCACAGATGGCCTGAACCTTGACCGGGTCCATTTCAATAACAGATGGGGACAAAATGAATCCCAGAAATGAGATCCTCTTTATGCCAAAAAGACACTTTGATCCCTTCACATACAGAGCATTCTCTCTCAAAATCTGGAACACAGTCCGAACATGTTTCACATGAGAGTCCCAATCACTGGAAAAAATCAAGATATCATCCAAATAAACAATCAGAAATTGATCCACAAAATCCCTGAAAATGTCATTCATGAAGGACTGGAAGATGGAAGGAGCATTAGTGAGCCCAAAGGGCATCACTAGGTACTCAAAATGCCCCTCTGGGGTATTAAATGCCGTCTTCCATTCATCCCCGTGCTTAATGCGAATAAGGTTATATGCCCCCCTGAGGTCAAGCTTGGTAAACCAAGTAGCACTTTTCACCCTGGAAAACAGGTCAGAAATCAAGGGTAACGGATATTGATATTTCACAGTGATATTGTTCAAGAGACGATAATCAATACACGGCCTTAATGAACCATCCTTTTTGGCCACAAAGAAAAAACCGGCACCCAAGGGTGAAGAGGATGGTCTGATATGACCCTTCTCCAATGACTCCTTGATATAAGACCGCATAGCGTCATGTTCAGGTACAGACAAGTTAAAAAGGCGACCTTTAGGGAATTTACTACCAGGCACTAATTCAATAGCGCAGTCATAGCTCCTATGGGGGGCCAAGGATGCAGATTTACTTTCGCTAAACACATCAGAAAAATCAGTCAAAAAGTCAGGAACATCCTGAGCCTGGGGGAGGCAGAAAAAACAGGAGTGTTGGCATTAACACATTGGCAGCCCCAACTGGTTACAGACACAGATTTCCAATCCAAAACAGGATTATGAGACTGTAACCAAGGGAAACCCAGTACAATAATGTCATGCAGATTGTACAGCACCAAAAATTTGCAACTCTCCTAATGATCAGGTTCAACCCTCATTATCACCTGAGTAGAGAACTGGGGTTTATTCTCAGCTAAAGGGGTAGAATCGATCCCCAGTAGGAGAATAGACTTCCGTAGGAGTATCAAGGGAAACCCACAACGTTTAGCAAAATCAAAATCCATCAGGTTAATAGCTGCTCCCGAATCAACAAAAGCCTGAGCAGAAAATGTGGACAGGGAGCAAATCAGGGTAACAGTCAACAAAAATTTAGTCTGAACACTACCCAAGACAACTGAACGAGCAAAACGTCTTCCCCGCTTAGGGCAGACTGAAATAGCATGAGAGGCATCACCACAGTAGAGACATAACCCATTGCGTTTTCGAAACTCATGACGCTGTGCCCCAGAAGCCACTCTATCACACTGCATGGGTTCAGAAGCTGGTTCACAAGGCAACACTATTCCACGCATACCTCTACGCTCACGCAAACGTCTGTCAATTTGAATCGCTAATGACATAGAATCACTGAGACCAGAGGGGACAGGGAATCCCACCATAACATCCTTTACATTCTCTGACAGACCCTTCCGAAAAAGGGCTGCCAAAGCATAGTCATTCCATTTGGTCAGGACTGCCCACCTTCGGAATCTCTGACAGTATAACTCAGCGTCCTCGAGCCCCTGATTTAATGCCAACAAGGCTTTTTCAGCTTGATCAGTGACATTAGGCTCATCGTACAATAACCCCAGAGCCTGAAAAAATGCATCAACATTACTCAAAACAGGGTCCCCAGGTGTCAGGGAAAAAGTCCAATCCTGAGGATCGCCACGCAGGAGAGAGATGACAATTTAAACCTGCTGTGCTGCGTTCCCTGAGGACTTAGATTTTAAGGCAAAAAACAACTTACAGTTATTTTTGAAATTCAGAAATTTAGCTCGATCCCCTAAAAACAAATCTGGCATGGGAATCCTAGGTTTCACAACAGGCAACCCTGCAAGATAGGTAGCAATACTCCAAACTTCAGTGGCAAGCTGATCCACACGGCCAACAACTGTGCAAACTCCATTGAGAGAAAAAAAAATCCTCCTCAGCACCCAGAGATACAGAGGGAAAAAAAAAAAAATCTCTGACAAACCTTCTTTCTTTCACACTATTTTTCCCTTCTGTGAGTACCATATAATTATCAGTTTTAGGCCGGTGATACTGTTATGATTTGGTAGCTGAGGAGAGCAGGCAAAAAAGGCAATACACCAGAGAGGTTGGAATCTATTGGATTGCAGTACCCTGACTAACCACACAACTAAAGGCAGCCGTGGAGCGTACCTACGTTGGTCCTAGACGCCTCGTCACAGCCTGAGAAGCTAACTTCACCTAAAGATAGAAAGAGGAAAACTATCTGCCCCGGAGCAGATCCCCAAAGAACATAGGAAGCCCCCAAATATGTAATGGCGGTTAGACAAGAGGAAATACAGACACAGACAGAAAATAGTATGAGCAAACGTTGGGGCCCAATCTTCCTAGACAGAAAAGGATAGGAAGGTCACTTACTGCAATCCGAAAAACCCTAAAAAAATACCAACACACTAATTGCAAAAACACCTGAGATCACACGACCTCTACCACCTAAATTAGTTCTCTGGTGTAACAAAACTAAGCCGCAGCCACAGAAAAAAACTGGAAAAGGCAAATGAACAAACAACTGGCTGAACTAAACTGAGAGGAGCACAAGCCCCCGGAGGGGACCTGGCAGACCCCCACAGAAGTGCAGGACAAAATGCAAAAAGCAAGCACAAAAAACTAAAAGAAGAAAATGTCTTATCTGTTAGCAGAAGATGCAGGCACGAAACAGCAAGCTCCAAAGTGAACCAGGAACAAAAGTTGAGACCAGAACAATTGATCACCGGCAACCCTGATGGGAGGGAACCTCCCTTATATAAGACCAGTCAGTAACACCTGATCGCCAATCTTCACAATATTCATTGAATAGTTCAGTACTGTTTGTAACCACCAGAGGGAGCTTCTGCTCAGAATTCATTTCTAGCACATTCACTACACACGGCTACTCAAACTTGACTGTGAGGAAGACAGGGTGGTAGTGGTGGCAAAGTGACTGGAAGCATTATCCGCTATCTAATCAACAACCTTTTCATACTGCTCTGGGTGCAATAGTGGTGTGCTGCTGTGGTCCCTCATAATTGAGACAGGAAGGTCGGGCGACAAGATGTGCGTGTTTGTTGTGGCACAATTTTAGATTACCCACGGCCTCGGCCTCTGCATGCACCATCAGCATCACGTCCACTTCCCCGTCCCTGGCCACGCGCCTTGCCCATTTTAAATGGAGTACAATATTTTCCACGTTCACTACAAATGACTGAATTTGGAACGAACTTATATGTGATCCGTGTGCGTGAAAACTAGTTTAAAATATCTGGCCTGCAGGTAACAATTTTTATTTAGCAAACTGGTGTGAATAACTAGGCTAAGACACAGCAAAATAAAATCAATGGAGGCCTGAAATGGCACTATTTTGAGCGCACCGATATGTGATGCCTGTGACACAGATACCCCACTTTAAAATATCTAGCCTGTAGGTTTTATTTTGCAGCAAAATGATGTCAATAACTAGGCTAAGACACAGCCAAAAAATTCAATGGAGGCCTGAAATAGCACAATTTTGAGCACACATGATATGCGATCCGTGTGGCAGACAAAACCCAGTGTAAAATATCTGCCTTGTAGGTAACTATTTTTTTTCAACAAATATTGGTGTCAATAACTTGTATAAGACACTCCAACAAATTTTTACAGTAGCCCACAAATGCCAGAATTTTCTGCGCACTCAGATGTGATCACTGTGATGGCCAAACCCCTGTTTAAAATAGCTGGATTTTCATACTGTACTATGGAAAAGATCTGGCTGTATTCTGCAGTGCCAACAAGCAAATGGAGAAAAAAATGTGTGCTCTGTGTTGCTTTTGAAGAAAATAATCAGGATTAAGATGTAAAAAAAAATATTCCTGGCCACTGATACCTGGGGCTATGTAGTGTGGTATAATGACTAATGTGGCAGCTAGGGGGCGCTGCATATGTTGCTCAAATTATGCCTGGAGGCATGAGATGAATGGGAAACCAGTCCCTGGTAGGGTGATAAATGGAAAGTATGTGTCGCAGAGCTACTCTGTGCTGTAGGTCAGTAATGTTGTTCTGGGACTTATAGTCCCATAAGAGTTCTGATTGTTGTTAAGGGTGAACCTACAGGGTTAGCTTGTGAGCTGGGTGAGACATGCTAACCACACATACACTGCCCACTGGTGGTGGGAGAATGAATGTTACATACTGGTGATTGTATGTGGTGAAGGACCTGTGATGAGGTCATGAACAGGTGACCAGATCATGTGTTTCATACCTTGGCTTGGGGAGTGGCTACAGGTATGAAAGGCAGTGTTGAGCACATGGAGATGAGAACGTGGTGGAGACTGGGAAGTGTCTCTGCAGTCTGTCTCAAGGGATTCTGTCTGAGACTGGGAAGTGTCTCAAGGGAGTCTGGCTGAGACAAGTTGAGAGTGTGTTCTGCACAGGGCTGCCTGGAAGGTTCCTGGAAGGTCTGTCAGTGTTGGATCGGATTCCTGGAAGCACGTGGTGAGACTTGGAACTTGGTGGCCGGGGTGTTGAACTGGGGTCCTGAATAGCACCCGGACAGGACACATGTGTGTGCGGAGCCTGTGACGGTCCCACACTGAGAACCAGGCGGTTCTATTGAGGAGTTTGGCTGGAGTTAGCCTGGAAGTGACTTTCTGTTACAATGTGTCAGTGAGCACCGGAAGCGAGTCCAGATCACCCGGGAAGGCTCCTGGTGGTCCCTGCTGGCTTGCAGCCGCTTAGTCAAGCCCATCCCATGCAAGGGTGAGTCTGGGACCAGTAGTTGCAAAGATAGAATGCGTTTATGTTTTGTCATATTGTTGTTACCTGGTCTTAAAGAGACAATAAACCGTTATTTTTGGACTTAATGCCTGTGTGTTGCCTCATTACTGCGTGCCCGGCCTCGGCCTACCAGAGCGAATCCCTACAGTAGATACGGTAAATATCTGTAATAGCCTATTATTAATAGGCAGCAGCAGAAGACAGTAATGGAATGGACCCTCTTACTTTATGCAATGGAGTATGCCACATAAAATGCCTGCCTTGCCTACCTAGCACTGATATCTATATACACCGTAATTAGTCCTCAGAAGGACTGCTGGTTTAGCTGGATTTGTGTAGTCAATAATGATATGCCCACACTAACTTATACACCACCAATTCTGTCCCTATCTCTGCAGCAACTCTCCCTACACCGCCTGATTCTGGAGCTGTGACGAGCAGGGCGGTGTCACATCTGATATAGACCTGATGACGCTGTGAAAAGCCAATCACTGTAATGCCACAACCAACATGGCTGTGGCATTACAGTGTGTGGAAGACAATCCCTGCATGTTGATCGGTGCTCTAAATAGCACCAAACATGCAGGGCGGGGACCCGAGCTCCTGCCGAGCAATCCCGGAAATGCTCGGCGCTCGCTGTGCATCGCGAGCAGTGAGATGCTCGGGCGAGCACTGAGCACTACCTAGCATGCTCGCTCATCAATAGTTGCCAGTTTTCGTGTAGCAGAGAGAAGACAGAGACAAGATCTCGGACTTTGTGTATACAGTACTGTGGTCTCTCTGGACATTTTCTTAAGAATTGCCCAACTCATCCTCAAGCTACCAAACCATCGGGAGAACATCTGAATCTGGGTGACATATAATTAAAATAATTCACTGCATGCTTTAACATTTGGTTGATGCAAGAAAAACATATTTATTTGAGTCAGTGAAAAACAGAAAAAAAGAGCCAATCGCAGGAAAAATTGATAACGTTACAGAGCAACTATAGTCAACTGTAGACATTTTGACCTGTCCAGGCCTTATTCATTATGTCGTTATATGGCACTGGAAGAAGAACTGTGTTTCTATATGGTGACAGTCCCCAGAATATGAGAATATGTGTCGAGAGCTGTATATTCCTCAGTTTCCTGGAGAAGCTGTGGTGTGCTGTGCCGAAAGATAGTGGCGGCACTCCCGCGCATTGCCCATGGTTGTAAGCCGAGGAGGTCATCCAGACTCTCAGGTACCTTTTTCTTCTTCTGATAAAGTACTGATAAATACGATGATTTCCTTCGAGAACCAGGTGTTATCAACATTGGCATTCATTGACTGTGGGTCTGCTGCTAGCTTTATTGATTCGAGACTGGTTCTGAAGTTAGGGTTAGGGACAGTTAGTTTAGGAAGACTCATTCCAGTTAGTCGCCCTTGATAAGACACCGTTAGCTCACAATTTGGTCAGGAGATCAACGGTGGATTTCACTCTCCAAGTGGGGGCTTTCCACTCTGAATCCATCTCCTGTTTTGTGTTGGATAATTTACCTGCTTGATTGGTACTGGGGTTTCCATGGTTGCAGATTCACAATCCAGTTATTGATTGGTGTCTGAAGGAGATTGTGAAATGGAGCCCCAACTGTTCCAAGAAATGTCTAAAAAATGTACAAATATGCTCCGCTAGTCTGGAGGGTCTTCCGGGGGACCTGAAGGACTTTGGAGATGTGTTCTCTGAAAAAGAGGTGGAGATATTACCTCCCCATCGTCCCTATGATTGTGCTATTGATCTTATTCCTAGCGCCAAACTGCCAAAAGCTCGCCTGTTATGTTTCGGTAGCTGAGGAGTGCAGGTAAAAAAGGCAATACACCAGAGCAGTTGGAATCTATGAGACTGCAGTACCCTGACTAACCACCACAACTAGAGGCAGCCGTGGAGCGTTCCTACGTTGGTCCTAGACGCCTCGTCACAGCCTGAGAAACTAACTACACCTAAAGATAGAAAGAGGAAAGCTATCTGCCCCGGAGCAGATCCCCAAAGAACATAGAAAGCCCCCAAACATGTAATGGCGGTTAGACAAGAAGAAATACTGACACAGACAGAAAATAGTATGAGCAAACGTTGGGGCCCAAACTACCTAAATAGAAAAGGATAGGAAGGGCACTTACTGCAATCCCAAAAAACCCTGAAAAGCACCAACTCTACTAATTTCAAAAACACCTGAGATCACACGACCTCTACCACCTAAATTAGTTCTCTGGTGTAACAAAATCAAAACAGCAGCCACTGAAAAAACTGGAAAAAGCAAATGTACAAACATCAGTGGCTGAACTAAACTGAGAGGGCAAAAGCCCCCGGAGGGGACCCTGAAGGCCCCCACAGAAGTGCAGGACAAAATGCAAAAATCAAGCACAAAAACAAAAAGAAGAAAAATGTCTTATCTGTTAGCAGGAGATGCAGACACGACACAGCAGGCTACAAAGGAAACAGGAATCAAGGATTGAGACCAGAACAATTGATCACCGGCAACCCTGATGGGAAGGCGACTCCCTTATATAAGACCAGTCAGTAACACCTGATTCCCAATCCTCACAATCTTCACTGGACAGTCCAGTACCGCTTGTAACCACCAGAGGGAGCCTCTGTTCAGAACTCATTTCAAGTCCATTCACAACAGTACCCCCCCCTTGAGGAGGGGTCACCGAACCCTCACTTGAGCAACCAGGTCGGTCAGGATGAGTTCTGTGATACGCACGGATGAGTCTCCTAGCATGGATGTCCGAAGCAAACACCCAAGAATTGTCTTCCTGACCATAACCTCTCCACTTAACCAAATACTGGAGTTTCCGTCTAGAAAAACGAGAACTCAATATTTTCTCAACCACAAACTCCAGATTGCCCTCAACCAGAACAGGGTCAGGAGGCACAGCAGTAGGAACCACTGGCTCAACAAACCTCTTCAACAAGGACTTGTGGAACACGTTATGGATCTTAAATGTCTCTGGAAGAAGCAAACGAAAAGAAACAGGATTAAGAATCTCCATGATCTTATAAGGTCCAATGAACCTAGGCTTAAATTTAGGAGATGCCACTCTCATAAGAATATTTTTTGAGGACAACCAGACCAAGTCCCCCACTTTAAACCGAGGACCATCAGTCCTATGCCGGTTAGCAAACCGCTGGGCCCTCTCCTGAGAGAGGGACAACCTCTCCACTACCTGGTCCCAAATCTGTTGCATACGCTCCACAACAGAGTCAACACCTGGACAGACAGAAGCCTCCGTCTGTCCTGAAGAGAATCGAGGGTGAAACCCAGAATTACAGAAAAATGGAGACATAAAGTGGCAGAGCTAGCCCTATTATTAAGAGCAAACTCAGCCAAAAGCAAAAAAGAGACCCAGTCATCCTGATCAGCAGACACAAAGCATCTTAGATAAGTCTCCAATGTCTGGTTTGTTCTCTCAGTTTGACCATTGGTCTGAGGATGAAACGCCGAGGAGAAAGACAATTGAACGCCAAGTTTAGAACAAAAAGTCCTCCAAAATCTGGAAACAAACTGGACTCCTCTGTCAGACACAATGTTCTCAGGAATGCCGTGTAAACGAACCACGTGCTGAAGGAACAAAGGCACTAATTCAGAGGAGGAAGGCAACTTAGGTAATGGCACAAGATGTATCATCTTGGAAAACCTATCACAAATCACCCAGATGACGGTCATTCTCTGAGAAACAGGAGGTCGGAAATGAAATCCATAGAGATATGGGTCCATGGTCTCTTGGGCACAGGCAATGGCATCAACAAACCACTAGAGCGAGAGCAAGGCTTGGAGCGAGAGCAAGTCCTGCTGGACTGCACAAATTCCCTGACATCACGAGACAAGGTAGGCCACCAAAAGGACCGACTAACCAAGTCTCTGGTACCAAAAATTCCGGGATGACCGGCCAACGCGGAACAATGAATCTCAGACATTACACTCTTTTTCCACTGGTCCGGGACAAACAATTTCCCAACAGGACAGCGCTCGGGCCTATCCTCATGACACCCCTCCAGAGCCAATCTCAAATTGGGCGAGATGGCGGAAAGAACTACACCTTCTTTCAAAATAACAGAAGGATCAGATAACTCAGGGGAGTCCGCAAGGAAACTCCTCGAGAGGGCATCCGCCTTAACATTCTTAGTGCCAGGAAGAAAGGAAACCACAAAATTAAAACGTGTGAAAAACAAGGCCCACCTGGCCTGTCTAGGATTAAGTCACTTGGCAGATTCCAGATAAACCAGATTCTTATGGTCAGTAAGGACCACCACCTGATGTTTGGCTCCCTCCAGCCAATGTCTCCACTCTTCAAAAGCCCACTTCATGGCCAATAACTCCCGATTACCCACGTCATAATTACGTTCAGTAGGAGAAAATTTTCGAGAGAAAAAGGCACAAGGGTTACTTTTGGAGGTCTCTGGATCTCTTTGGGACAAAACGGCACCTGCCCCAATTTCAGAGGCATCAACCTCCACCTGAAATGGCAGAGAAACATCAGGCTGCCGTAGAACAGGAGCAGAAGTGAATCTCTGCTTAAGTTCCTGAAATGCAGAGACTGCCTCAGGAGGCCAATTCACCACATCAGAACCCTTTTTGGTCAAATCAGTTAATGGTTTAACAATAACCGAGAAATTACCAATAAATTTACGATAAAAATTGGCAAAACTCAAAAATCTTTGAAGAGCCTTTAATGAAGTAGGTTGGACTCAATCACAGATGGCCTGAACCTTGACCGGGTCCATCTCAATAACAGATGGGGACAAAATGAATCCCAGAAATGAGATCCTCTGTACGCCAAAAAGACACTTTGATCCCTTCACATACAGAGCATTCTCTCTCAAAATCTGGAATACAGTTCGAACATGTTTCACATGAGAGTCCCAGTCATTGGAAAAAATCAAGATACCATCCAAATAAACAATCAGAAATTTATCCACAAAATCCCTGAAAATGTCATTCATGAAGGACTGGAAGACAGAAGGAGCATTAGTGAGCCCAAAGGGCATCACAAGGTACTCAAAATGCCCCTCAGGGGTATTAAATGCCGTCTTCCATTCATCCCCGTGCTTAATGCGAATAAGGTTATATGCCCCCCGGAGGTCAAGCTTGGTAAACCAAGTAGCGTTTTTCACCCTGGAAAACAGGTCAGAAATCAAGGGTAACGGATATTGATATTTCACAGTATTATTGTTCAAAAGACGATAATCAATACACGGCCTTAATGAACCATCCTTTTTGGCCACAAAGAAAAAACCGGCACCTAAGGGTGAAGAGGATGGTCTGATATGACCCTTCTCCAATGACTCCTTAATATAAGACCGCATAGCGTCATGTTCAGGTACAGACAAATTAAAAAGGCGACCTTTAGGGAATTTACTACCAGGCACTAATTCAATAGCGCAGTCATAGCTCCTATGGGGAGGCAAGGATGCAGATTTACTTTCGCTAAACACATCAGAAAAATCAATCAAAAAGTCAGGAACATCCTGAGCCTGGGGGAGGCAGAAAAAACAGGAGTGTTGGTATTAACACATTGGCAGCCCCAACTGGTTACAGACACAGATTTCCAATCCAAAACATGATTATGAGTCTGTAGCCAAGGGAAACCCAGTACGATAATGTCATGCAGATTATACAGAACCAAAAATTTGCAGCTCTCCTGATGATCAGGTTGAACCCTCATTATCACCTGAGTAGAGAACTGAGGTTTATTCTCAGCCAAAGGGTAGAATCGATCCCCAGTAGGGGAATAGACTTCCGTAGGGGTATCAAGGGAAACCCACAACGTTTAGCAAAATCAAAATCCATCAGGTTAATAGCTGCTCCCGAATCAACGAAAGCCTGAGCAGAAAATGAGGACAGAGAGCATATCAGAGTAACAGTTAATAAAAACTTAGTCTGAACACTACCCAAGACAACTGAGCGTGCAAAACGTCCTCCCCGCTTAGGGCAGACTGAAATAGCATGAGAGGCATCACCACAGTAGAAACATAACCCATTGCGCTTTCGAAACTCATGACGCTGTGCCCCAGAAACCACTCTATCACACTGCATGGATTCAGAAGCAGGTTCACAAGGCAACACTATTCCACGCATACTTCTCCGCTCACGCAAACGTCTGTCAATTTGAATCGCTAATGACATAGAATCATTGAGACCAGAGGGACAGGGAATCCCACCATAACATCCTTTACATTATCTGACAGACCATTCCGAAAAAGGGCTGCCAAAGCGTCGTCATTCCATTTGGTCAGGACTGCCCACCTACGGAATCTCTGACAGTATAACTCAGCGTCATCAAGCCCCTGATTTAATGCCAACAAGGCTTTTTCAGCTTGATCAGTGACATTAGGCTCATCGTACAATAACCCCAAGGCCTGAAAAAATGCATCAACATCACTCAAAACAGGATCCCCAGGTGTCAGGGAAAAAGCCCAATCCTGAGGATCGCCGCGCAGGAGAGAGATGACAATTTGAACCTGCTGCGCTGCGTTCCCTGAGGACTTAGATTTTAAGGCAAAAAACAATTTGCAATTATTTTTGAAATTCAGAAACTTGGCTCGATCCCCCAAAAACAAATCTGGCATGGGAATCCTAGGTTCCACAACAGGCAACCTAGCAAGATAGGTAGCAATACTCCGAATCTCAGTGGCAAGCTGATCCACACGGCCAGACAACTGTGCAAACTCCATTGAGAGAAGAAATCCTCCCCAGCACCCAGAGATACAGAGGGAAAAAAAAAATGCAACAAACAGAAAAATATCTCTGACAACTCTGACAACCTTTTTTCTTTCACAATATTTTTCCCTTCTGTGAGTACCATACAATTTTCAATTTTTGATGCCGGTGATACTGTTATGCTACGGTAGCTGAGGAGTGCAGGTAAAAAAGGCAATACACCAGAGCAGTTGGAATCTATGAGATTGCAGTACCCTGACTAACCACCACAACTAGAGGCAGCCGTGGAGCGTTCCTACGTTGGTCCTAGACGCCTCGTCACAGCCTGAGAAACTAACTACACCTAAAGATAGAAAGAGGAAAGCTATCTGCCCCGGAGCAGATCCCCAAAGAACATAGAAAGCCCCCAAACATGTAATGGCGGTTAGACAAGAAGAAATACTGACACAGAAAGAAAATAGTATGAGCAAACGTTGGGGCCCAAACTACCTAAATAGAAAAGGATAGGAAGGGCACTTACTGCAATCCCAAAAACCCTGAAAAGCACCAACTCTACTAATTTCAAAAACACCTGAGATCACACGACCTCTACCACCTAAATTAGTTCTCTGGTGTAACAAAATCAAAACAGCAGCCACTGAAAAAACTGGAAAAAGCAAATGTACAAACATCAGTGGCTGAACTAAACTGAGAGGGCAAAAGCCCCCGGAGGGACCCTGAAGGCCCCCACAGAAGTGCAGGACAAAATGCAAAAATCAAGCACAAAAACAAAAAGAAGAAAAATGTCTTATCTGTTAGCAGGAGATGCAGACACGACACAGCAGGCTACAAAGGAAACAGGAATCAAGGATTGAGACCAGAACAATTGATCACCGGCAACCCTGATGGGAAGGCGACTCCCTTATATAAGACCAGTCAGTAACACCTGATTCCCAATCCTCACAATCTTCACTGGACAGTCCAGTACCGCTTGTAACCACCAGAGGGAGCCTCTGTTCAGAACTCATTTCAAGTCCATTCACAACAGTACCCCCCCCTTGAGGAGGGGTCACCGAACCCTCACTTGAGCAACCAGGTCGGTCAGGATGAGTTCTGTGATACGCACGGATGAGTCTCCTAGCATGGATGTCCGAAGCAAACACCCAAGAATTGTCTTCCTGACCATAACCTCTCCACTTAACCAAATACTGGAGTTTCCGTCTAGAAAAACGAGAATTCAATATTTTCTCAACCACAAACTCCAGATTGCCCTCAACCAGAACAGGGTCAGGAGGCACAGCAGTAGGAACCACTGGCTCAACAAACCTCTTCAACAAGGACTTGTGGAACACGTTATGGATCTTAAATGTCTCTGGAAGAAGCAAACGAAAAGAAACAGGATTAAGAATCTCCATGATCTTATAAGGTCCAATGAACCTAGGCTTAAATTTAGGAGATGCCACTCTCATAGGAATATTTTTTGAGGACAACCAGACCAAGTTCCCCACTTTAAACCGAGGACCATCAGTCCTATGCCGGTTAGCAAACCGCTGGGCCCTCTCCTGAGAGAGGGACAACCTCTCCACTACCTGGTCCCAAATCTGTTGCATACGCTCCACAACAGAGTCAACACCTGGACAGACAGAAGCCTCCGTCTGTCCTGAAGAGAATCGAGGGTGAAACCCAGAATTACAGAAAAATGGAGACATCAAAGTGGCAGAGCTAGCCCTATTATTAAGAGCAAACTCAGCCAAAAGCAAAAAAGAGACCCAGTCATCCTGATCAGCAGACACAAAGCATCTTAGATAAGTCTCCAATGTCTGGTTTGTTCTCTCAGTTTGACCATTGGTCTGAGGATGAAACGCCGAGGAAAAAGACAATTGAACGCCAAGTTTAGAACAAAAAGTCCTCCAAAATCTGGAAACAAACTGGACTCCTCTGTCAGACACAATGTTCTCAGGAATGCCGTGTAAACGAACCACGTGCTGAAGGAACAAAGGCACTAATTCAGAGGAGGAAGGCAACTTAGGTAATGGCACAAGATGTATCATCTTGGAAAACCTATCACAAATCACCCAGATGACGGTCATTCTCTGAGAAACAGGGAGGTCGGAAATGAAATCCATAGAGATATGGGTCCATGGTCTCTTGGGCACAGGCAATGGCATCAACAAACCACTAGAGCGAGAGCAAGGCTTGGAGCGAGAGCAAGTCCCGCTGGACTGCACAAATTCCCTGACATCACGAGACAAGGTAGGCCACCAAAAGGACCGACTAACCAAGTCTCTGGTACCAAAAATTCCGGGATGACCGGCCAACGCGGAACAATGAATCTCAGACATTACACTCTTTTTCCACTGGTCCGGGACAAACAATTTCCCAACAGGACAGCGCTCGGGCCTATCCTCATGACACCCCTCCAGAGCCAGTCTCAAATTGGGCGAGATGGCGGAAAGAACTACACCTTCTTTCAAAATAACAGAAGGATCAGATAACTCAGGGGAGTCCACAAGGAAACTCCTCGAGAGGGCATCCGCCTTAACATTCTTAGTGCCAGGAAGAAAGGAAACCACAAAATTAAAACGTGTGAAAAACAAGGCCCACCTGGCCTGTCTAGGATTAAGTCACTTGGCAGATTCCAGATAAACCAGATTCTTATGGTCAGTAAGGACCACCACCTGATGTTTGGCTCCCTCCAGCCAATGTCTCCACTCTTCAAAAGCCCACTTCATGGCCAATAACTCCCGATTACCCACGTCATAATTACGTTCAGTAGGAGAAAATTTTCGAGAGAAAAAGGCACAAGGGTTACTTTTGGAGGTCTCTGGATCTCTTTGGGACAAAACGGCACCTGCCCCAATTTCAGAGGCATCAACCTCCACCTGAAATGGCAGAGAAACATCAGGCTGCCGTAGAACAGGAGCAGAAGTGAATCTCTGCTTAAGTTCCTGAAATGCAGAGACTGCCTCAGGAGGCCAATTCACCACATCAGAACCCTTTTTGGTCAAATCAGTTAATGGTTTAACAATAACCGAGAAATTACCAATAAATTTACGATAAAAATTGGCAAAACTCAAAAATCTTTGAAGAGCCTTTAATGAAGTAGGTTGGACTCAATCACAGATGGCCTGAACCTTGACCGGGTCCATCTCAATAACAGATGGGGACAAAATGAATCCCAGAAATGAGATCCTCTGTACGCCAAAAAGACACTTTGATCCCTTCACATACAGAGCATTCTCTCTCAAAATCTGGAATACAGTTCGAACATGTTTCACATGAGAGTCCCAGTCATTGGAAAAAATCAAGATATCATCCAAATAAACAATCAGAAATTTATCCACAAAATCCCTGAAAATGTCATTCATGAAGGACTGGAAGACAGAAGGAGCATCAGTGAGCCCAAAGGGCATCACAAGGTACTCAAAATGCCCCTCAGGGGTATTAAATGCCGTCTTCCATTCATCCCCGTGCTTAATGCGAATAAGGTTATATGCCCCCCGGAGGTCAAGCTTGGTAAACCAAGTAGCGTTTTTCACCCTGGAAAACAGGTCAGAAATCAAGGGTAACGGATATTGATATTTCACAGTATTATTGTTCAAAAGACGATAATCAATACACGGCCTTAATGAACCATCCTTTTTGGCCACAAAGAAAAAACCGGCACCTAAGGGTGAAGAGGATGGTCTGATATGACCCTTCTCCAATGACTCCTTAATATAAGACCGCATAGCGTCATGTTCAGGTACAGACAAATTAAAAAGGCGACCTTTAGGGAATTTACTACCAGGCACTAATTCAATAGCGCAGTCATAGCTCCTATGGGGAGGCAAGGATGCAGATTTACTTTCGCTAAACACATCAGAAAAATCAATCAAAAAGTCAGGAACATCCTGAGCCTGGGGGAGGCAGAAAAAACAGGAGTGTTGGTATTAACACATTGGCAGCCCCAACTGGTTACAGACACAGATTTCCAATCCAAAACATGATTATGAGTCTGTAGCCAAGGGAAACCCAGTACGATAATGTCATGCAGATTATACAGAACCAAAAATTTGCAGCACTCCTGATGATCAGGTTGAACCCTCATTATCACCTGAGTAGAGAACTGAGGTTTATTCTCAGCCAAAGGGGTAGAATCGATCCCCAGTAGGGGAATAGACTTCCGTAGGGGTATCAAGGGAAACCCACAACGTTTAGCAAAATCAAAATCCATCAGGTTAATAGCTGCTCCCGAATCAACGAAAGCCTGAGCAGAAAATGAGGACAGAGAGCATATCAGAGTAACAGTTAATAAAAACTTAGTCTGAACACTACCCAAGACAACTGAGCGTGCAAAACGTCCTCCCCGCTTAGGGCAGACTGAAATAGCATGAGAGGCATCACCACAGTAGAAACATAACCCATTGCGCTTTCGAAACTCATGACGCTGTGCCCCAGAAACCACTCTATCACACTGCATGGATTCAGAAGCAGGTTCACAAGGCAACACTATTCCACGCATACTTCTCCGCTCACGCAAACGTCTGTCAATTTGAATCGCTAATGACATAGAATCATTGAGACCAGAGGGGACAGGGAATCCCACCATAACATCCTTTACATTATCTGACAGACCCTTCCGAAAAAGGGCTGCCAAAGCGTCGTCATTCCATTTGGTCAGGACTGCCCACCTACGGAATCTCTGACAGTATAACTCAGCGTCATCAAGCCCCTGATTTAATGCCAACAAGGCTTTTTCAGCTTGATCAGTGACATTAGGCTCATCGTACAATAACCCCAAGGCCTGAAAAAATGCATCAACATCACTCAAAACAGGATCCCCAGGTGTCAGGGAAAAAGCCCAATCCTGAGGATCGCCGCGCAGGAGAGAGATGACAATTTGAACCTGCTGCGCTGCGTTCCCTGAGGACTTAGATTTTAAGGCAAAAAACAATTTGCAATTATTTTTGAAATTCAGAAACTTGGCTCGATCCCCCAAAAACAAATCTGGCATGGAATCCTAGGTTCCACAACAGGCAACCTAGCAAGATAGGTAGCAATACTCCGAATCTCAGTGGCAAGCTGATCCACACGGCCAGACAACTGTGCAAACTCCATTGAGAGAAGAAATCCTCCCCAGCACCCAGAGATACAGAGGGAAAAAAAAAATGCAACAAACAGAAAAATATCTCTGACAACTCTGACAACCTTTTTTCTTTCACAATATTTTTCCCTTCTGTGAGTACCATACAATTTTCAATTTTTGATGCCGGTGATACTGTTATGCTACGGTAGCTGAGGAGTGCAGGTAAAAAAGGCAATACACCAGAGCAGTTGGAATCTATGAGATTGCAGTACCTGACTAACCACCACAACTAGAGGCAGCCGTGGAGCGTTCCTACGTTGGTCCTAGACGCCTCGTCACAGCCTGAGAAACTAACTACACCTAAAGATAGAAAGAGGAAAGCTATCTGCCCCGGAGCAGATCCCCAAAGAACATAGAAAGCCCCCAAACATGTAATGGTGGTTAGACAAGAAGAAATACTGACACAGACAGAAAATAGTATGAGCAAACGTTGGGGCCCAAACTACCTAAATAGAAAAGGATAGGAAGGGCACTTACTGCAATCCCAAAAAACCCTGAAAAGCACCAACTCTACTAATTTCAAAAACACCTGAGATCACACGACCTCTACCACCTAAATTAGTTCTCTGGTGTAACAAAATCAAAACAGCAGCCACTGAAAAAACTGGAAAAAGCAAATGTACAAACATCAGTGGCTGAACTAAACTGAGAGGGCAAAAGCCCCCGGAGGGGACCCTGAAGGCCCCCACAGAAGTGCAGGACAAAATGGAAAAATCAAGCACAAAAACAAAAAGAAGAAAAATGTCTTATCTGTTAGCAGGAGATGCAGACACGACACAGCAGGCTACAAAGGAAACAGGAATCAAGGATTGAGACCAGAACAATTGATCACCGGCAACCCTGATGGGAAGGCGACTCCCTTATATAAGACCAGTCAGTAACACCTGATTCCCAATCCTCACAATCTTCACTGGACAGTCCAGTACCGCTTGTAACCACCAGAGGGAGCCTCTGTTCAGAACTCATTTCAAGTCCATTCACAACACTCGCCTTTACAATTTGTTGGGGCCTGAACTGACCGCCATGAAAGAATATGTTAACAAAAGTTTACGGAAGGGTCATATCCGTCCTTCCTCCTCCCCTATAGCTGCTGGATTTTCCTTTGTTAAAAAGAAAGAAGGGTCCTTGCCTTCATTTCCGAGAACTAAACAAGATCATGGTTAAAAATACTTACCCACTTTCACTCATCCCTAACCTATATAATCAGCTTTTGGGGGCCAGGGTGTTATGATTTGGTAACTGAGGAGGACAGGAGCAAATAGCAAGGCAGCCGAACACCTGAGAGGTTGGCAACTTATGGGTTGCAGATCCCTAAACTAACCGCACAGCTAGAAGCAGCCATGGAGCGTACCTACGGTGATCCTAGATGCCTCAGCACAGCCGGAGAGCTAGCTACACCTAAAGACAGAAACAGGAAAGCTAACTGCCCCAGGGTAGAGCCCCAAAAGGAATAGGCAGCCCCCAAACATATAATGGCGGTTAGACAAGATGAAATACAAACGCAGACAGAAAATAGACTGAGCAAACGCGGGGGCAAACACTAAATAGGACAGGAAAGAACAGAATACTATCTGCAACCCAGCAAAACCCTAGCAAAACTTCCAACACTTCTGATTACAAAAATGCTGAGATCACACGATCTCGCTATCCACTAAATCAGATCTCAGAGTGAACAAGGCTAACCTGCAGCCACTCAAAAAGCAGGGAAAGAGCAATTGAACAAATAATAGTGGCTACAGAAAACAGAGAAAAGCACAGGCCGCAGGATGGGTACCCAGCTAACCTCACAAAGGTGCAGACAAAAATGGAAATAGCAAACACAATATAAATAAGCAGAAAATATCTTATCTGAAAGTAGCAGATGCAGGCAAGACACCAGCAGACTTCTAAATGAACCAGGAAAACAACAATTGATCACCGGCGAGGATCATGGGAAGGCAGCTCCCTTATATCAGTCCAGTCAGTGACTCCTGATTGCCAGGTATCGCTGCCAGCTGAGGAGGCCCAGTCATTCGATACAGCTTCAGTACCGACAGCAACCACCAGAGGGAGCCTCCGCTCAGAAACTGTCTCCAGCACGTTCATAACAGTACCCCCCCTTGAGGAGGGGTCACCGAACCCTCACTTGTGCCACCAGGCCGATCAGGATGAGCTCGGTAATAGGCACGAACCAGTCTCTCCGCATGAATGTCAGAAGCAAACACCCAAGAATTGTCCTCCTGACTATAACCTTTCCACTTAACCAAGTACTGGAGTCTCCGTCTAGCGAAACGAGAATCCAATATCTTCTCCACTTCATACTCCAGATTGCCCTCAACCAGCATCGGCTCAGTAGGTGCAGCCATAGGAACCATTGGCTCGACAAACCTTTTCAATAAAGATTTGTGGAAGACGTTATGAATCTTAAACTCCCTGGAAGAGCCAAGCGAAAAGAAACTGGATTAGGAACTTTCAAGATCCTATAAGGTCCAATGAACCTTGGCTTAAACTTTGGAGACGCAACCTTCATAGGGATATTCTTTGAAGACAACCAAACCAAGTCATCCACTTTAAACCGAGGACCATCAGTCCTATGCCGGTTGGCAAACCGTTGGGCCTTCTCCTGAGAGAGAGACAACTTATCCACTACTTGATCCCAAATCTGCTGCATTCTCTCTACCACAGATTCAACACCCGGACAGACAGAAGCCTCCATCTGCCCCGAAGAAAATTGAGGATGAAACCCGGAATTGCAGAAGAAAAGGGACATCAAAGTGGCAGAACTGTCCCTATTATTAAGGGCGAATTCAGGCAGGGGAAAAAAAGAGACCCAGTCATCCTGATCTGCAGACATAAAACATCTCAAATAGGTCTTCAAGGTCTGGTTTGTTCTCTCAGTCTGCCCATTGGTCTGAGGATGAAACGCAGAGGAAAAAGACAGCTGAACTCCCAGTTTAGAACAAAATGTCCTCCAAAATCTGGAAACAAACTGGACTCCCGTGTCAGACACAATGTTCTCCGGAATGCCGTGCAAATGAACCACATGCTGAAAAAACAAGGGTACCAACTCGGAAGAGGATGGCAACTTAGGCAGCGGACAAGATGGATCATCTTGGAGAATCAATCACAGATCACCCAAATGACAGTCATTCTCTGAGAGACCGGGAGGTCGAAGATAAAATCCATAGAGATATGGGTCCATGGCCTCCTGGGCACCGGCAGTGGCATTAACAATCCACTAGAGCGAGAACAGGGCTTGGAACAAGAACAAGTCCCGCAGGACTGCACAAAATTCCTGACATCGCGAGATAAAGTGGGCCACCAAAAGGACCCACTCACCAAATCTCTAGTACCAAAAATACCAGGATGACCAGCCAACGCAGAGCAATGAACTACAGACATAACTTTTTCTCTCCATTGGTCTGGGACATACAATTTCCCTGCAGGGCAACGCTCAGGTTTATCCCCCTGAAATTGCTCCAGGGCCAGTCTCAAATCGGGTGAGACAGCGGAAAGAATGACACCATCCTTCAGAATGGCAGTAGGCTCAGCCACATCAATAGAATCCGCAAGGAAACTCCTAGAGAGGGCATCCGCCTTAACATTCTTAGTACTCGGGAGGAAGGAGACCACAAAGTTAAAACTTGTGAAAAACAAGTCCCACCTGGCCTGTCTGGGATTCATCATTTGGCTGATTCGAGATAGATCAAATTTTTGTGGTCAGTGAAGACCACAACTTGATGTTTGGCTCCCTCCAACCAATGTCTCCACTCTTCGAATGCCCACTTCATAGCCAATAATTCCCGATTCCCCACATCATAATTTCATTCAGATGGGGAAAATTTTCGAGAGAAGGCACAAGGGTTACTCTTAGAGGTCTCCGGATCCCTTTGGGACAAAACGGCTCCTGCACCAATCTCAGAAGCATCTATCTCCACCTGAAATGATAGAGAAACATCAGGTTGCCGTAGAACAGGAGCAGAAGTGAATCTGCGCTTAAGCTCCTGAAACGCACAAACTGCCTCAGGAGACCAATTTACAACATCAGAACCCTTTTTGGTTAAATCAGTCAGTGGTATCACAATACCAGAGAAATTACTTAAAATTTACGGTAGAAATTAGCAAAACCCAAAAATCTCTGAAGAGCCTTCAATGAAGTGAGCTGAACCCAATCACAAATGGCCTGAACCTTGACTGGGTCCATTTCAATAGCAGACGGGGACAAAATGAATCCCAAAAACGATACCTTCTGTACTCCAAAGAGACATTTCGATCCCTTAACATACAAAGCATTCTCTCTCAAAATCCAGAATACGCTCCGAATATGTTCCACATGAGAATTCCAGTCATTGGAAAATATCATCCAAATAAACGATCAGAAACTTATCCACCATAAATATCATTCATGAATGACTGGAAGACGGAAGGGGCATTACTGAGCCCAAAAGGTATCACTAGGTACTCAAAATGCCCCTCAGGGGTATTAAACGCCATCTTCCATTCATCTCCGTGCTTGATGCGAATAAGATTATACGCCCCCCTAAGGTCAAGCTTTGTAAACCAACTGGCACCTTTCAATCTGGAAAACAAATCAGAAATCAGGGGTAACGGATATTGGTATTTAACCGTGATCTTATTAACCCATTTCTGTCATCGGACGTACAATCCCATCCATGTGCCCTGGGACTTCATTCCCAGGGGAGCGCAGCTGATCGCATCCGGGTGTCAGCTGATTATCACAGCTGACACCCGGCACTATGTGCCAGGAGCGGTCACGGACCGCTCCTGGCACATTAACCCCTGGCACACCACGATCAAACATGATCGCGGTGTATCGGGGGCACAGGGAAGCATCGCGCAGGAGTGGGCTCCCTTCGTGCTCCCCTGAGGCCCTCAGAACAGCGCGATGTGATCGCGCTGTTCTGAGGCCTTCCTCCCTGCAAGGCCCCGGATCCAAGATGGCCACTGGGTCCTGCAGGGAGGCGGCTTCCTCAGTGCCTGCTGAGAGCAGGCACTGCGGAAGCCTGCAGCACTGTCTGTGAGATCGCTGGTCTCACAGAGTGCTGTGCACACTGTGAGACCCACGATCTGACCCTATACTGTAATGTCCCACCCTGGGACAAAGTAAAAAAGTTAAAAAAAATAAAAATCACAAGTATAAAAAAAATTTCAAAAATAAAGGAAAAAAAATAAAAATTCCCCAATACACTGTGTTCCAAATTCTTATGCAAAAATTGTTTAGGAGTGATAAGGTAAGAATTTTTTTGTTTGTCAGTTAAACTGATTGATGGTGATGTGTGTCAGGGCTCTTTATATCACTGTAAGCAATTGCAGACACCTGTGCTAATTAGTCTGGCAGGTGCGTCCAATGAAATTGTGGAGTGTTTAGGTCAAGGCATGACTACAATCAACATTGCCAAGACACTTCATCGTGATCATCGCACAATCAAGAAGTATGTAGCTGATTCACAGTACACACGTGTGCGTGCTGATAAGGGAAAATTGAGGACTCTTTCCTACAGGCAATTACGTCAGGTTAAAAGAGCAGCAGCAAAAAAGCCTTGTCATAGCAGCAGACAAGTTTTTGAAGCTGCTGGTGCCTCCAACATCCCCCGGACAACAAGATGCAGGGTCCTTCAGAGGTTTGCAGCTGTGCGTAAGTCATCCTGTCGACCTCCTCTATCCACTGCACACAAGTGGGCCAAACAATACATGAAGACTGACTTCAAAACTGTTTTGTTCACCGATGAGTGCCGTGCAACGCTCGATGGTTCAGATGGATGGAGTGGAGGATGGCTGGTTGATGGACACCCCATGCAAACACGGCTACGGCGCCAACAAGGAGGAGGTGGAGTAATGTTTTGGGCTGGAATCATGGGGAGAGAGATTGTCGGCCCCTTTAGGATCCCTGAAGGGGTAAAGATGAACTCCATAGTGTATGTTGAGTTTCTCAAACAGCACTTCCTGCCATGGTTCAAGAAGAAGAACCGTGCATTGCGCAGCAAGATCATTTTCATGCATGATAATGCACCGTCTCATGCTGCACATAATACATCTGCATCTCTGGCAGCTATGGGCATAAAAGGGGACAAACTTATGGTGTGGCCCCCATGCTCCCCTGACCTCAACCCCATTGAGAACCTCTGGAGCATCATCAAAAGGAGTGTCTATGATGGCGGGAGGCAGTTCACATCTAAGCAACAGCTCTGGGAGGTTATTCTGTCCTCATGCAAAACAATTGAAGCAGAAATCATCCAAAACCTGACAAATTCAATGGACGAGAGAGTTCAGAAGCTCCATTCGAACAAGGGGTCCTATGTGCAAATGTAACATCACCTAGAATAAAGTTTTGAGTTGAAAATTATTTGATTTCAGTTTGTAATAACCTGCTAATGCTTATAATTTCAAAAATGACCATTTTTTTGTTCTTTATTAAAATGAAAAGGTAGAAAACTCTGCTGTGCATAATAATGTGGAACATGCATTTTGAGTGCAGTTTGAGTGCTTTATTTTTAAAAAAAATATACTGTTATCATAGGTAGTTTATACAAAAACCTTTCAATTGTACTCTAATAGTTATTTGACTGGAAAATTACAATGACTTCAATTCATATAGGTAATTTGGGAAAATCTAAGAAAATATTATTTGCATAATAATTTGGAACACAGTGTAAATTCATTTCTTCCTGTAAATAAAAAAAAACAAAACAATAAAAGTACACATATTTGGTATCGCCATGTCCGTAACGACCCGCCCTATAGAACTGTCCCACTAGTTAACCCCTTTATTGAACCCCTTAAAAAAAAAAGCAAAAAATCAATGCTTTATCATCATACAGCCGAGCAAAAACTGGAATAACACGCGATCAAAAAGACCGATATAAATAAACATGGTACTGCTGCAAACGTCATCTTGTCCCGCAAAAAACGAGCTGCCATACAGCATCATCAGCAAAAAAATAAAAAAGTTATAGCTCGCAGAATAAAGCGATGCAAAAATAATTATTTGTTATATAAAATTGTTTTTATTGTATAAAAGCGCCAAAACATAAAAAAATGATATAAATGAGGTATAGCCATAATCGTACTAACCCGAAGAATAAAACTGCTTTATCAATTTTACCACACGTGGAATGGTATAAACGCCCCCCCAAAAGAAATTAACCTCCCAAAAATCGAAATAAAAAGCAGTCAAAAAATGTCATGTGCTCAAAAATGGTACCAATAAAAACGTCCATTCGTACCGCAAAAAATAAGACCTCAGATGACTCTGTGGGCCAAAATATGCAAAAATTATAGCTCTCAAAATGTGATGCAAAACCTATTTTTTGCAATAAAAAGCGTCTTTTAGCGTGTGACAGCTGCCAATCATAAAAACCCGCTATAAGTAGTAAATCAAACCCCCCTTTATCACTCCCTTAGTTAGGGAAAAATAATAAAATTAAAAAAAATGTATTTATTTCCATTTTCCAATTAGGGTTAGGGTTGCGGCTAAAGTTAGGGTTAGAGTTGGGGCTAAAGTTAAGATTAGGGTTAGGGTTGGGTGTTAGGGTTAGGGGTGTGTTAGGGTTAGGTTTGTGGTTAGGGTTATGGTTAGTGTTGGGACTAGCGTTAGGGATGTGTTGGGGTTAGAGTTAGAATTGGGGGGTTTCCGCTGTTTAGGCACATCAGGGGCTCTCCAAATGTGACATGGAGTCTGATCTCAATTCCAGCCAATTCTGCGTTGAAAAAGTCAAACGGTGCTCCTTCCCTTCTGAGCTCTGCCATGCGCCCAAACAGTAGTTTACCCCCACATATTGGGTATCAGCGTACTCAGGACAAATTGCACAATAACTCTTGGGGTCCAATATCTTCTGTTACCCTTGGGAAAATAAAAAATTGGGGGCGAAAATATCATTTTTGTAAAAAAAAAAATGATTTTTTTGTTTTTACGGCTGTACGTTATAAACTTCTGTGAAGCCTTAGGGTCTTCAAAGCGCTCACCACACATCTAGATAAGTTCCTTGTGGGGTCTGTTTTCCAAAATGGGGTCACTTGTGGGGGGTTTCCACTGTTTAGGCACATCGGGCTCTCCAAATGCGACATGACGCCCGCAGACCATTCCATCAAAGTCTGCAATCCAAAACGTCACTACTTCCCCTTCCGAGCCCCGACGTGTGCCCATACAGTAGTTTTCTCCCACATATTGGGTATCAGCGTACTCAGGACAAATTGGACAACTTTTGGGGTCCAATTTCTCCTGTTACCCTTGTGAAAATAAAATATAGGGGGCGAAAAAATCATTTTTGAAAAAAAAAAAGATTTTTTATTTTTACGGCTGTACGTTATAAACTTCTGTGAAGCCTTAGGGTCTTCAAAGCGCTCACCACACATCTAGATAAGTTCCTTGTGGGTCTGTTTTCCAAAATGGGGTCACTTGTGGGGGGTTTCCACTGTTTAGGCACATCAGGGGCTCTCCAAATGCGACATGACGCCCGCAGACCATTCCATCAAAGTCTGCAATCCAAAACGTCACTACTTCCCCTTCCGAGCCCCGACGTGTGCCCATACAGTAGTTTTCTCCCACATATTGGGTATCAGCATACTCAGGACAAATTGGACAACTTTTGGGGTCCAATTTCTCCTGTTACCCTTGTGAAAATAAAATATAGGGGGCGAAAAAATCATTTTTGAAAAAAAAAAATGATTTTTTCTTTTTACGGCTGTACGTTATAAACTTCTGTGAAGCACTTCGGGGTTCAAAGTGCTCACCACACATCTAGATAAGTTCCTTGGGGGGTCTGTTTTCCAAAATGGGGTCACTTGTGGGGGGGTTTCCTGTTATGTTTCGGTAGCTGAGGAGTGCAGGTAAAAAAGGCAATACACCAGAGCAGTTGGAATCTATGAGATTGCAGTACCCTGACTAACCACCACAACTAGAGGCAGCCGTGGAGCGTTCCTACGTTGGTCCTAGACGCCTCGTCACAGCCTGAGAAACTAACTACACCTAAAGATAGATATAGGAAAGCTATCTGCCCCGGAGCAGAACCCCAAAGATAATAGAAAGCCCCCAAACATGTAATGGCGGTTAGACAAGATGAAATACTGACACAGAAAGAAAATAGTATGAGCAAACGCTGGGGCCCAAACTAACTAAATAGAAAAGGATAGGAAGGGTACTTACTGCAATCCCAGAAAACCCTGAAAAGCACCAACTCTAACAATTTCAAAAATACCTGAGATCACACGACCTCTTCCACCTAAATTAGTTCTCTGGTGTAACAAAATCAAAACAGCAGCCACTGAAAAAACTGGAAAAAGCAAAAGTACAAACATCAGTGGCTGAACAAAACTGAGAGGGCAGAAGCCCCCGGAGGGGACCCTGAAGGCCCCCACAGAAGTGCAGGACAAAATGCAAAAATATAGCACAAACACAAAAGAAGAAAATGTCTTATCTGTTAGCAGGAGATGCAGACACGACACAGCAGGCTACAAGGGAAACTGGAATAAAGGATTCAGACCAGAACAATTGATCACCGGCAACCCTGATGGGAAGGTGACTCCCTTATATAAGACCAGTCAGTAACACCTGATTCCCAGTCATCACAATCTTCACTGGACAGACTAGCACCGCTTGTAACCACCAGAGGAGCCTCTGCTCAGAACTCATCTCAAACCCATTCACAACAGTACCCCCCCCTTGAGGAGGGGTCACCGAACCCTCATTTGAGCAACCAGGTCGGTCAGGATGAGTTCTATGATACGCACGGATAAGTCTCCTAGCATGGATGTCCGAAGCAAACACCCAAGAATTGTCTTCCTGACCATAACCTCTCCATTTAACCAAATACTGGAGTTTCCGTCTAGAAAAACGAGAATCTAATATTTTCTCAACCACATACTCCAGATTGCCCTCAACCAAAACAGGGTCAGGAGGCACAGCAGCAGGAACCACTGGCTCAACAAACCTCTTCAACAAGGACTTGTGGAACATGTTATGGATCTTAAATGTCCCTGGAAGAAGCAAACGAAAAGAAACAGGATTAATAATCTCCATGATCTTATAAGGTCCAATGAACCTAGGCTTAAATTTAGGAGATGCTACTCTCATAGGAATATTCTTTGAGGACAACCAGACCAAGTCCCCCACTTTAAACCGAGGACCATCAGTCCTATGCCGGTTAGCAAACCGCTGGGCCCTCTCCTGAGAGAGGGACAACCTCTCCACTACCTGGTCCCAAATCAGTTGCATACGCTCCACAACAGAGTCAACACCTGGACAGACAGAAGCCTCCGTCTGTCCTGAAGAAAATCGAGGGTGAAACCCAGAATTACAGAAAAACGGAGACATCAAAGTAGCAGAGCTAGCCCTATTATTAAGAGCAAACTCAGCCAAAGGCAAAAAAGAGACCCAGTCATCCTGATCAGCAGACACAAAGCATCTTAGATAAGTCTCCAATGTCTGGTTTGTTCTCTAAGTTTGACCATTGGTCTGAGGATGAAATGCCGAGGAGAAAGACAATTGAACACCCAGTTTAGAACAAAAAGTCCTCCAAAATCTGGAAACAAACTGGACTCCTCTGTCAGACACAATGTTCTCAGGAATGCCGTGTAAACGAACCACGTGCTGAAGGAACAACGGCACCAATTCAGAGGAGGAAGGTAACTTAGGTAATGGCACAAGATGTATCATCTTGGAAAACCTATCACAAATTACCCAGATGGTGGTCATTCTCTGAGAAACAGGAAGGTCGGAAATGAAATCCATAGAGATATGGGTCCATGGTCTCTTGGGCACAGGCAATGGCATCAACAAACCACTAGAGCGAGAGCAAGGCTTGGAGCGAGAGCAAGTCCCACAGGACTGCACAAATTCCCTGACATCACGAGACAAGGTAGGCCACCAAAAGGACCGACTAACCAAGTCTCTGGTACCAAAAATTCCGGGATGCCCAGCCAACGCGGAACAATGAATCTCAGACATTACACTCTTTTTCCACTGGTCCGGGACAAACAATTTTCCAACAGGGCAGCACTCGGGCCTATCCTCCTGACACCCCTCCAGAGCAAGTCTCAAATTGGGCGAGATGGCGGAAAGAACTACACCCTCTTTCAAAATAACAGAAGGATCAGATAACTCAGGAGAGTCCGCAAGGAAACTCCTCGAGAGGGCATCCGCCTTAACATTCTTAGTGCCAGGAAGAAAGGAAACCACAAAATTAAAACGTGTGAAAAACAAGGCCCACCTGGCCTGTCTAGGATTGAGTCGCTTGGCAGATTCCAGATAGACCAGATTCTTATGGTCCGTAAGGACCACCACCTGATGTTTGGCTCCCTCCAGCCAATGTCTCCACTCTTCAAAAGCCCACTTCATGGCCAATAACTCCCGATTACCCACGTCATAATTACGTTCAGTAGGAGAAAATTTTCGAGAGAAAAAGGCACAAGGGTTACTTTTAGAGGTCTCTGGATCTTTTTGGGACAAAACGGCACCTGCCCCAATTTCAGAGGCATCAACCTCCACCTGAAATGGCAGAGAAACATCAGGCTGCCGTAGAACAGGAGCAGAAGTGAATCTCTGCTTAAGTTCCTGAAATGCAGAGACTGCCTCAGGAGGCCAATTCACCACATCAGAACCCTTTCTGGTCAAATCAGTTAATGGTTTAACAATAACCGAGAAATTACCAATAAATTTACGATAAAAATTGGCAAAACCCAAAAATCTCTGAAGAGCCTTTAATGAAGTAGGTTGGACCCAATCACAGATGGCCTGAACCTTGACCGGGTCCATTTCAATAACAGATGGGGACAAAATGAATCCCAGAAATGAGATCCTCTGTACGCCAAAAAGACACTTTGATCCCTTCACATACAGAGCATTCTCTCTCAAAATCTGGAATACAGTTCGAACATGTTTCACATGAGAGTCCCAGTCATTAGAAAAAATCAAGATATCATCCAAATAAACAATCAGAAATTTGTCCACAAAATCCCTGAAAATGTCATTCATGAAAGACTGGAAGACGGAAGGAGCATTAGTGAGCCCAAAGGGCATCACCAGGTACTCAAAATGCCCTTCAGGGGTATTGAATGCCGTCTTCCATTCATCCCCGTGCTTAATGCGAATAAGGTTATACGCCCCCCTGAGGTCAAGCTTGGTAAACCAAGTAGCGTTTTTCACCCTGGAAAACAGGTCAGAAATCAAGGGTAACGGGTATTGATATTTCACAGTAATATTGTTCAAGAGACGATAATCAATACACGGCCTTAATGAACCATCCTTTTTGGCCACAAAGAAAAACCGGCACCTAAGGGTGAAGAGGATGGTCTGATATGACCCTTCTCCAATGATTCCTTGATATAAGACCGCATAGCGTCATGTTCAGGTACAGACAAGTTAAAAAGGCGACCTTTAGGGAATTTACTACCCGGCACTAATTCAATAGCGCAGTCATAGCTCCTATGGGGAGGCAAGGATGCAGATTTACTTTCGCTAAACACATCAGAAAAATCAATCAAAAAGTCAGGAACATCCTGAGCCTGGGGGGAGGCAGAAAAAACAGGAGTGTTGGTATTAACACATTGGCAGCCCCAACTGGTTACAGACACAGATTTCCAATCCAAAACAGGATTATGAGACTGTAACCAAGGAAAACCCAGCACGATAATGTCATGCAGATTATACAGAACCAAAAATTTGCAGCACTCCTGGTGATCAGGTTCAACCCTCATTAACACCTGAGTAGAAAACTGGGGTTTATTCTCAGCCAAAGGGGTAGAATCGATCCCCAGTAGGGGAATAGACTTCTGTAGGGGTATCAAGGGAAATCCACAAGTTTAGCAAAATCATAATCCATCAGGTTAATAGCTGCTCCAGAATCAACGAAAGCCTGAGCAGAAAATGAGGACAGAGAGCATATCAGAGTGACAGTTAATAAAAACTTAGTCTGAACACTACCCAAGACAACTGAGCGTGCAAAACGTCTTCCCCGCTTAGGGCAGACTGAAATAGCATGAGAGGCATCACCACAGTAGAAACATAACCCATTGCGCTTTCGAAACTCATGACGCTGTGCCCCAGACACCACTCTATCACACTGCATGGGTTCAGAAGCTGGTTCACAAGGCAACACCATACCAGCATACTTCTCCGCTCACGCAAACGTCTGTCAATTTGAATTGCTAATGACATAGAATCATTGAGACCAGAGGGGACAGGGAATCCCACCATAACATCCTTTACATTATCTGACAGACCCTTCCGGAAAAGGGCTGCCAAAGCGTCGTCATTCCATTTGGTCAGGACTGCCCACCTACGGAATCTCTGACAGTATAACTCAGCGTCATCAAGCCCCTGATTTAATGCCAACAAGGCTTTCTCAGCTTGATCAGTGACATTAGGCTCATCGTACAATAACCCCAAGGCCTGAAAAAATGCATCAACATCACTCAAAACAGGATCCCCAGGTATCAGGGAAAAAGCCCAATCCTGAGGATCGCCGCGCAGGAGAGAGATGATAATTTGAACCTGCTGCGCTGCGTTCCCTGAGGACTTAGATTTTAAGGCAAAAAACAATTTACAATTATTTTTGAAATTCTGAAACTTAGCTCGATCCCCTAAAAACAAATCTGGCATGGGAATCCTAGGTTCCACAACAGGCAACCCAGCAAGATAGATAGCAATACTCCGAACCTCAGTGGCAAGCTGATCCACACGGCCAGACAACTGTGCAAACTCCATTGAGAGAAAAGATCCTCCCCAGCACCCAGAGATACAGAGGGAAAAAAAAAAAAAAAAAAAATGCAACAAACAGAAAAATATCTCTGACAACTCTGACAATATTTTTTCCCTTCTGTGAGTACCATACAATTTTCAATTTTTAGGCCGGTGATACTGTTATGTTTCGGTAGCTGAGGAGTGCAGGTAAAAAAGGCAATACACCAGAGCAGTTGGAATCTATGAGATTGCAGTACCCTGACTAACCACCACAACTAGAGGCAGCCGTGGAGCGTTCCTACGTTGGTCCTAGATGCCTCGTCACAGCCTGAGAAACTAACTACACCTAAAGATAGATATAGGAAAGCTATCTGCCCCGGAGCAGAACCCCAAAGATAATAGAAAGCCCCCAAACATGTAATGGCGGTTAGACAAGATGAAATACTGACACAGAAAGAAAATAGTATGAGCAAACGCTGGGGCCCAAACTAACTAAATAGAAAAGGATAGGAAGGGTACTTACTGCAATCCCAGAAAACCCTGAAAAGCACCAACTCTACCAATTTCAAAAATACCTGAGATCACACGACCTCTTCCACCTAAATTAGTTCTCTGGTGTAACAAAATCAAAACAGCAGCCACTGAAAAAACTGGAAAAAGCAAAAGTATAAACATCAGTGGCTGAACAAAACTGAGAGGGCAGAAGCCCCCGGAGGGGACCCTGAAGGCCCCCACAGAAGTGCAGGACAAAATGCAAAAATATAGCAAAAAACACAAAAGAAGAAAATGTCTTATCTGTTAGCAGGAGATGCAGACACGACACAGCAGGCTACAAGGGAAACTGGAATAAAGGATTCAGACCAGAACAATTGATCACCGGCAACCCTGATGGGAAGGTGACTCCCTTATATAAGACCAGTCAGTAACACCTGATTCCCAGTCCTCACAATCTTCACTGGACAGACTAGCACCGCTTGTAACCACCAGAGGGAGCCTCTGCTCAGAACTCATCTCAAACCCATTCACAACAGTTTCCACTATTTAGGCACATCAGGGGCTCTCCAAATGCGACATGACGCCCGCAGACCATGCCATCAAAGTCTGCAATCCAAAACGTCACTACTTTCCTTCTGAGCCCCGACGTGTGCCCATACAGTAGTTTTCTCCCACATATTGGGTATCAGTGTACTCAGGCAAATTGGACAACAACTTTTGGGGTCCAATTTCTCCTGTTACCTTTGTGAAAATAAAATATTGGCGGCGAAAATATAATTTTTGTAAAAAAAAAAAAGATTTTTTATTTTAACGGCTGTACGTTATAAACTTCTGTGAAGCACTTCGGGGTTCAAAGTGCTCAACACATATCTAGATAAGTTCCTTGGGGTCTATTTTCCAAAATGGTGTCACTTGTGTTTTTTTTTTTTACTGTTTAGGCACATCATGGGCTCTCCAAACGCGATATGACTCCCGCAGACCATTCCATCAAAATCTGCAATCCAAAACGTCACTACTTCACTTTCGAGCCCTGACGTGTGCCCATACAGTAGTTTTCTCCCACATATGGGGTATCAGCGCACTCAGGACAAATTTCTCCTGTAACCTACGGAAAATAAAAAGTTGGGGACTAAAAGATCATGTTTGTGGAAAAAATATGATTTTTTTATTTTCATGCTCGGGCGTTATAAACTTTAGTGAAACACCTGGGGGTTCAAAGTTCTCACCACACATCTAGATAAGTTCCTTGAGGGGTCTAGTTTCCAAAATGGTGTCATTTGTGGGGGGTTTCCACTGTTTAGGCAGATCAAGAGCTCTCCAAACACGACATGGCGTCCAGCCAATTCTGCGCTGAAAAAGTCAAACGGCGCTCCTTCCCTTCCGAGCTCTGCAATGCACCCAAAAACTGGTTTACCCCCACATATGGGGTATCAGCATACTCAGGACAAACTGCACAATAACTTTTGGGGTCTTGTTACCCTTGGGAAAATAAAAATTGGGGTGAAAAGATAATTGTTGTGGAAAAAATATGATTTTTTAATTTTACGGCTCTACGTTTTAAACTTGTGTGAAGCACTTGGGGGTTCAAATTGCTCACCACAGATCTAGATAAGTTCCTTAGGGGTCTAGTTTCCAAAATGGTGTCACTTGTTGGGGGTTTCCACTGGTTAGGCACATCAGGGGCTCTCCAAATGCAACATGGCGTCCAATCTCAATTCCAGCCAATTTTGGTTGGAAAAAGTCAAATGGTGCTCCTTCCATTCGAGCTCTGCCGTGCGCCCAAACAGTGGTTCCCCCCCCCCACATATGGGGTATCAGCGTACTCAGGACAAATTGGACACAACATTTGTGGTCCAATTTCTCCTGTTACCCTTGGAAAAATAAAAAATTGGTGACTAAAAGATAATTTGTGTGGGATAAAAATAGGATTGTTTATTTTCATACCCGGGCATTATAAACTTGTGTGAAGCACTTGGGGGTTCAAAGTGCTCACCACAGATCTAGATAAGTTCATTAGGGACCCTAGTTTCCAAAATGGGGTCACTTGTTGGGGTTTTCCACTGTTTAGGCACATCTGGGGCACTGCAAACGGAACATGACCCCCATTAACGTCTGCATTCCAAAACGTTATTACTTCCTTTACAAGCACTGCCGTGCGCCCAATTTCCCCCCCCCCACACACATATTTGGTATCAGCGTACTCAGGACAAATTGGACAACAACTTTTAGGGTCCAATTTCCTTGGGAAAAATCAAAAATTTGGGACTAAAAAAATCATTTTTGTGGAAAATTGTTTTGTTTTCACACCCAGGCATTATAAACTTTTGTGAAACACTTGGGGGTTCAAAGTGCTCACAACAGATCTAGATAAGTTCCATAGGGGGTCTAATTTCCAAAATGGTGTTACTTGTGGGGGGTTTCCATTGTTTAGGCGCATCAGGGGCTCTCCAAACGCGACATGGCGTCCAATCTCAATTCCAGCCAATTTTGGTTTGAAAAAGTCAAACTGCGCTCCTTCCCTTACGAGCTCTGCCGTGTGCCCAAACAGTGGTTTTCCCCCACATATGGGGTATTGGTACTCAGGAGAAAGTTGCAAACAACTTTATCTGTCCATTTTCTCCTTTTACCCTTGTGAAAATAAAAAAAAGTTTGTAAAAGATCATTTTTGTGACTAAAAAGTTAAATATTAATTTTTTCCTTCCACGTTGCTTCAGCTCCTGTGAAGCACCTGAAGGGTTAATAAACTTATTGAATGTGGTTTTGAGTACCTTGAGGGGTGCAGTTTTTAGAATGAGATATCGCTGGTCAACTTTTAACCCTTATAATTTCCTAACATAAAAAAATTTTGGTTCCAAAATTGTGCTGATGTAAAGTAGACATGTGGGAAATGTTATTTATTAACTATTTTGTGTGACATATTTCTCTGTTTTAAGGGAATAAGAATTCAAAGTTTGAAAATTGCACAATTTTCAAAATTTTCACCATATTTGCGTTTTTTCAAAAATAAACGCAAGTTATATCAAATAAATTTTACCACTAACGTGAAGTACAATATGTCACGAGAAAACATTCTCAGAATCGTGAAAATCCGTTGAAGCGTTCCAGAGTTATAGCCTCATAAAGAGACAGTGGTCAGAATTGTAAAAATTGGCGCGGTCATTAACGTGCAAACCACCCTTGGAGGTTAAGGGACGATAGTCAATACATGGCCTCAATGAACCATCCTTCTTGGCCACAAAGAAAAAGCCGGCACCCAAGGGTGAAGAGGATGGTCTGATATGACCCTTTTCCAAAGCCTCTTTGATACACGATCACATAGCATCATGTTCGGGTACAGATAAATTGAAGAGCCGACCCTTGGGAAATTTACAACCGGGTACCAACTCAATCGCACAATCATAACTCCTATGCGGAGGCAGGGACGCAGATTTGCTCTCACTAAATACATCAGAAAAATCAGCCAAATAGTCGGAGACATCTTCCGACTGGGGAGAGGTAGAAAAAACAGGAGTGTCACTACGAACACATTGACAACCCCAACTGACCACAGACACAGACTTCCAATCCAAAACAGGATTATGAGTCTGTAACCAAGGAAAACCCAGTACAATAATGTCATGTAAATTATGTAACACCAAAAATTTACAATTCTCTTGGTGGTCCGGGTCAACCCGCATTATCACCTGGGTCGAAAACTGGGGTTTATTCTCCGCCAAAGGAGTAGAATCAATACCCAGCAAAGGAATAGACTTCCGCAGGGGTATCATGGGAAAACCACAACGTTTGGCAAAATCAAAATCCATGAGGTTTTGAGCTGCTCCTGAATCAACAAAAGCCTGAGCCAAAAATGTGGACATGGAGCAAATCAAGGTAACAGTCAAAAGAAACCTAGTCTGAACACCACCCAAAACAACTGAGCGCGCAAAACGTCTTCCCCGCCTGGGGCAGACGGAAATAGCATGAGAAGCGTCTCCACAGTAGAAGCACAACTTATTACGCTTATGAAACTCCTGACGCTGAGCCCCAGAAGCCACTCCATCACACTGTATGGGCTCAGGGGCTGGCTCGCAAGGCGTCACCACCTCTCGCATATTTCTACGCTCATGCAGATGTCTGTCAATTTGAATAGCCAATGCCATAGAGTCATTGAGCCCAGAGGGGACAGGAAATCCCACCATAACGTCCTTTACAGTCTCTGCCAGACCCTTCCGAAAAAGGGCTGCCAGGGCATCGTCATTCCATTTAGTAAGGACTGCCCACTTTTGGAATTTCTGACAGTATAGCTCTGCAGCTTCCTGACCCTGTTTTAATGCCAACAAGTTTCTCTCAGCTTGATCAGTAACATTGGGTTCATAATACAACAACCCGAGAGGCTGAAAAAACACATCAACATCATTCAAAACAGAATCCCAAGGTGTCAGGGAAAAAGCCCAATCCTGAGGGTCGCCACGCAACAGGAAATGACAATTTGAACCTGCTGCGCAGCATTCACCGAGGACTTAGGCCTCAAGGCAAAAAACAACTTAGTTATTTTTAAAATTCAAAAATTTAGAGCGATCCCCAAAAAACAACTCTGGAGTAGGAATCTTAGGCTCTACAACAGGCATCCGAGTGAGATAAATTGCCATACTCTGAACTTCAGCAGCAAGCTGCTCCACACGCTCGGACAATTGCTTGATTTCCATTGAAGAAAAAATTCCTCCTCAGCCCCCAGAGAAAAAGACGGAAAAATGTAAATATAAAAAAAAAAAATTCTGACAACTTTTTTTTTTTCTGACAACTCTGACTTTTTTTTTTAACTATTTTTCCTCTCTGTTGAGTACCATAGAATTTTCAGTAAGGCCGGTGATTCTGTTATGATTTGGTAACTGAGGAGGACAGGAGCAAAACAGCAAGGCTCCCGAACACCTGAGAGGTTGGGAACTTATGGGTTGCAGATCCCTAAACTAACCGCACAACTAGAAGCAGCCGTGGAGCGTACCTACGGTGATCCTAGACGCCTCGGCACAGCCAGAGAGCTAGCTACACCTAAAGACAGAAACAGGAAAGCTAACTGCCCCGGAGTAGAGCCCCAAAGGAATAGGCAGCCCCCAAACATATAATGGCGGTTAGACAAGATGAAATACAAACGCAGACAGAAAATAGACTGAGCAAACGCGGGGGCCAAACACTGACTAAATAGGACAGGAAAGAACAGAATACTATCTGCAACCCAGCAAAACCCTAGCAACACTTCTGATTACAAAAATGCTGCGATCACACTATCTCGCCACCCACTAAATCAGATCTCAGAGTGAACAAGGCTAACCCGCAGCCACTCAAAAAGTAGGGAAAGAGCAATTGAACAAATAATAGTGGCTACAGAAAACAGAGAAAAGCACAGGCCGCAGGAGGGGACCCGGCTAACCTCACAAGGGTGCAGACAAAAATGGAAATAGCAAACACAATAGAAATAAGCAGAAAATATCTTATCTGAAAGTAGCAGACGCAGGCAAAACACCAGCAGACTTCTAAATGAACCAGGTAAACAACAATTGATCACCGGCGAGGATCATTGGAAGACAGCTCCCTTATATCAGTACAGTCAGTGACTCTTGATTGCCAGGTATCACTGCCAGCTGAGGAGGCCCAGTCATTCGATACAGCTTCAGTACCAACAGCAACCACCAGAGGGAGCCTCCGCTCAGAAACTGTCTCCAGGACGTTCATAACACCAGGGTGTTTTCTAAACTTGATCTTAGAGAGGCTTACAATTTGATACGCATCCGGAAGGGTAATGAGTGGAAAATGGCGTTTTTAACGTCTGAGGGTCTGTTTGAAAACCTTGTCATGCCTTTTAGATTATCTAATGCACCTTCTGTGTTTCAAAATTTTATGAATGATATTTTCTGATTGCATTGGAAGATATGTTGTGATTTACCTTGATGGATGGTTGGATGATCGGAGTGGGGGAAGTCTTATCGCGATTGCACTTTTCAAATTACCCCCCGCGCATGTGCAGTGTGCTTTGCCCAACAGTGGGCAAAGCATAAAATCATTACAGCGCATGCTCAACTCTTTCCTTGCCCCAGAAATTACTGCTTGCCTTGGACGACTTCCGGGGCAAGGAAAGTGAAAGATAATAGTTGCGCATGTGCTGTAATGATTTTATGCTTTGCCCACTGTTGGGCAAAGCACACTGCGCAAGCGCGAGGGTAATTTGAAAAGTGCAATCGCGGGAAGCAGAATGCCGTCTGTGCGATTCACAGACGGCCTACGCAAGAGATGCAGAGGAGAAAAGGGGGGGAGAAGAGAGAAAACGCTGCCCTCCGGACCGGACCGTCCTGATTTAGAGAAAAGAATCCCAACTTTACAAAGGTATTTTGCTATCAAAACGGGGGTATCTGGATATAAGCTACATACCGATAGCTTGCTTATGGGACGCACTATTCAGTCATATCTTTAGCTGATATAAACTAAAATGGGGTGACAGATTCCCTTTAATGATCCAGTGTATAATGGGCCCCATAAATGCTGCTCCAGTGTTTGCTGTCCCCCATTTACAATGCTCCAGTATATGATGGGCCCCATGAATGTTGCTCCAGTGTCCGATCTGCCCCATTGAGAATGCTCCTGTATATGATGGGCCCCATGGATGATGCTCCTGTGTGTTATGGGCCAAAATCATGGTCCATATATAATGAGCCCCATTATTAATGATCCAGTGTATAATGGGCCCCGTAAATGCTGCTCCAGTACTGCTGTCCCCCATTTACAATGCTCCAGTATATGATGGGCCCCATGGATGCTGCTCCAGTCTCTTATCTGCCCTATTGAGAATGCTTCTGTATATGATGGGCCCCATGGATGATGCTCCAGTGTGTTATGGGCCAAAATCATAGTCCATATATAATGAGCCCCATTATTAATGATCCAGTGTATAATGGGCCCCGTAAATGCTGCTCCAGTGTCTGTTTTCCCCTTTTAGAATGCTCCTGTATTATTTGGGCCCCATGGATGATGCTTCAGTGTCTTATGGGCCAAAATCATGGTCCATATATAATGGGCCCCATTATTAATGATCCAGTGTATAATGGGCCATGTAAATGCTGCTCCAGTGTCTGCTGTCCCCCATTTACAATGCTTCAGTATATGATGGGCCCCATGGATGCTGCTCCAGTGTCTGATCTGCCCCATTTAGAATGCTCCAGTATATGATGGGCCCCACTGGTGGAAAAAGTCAGAAAATGGCCCCTGTGCAAGAACAATACATGGGCCCTTTGCAGCCCAAGATCTCCTAAATATGCAAAATTGCAGCTGCTTTGGAGGTATAAATGGGCCCCCTCACCTCTTGGGCCCCTATGCACCTGCACAGGTTGCACCAATGATATATCCGCCCCTGATGGGCCCCATGGATGCTGCTCCAGTGTCGGATCTGCCCCATTTACAATGCTCCAGTATATGATGGGCCCCATGCATGCTGCTCCAGTGTCTGATCTGCCACATTTGTCATGCTCAAGTGTATGCTTGGCCCATATATAATTCTCCAGTGTATAATGCTACCTATATATTGCTCCAAACATTAAAAAAAATGTAATACCTCTCCTCGCTGTGCACTGCTATACTCTGGACTCCTCAGCGTCGCCATGTTACAGCTCTCTGCACTTGGACTGTTTAGGCAGAGGGAGGACAGATGTGACGTCACTGAATGTCACTGTCAGGAAATGCGGAAGACGTCACAGCGGTGGATCAGGGTGAAGTAAGTATTGCAAGTGCTGGTGCCCTGAGCAAGCAGGGGGGCGACTCATGGGTGACGGCACTGGCACAGGGCCCCTCAAAGTACGCCGGTGTGTTTGACGGCGAGTGTGCCCTCCCACCGTCAGAGACAATTATTTGTACTATGAGGGGCCCTGTGCCAGTGCCGTCGACCACGAGTCGGCCCCCCCACCTGCTCAGGGAACCGGCACTTGCCCGGGTGGGCCAGGTGCTAACGCCGGCCTTGGAGGGGGGTTTGTAGGTTTTGTAGTCTGTCCACGCTTGCAAGTGCATGTTCATTAAATGTCTAAAAAGCATGCAACTGGTATTCAAATTTATGAGATTTTTCCCTTGGCTAAAGGTCCTTCCGCACTACTTATAGATAACCTTTGCCTCATCAATAGGATTTAGGTAAGAAAAGTGCCACACTGGACTGTTCCTACTATGGTATAAATTTTCCAGGCTTGCACGCTGTGCTAATTTGACCGTCTGGACCAGCTGTCCTGCACCTCTTTATTTTTTTTTTTACAACTTTTTGGACTGCTATGGGACTGCCAGATAACCGCTGCTGCAATATTGATGCCTGCTACGGATCCTTCTCCTCTTCTGAGCAATTGCCAGCTGCACCCTCTTCCCCCAATGGATGCCAATCCGGGTCAACAACTGGGTCATCCATCACCTCCTGTTCAATTTCATCTGCACCATCCTCTGTGTCACCGTGTAAGGTGGTATAGTATGCAGGAAGGGGCACCTGAGTTTCATCAGGGTCACATTCTGGCTCAGTAGACTGCGAGGCAAATGTAGTGCTCTGGGTGAATGTACCAGCAGAATCATCTAGCAGTGGCTGTGCATTAGTGCACTCGATCTCTGATTAATATTGGACTGTGGAATTCAGGATATGACTTGATAACCCAGGCATGGTATGTAAAAAGAGCTCCATGGAGTAATGTGAAGTGTGGGCTGCCGCATCCTTCACTTTTAGTGGGGGTGAAGGACACAAGGAAAGGTGTCTGACCAGGAGCCTGCACTGACGACTCAGTGCTTGCATTTTTTGAAACTTCAGAAGAGGAGGCGATAGAGCTGGAGGCTGTTTCGGCAATGTAAGCCAAAACCTGTTCCTGATGCTCCGGCTTTAAAAGCGGTTTACCTACTCCCAGAAAGGGGAGCCTTCCAGGTCTTCTTGAGCCAGACGATGACGCAGGCTCAACACCTCCTGACTTAGGTGCTATTGTGCTTTAGTCACTACCAACAGATGCACCACCACCACCATCAGTACCAGCTGGCCCCCCCGCCCACGTCGCGGCTTCTTCCACCATACTTCCTCATGTTTTGTAAAATGTACCAAAAAAAGCAGCAGATATATGGTACTGTATCAGAAGCGTGCAGCTGTATACAGTGTTGGGGGAATTTTAAATCTCCGTATAGATTTCCGGAGTAACACACAGACGCTCACAGGCTCAGTATGGATTACACCATAATATAAAAAGCTGCCAAAGGGTACTAAATCTGAAGATAACAGGTGTATATGGTTTTGGGGTGAATTGTAAATGTCCGTATAGATTTCCAGAGTAACACACAGACGCTCACAGGCTCAGTATTGATTACACCAGAATATAAAAAGCTGAAAAAGGGTACAGTATCACCAGATACCGGGTATATATAGTATAGTGAAAATATTCTAATTCTCCGTATATATTTCCGGAGGCACACAAAGACGCTCACAGGCTCAGAATGGATTATACAAGAATATAATAAGAAGAAAAAGGGGTACTGTATCAGCAGATACCAGGGATATATAGTATAGTGAAAATATTGTAAATCTCAGTATATATTTCAGGAGGTAGACTCTGACGCTCACAGGCTCAGAATGGATTACACAAGAATATAATAAGAAGAAAAAGGGGTACTGTATCAGCAGATACAAGGTATAAATAGTAGAGTCAAAATATTCTAAATCTCCGTATATATTTGAGTAGGCAGCCACTGACGTTCTCAGGCTCAGTATGTATTACACAATAATATCAAAATCTGAAAAAGGGGTACTGTATCACCAGATACCGGGTATATATAGTATAGTGAAATATTCTAAATCTCCGTATATATTTCCGGAGGCACACAAAGACGCTCACAGGCTCAGAATGGATTATACAAGAATATAATAAGAAGAAAAAGGGGTACTGTATCAGCAGATACCAGGGATATATAGTATAGTGAAAATATTGTAAATCTCAGTATATATTTCAGGAGGCAGCCACTGATGCTCTCAGGCTCAGTATGTATTACACAATAATATCAAAAGCTGAAAAAGGGGTACTGTATCACCAGATACAAGGTATATATAGTATAGTCAAAATATTCTAAATCTCCGTATATATTTCAGGAGGTAGACTCTGACGCTCACAGGCTCAGAATGGATTACACAAGAATATAATAAGAAGAAAAAGGGGTACTGTATCAGCAGATACAAGGTATAAATAGTAGAGTCAAAATATTCTAAATCTCCGTATATATTTGAGTAGGCAGCCACTGACGTTCTCAGGCTCAGTATGTATTACACAATAATATCAAAATCTGAAAAAGGGGTACTGTATCACCAGATACCGGGTATATATAGTATAGTGAAAATATTCTAAATCTCCGTATATATTTCCGGAGGCACACAAAAACGCTCACAGGCTCAGAATGGTAGAAAAAGGGTAATGTATTACAAGCGTAGAGCTGTATACAGTGTTGGGGTAATTTTTAAAACTCCGGATATATTTCCAAAGTAACACACAGATGTTCACAGGCTCAGTATGGATTAGAACACAATATAAAAAGCTGAAAAAGGGTACTGTATCACCAGATAACCGGAATATATAGTATAGTGAAAATATTTAAAATCTCCGTATATATATCAGGAGGCAGACACTCACGCTCTCAGGCTCAGTATGGATTACACCAGAATATAATAAGAAGAAAAAGGGGTACTGTATCACCAGATAACAGGTATATATAGTCTAGGTAAAATATTGGAAATCACCGTATATATTTCAGGAGTCAGACAATGACGCTCACAGGCTCTGTATGGATTACACAAGAATATAAAAACTAGAAAAAGGGTAATGTATTAAAAGTGGACAGCTGTATACAGGGTTTGGGAAATTGTAAATCTCCGTATATTTTTACAGAGTCAGACACTAGCTCTCACAGCCTCAGTATTGATCACACCAGAATATAAAAACTAGAAAAAGGGTAATGTATTAAAAGCGGACAGCTGTATACAGGGTTGGGGAAATTGTAAATCTCCGCATATTTTGCCAGAGTCAGACACTGGCTCTCACAGGCTAAGTATTGATCACACCAGAATATAAAAACTAGAAAAAGGGTAATGTATTACAAGCAGACAGCTGTATACAGGGTTGGGGAAATTGTAAATCTCCGTATATTTTTCCAGAGTCACACACTGGCTCTCACAGGTTCAGTATTGATCACACCAGAATATAAAAACTAGAGAAAGGGTAATGTATTACAAGCGGACAGCTGTATACAGAGTTGCTGAAATTTTAAATCCCCGTATATTTTACCAGAGTCAGACACAGGCTCTCACAGGCTCAGTATGGATCACACCACAATATAAAAATTTTGGTGGTGGAGGAGGGGGGGTGAGGACAGGCCAGATCGGGAGGTGGCAAAAATGGCATATGTTGATGTGTATAATGGACGTAAAGCAGCTTCAAATGGAGGAATTTGAGAAGTACGAGGAAGAGGAGGACAAAGAGAGCCATTTTTCTGGCAACCTATGTGTCATAAGGGGAAGGTGGGACAAAATCCTTTGCAACCCATGCATGGTTCATTTTAATGAAGGTTAGATCATCAACATTTTGCGTCGAGAGACGGGTCCTTCTTTCTGTCAGGATTGATCCTGCAGCACTGAAGACTCTTTCAGAAAGCACACTACCAGCAGGGCAAGCGAGCTCCTGTAACGTATATTGTGCCAATTCAGGCCAGGTGTCCAGTTTACAGGCCCAGTAGTCAAAGGGGAATGACCAGAGGGAGAACATCGATAGGGGAGAAGTAATTTGCAACAATAGTTGACAACTGCTGTCTCCTGTCTGTTGCTATAGATTCATGCTTACCAGCGTGTGAGGTGTCCTGGAGAAATCAGTCCAACATGGTCATTAAACCCCTGTCTCCTACGACACTTCGGCTGTGTGCACCACGAACACCTCTTCCATTTGGTCCAGTACGGCTCATGGTCGAACCTGCACCGCTGCTGTTTGCTGGGAATGCCTCTAACAAACGGTTTACCAGAGTTGTTTGTTGGCCAATATTAGCTCTAGGTTCTGCTGTGGCATTATGTTCTGTAATTTGCCTTTATAGCGTGGATCGAGGATGCTGGCCAACCAGCAGTCGTCATCCTTCATCATTTTGGCAATGCGGGGGTCCCTTTTTAGGTTCCGCAAGGCATAATCACACATGTGGGCCAATGTTCCAGGTGTCAGTGATGCACTGCCAGTGGTGGGTGGAGGAGCACTTTCTGCCAAATCCACATCCCTCCAGTCACGCACAAACCCTGGACCTGAACTTGGCAAGCCAACATTTTCTCTTGCCCCTGAGAAGCATCCTCCTCCCCAAAATAATCATTCTCCCCTCCTCTTCTTCCTCCACCTCATCCAGGACAGTTACCTGATTAGACAATGGCTGACTGTCATCAAGGCTTCCCTCTTCCTCCTCCGCTGCAGACACCTGATCCTTAATGTGCGTCAAAGTTTGCATGAGCAGAAGCATAAGTGGGATGCTCATGCTTATGATGGCGTCGTCTGCGCTTACCAGCCGTGTGCATTCCTCAAAACACTGAAGGACTTTACAGAGGTTTTTCAGCTTTGACCGCTGCACACCCGACAACTCCATGTCTGCCCTCAAACTGCCTGCCCGTGTTTCCTCCCACAAATGCATTACAGCCTGCCTCTGTTCGCACAGCCTCTCAACCATGTGCATGGTGGAGTTCCACCTTGTTGCAACGTCTATGATTAGGCGGTGCTTGGGGAGGTGGAGCGATCGCTGCAGCCTCTGCATGCGACTGGATTCTACGGGCGAGAGACGGATGTGCGAGCAGTCTTGGCACATTATGGAGCAGGGCTGTTAACTCCGGATAATTATTTAAGAAGCACTGCACCACCAGGTTCAAGGTGTGAGCCAGGCAAGGTATGTGTCTGAGTTTTGTCAGGGATATGGCCGCCACAAAATTACATCAGTTATCACTGACTGCCTTGCCTGGCTCAAGATGTATACTGCCCAGCCATGACTCAGTTTCTCGTTGCAAGTAGTCGGCCAGTACCTTCGCGGTTTGACAGTTGTCGCCCAAAGACATCATCTTTAAAACAGCCTGCTGACGCTTACCACTAGCTGTTCGATAGTGGGACACCTTGTGTGCAACACTGGCAGTTGCGGATGGAGTGCTGGTGCGACTGCGCTCTGTTGACGAGCTTTCGCTTCTGGAGGAGGAGGAGGGTCGAACGCCTACAGCCAACTGTTGCCTATACCGTGGGCTAGGCAGCACTGTCCCTCCGCCGCTGTCCCCTGTGGACCCTGCATCCACCACGTTAACCCAGTGCGCAGTGATGGACATGTAACAGCCCTGGCCATGCCTACTGGCCCATGCATCTGTTGTGAGGTGCAACTTTCCACTCACTGATTGTTTGAGTGCATGGACAATTCGCTCTTTCACATGCAGGTGGAGGGCAGGGATGGCTTTTCTAGAAAAGAAGTGCCGACTGGGTAGGTCATAGTGTGGGACAGTATAGGCCATGAGGTATCTGAACGCTGCGCTTTCAACCAAAAGGAAGGGCATCATCTCTAATGAGATCAGTTTGGCAATGTAGGCATTCAAACCCAGTGTACGCGGATGAGAGGATGAGTACTTTCTTGTCCTACTCAGAGTGTCTGGTAGGGTGAGCTGGACTTGAGAGCTGCATATGGGGGAACTATCGGTGGACATAACAGACTGAGAGGGGGTTGGTGATGGTGGTGGTGATGGCCTAGATGCAGTCTTTCGTTGCAAAAACATTGTGATTCCCTGACTGCTTTGGGCTTTCTTGCTGGTGGTGTGCCAACCGGTGGGCTTACAGAGGTGGAAGCGAAGGAGCATTGCTGGCTAACTTCAGTCGGAGACGGTGCACATGTGCTACCTGAGGTTCTGTAGTCCATCCATGCTTGCAAGTGCATGCTCAGTAAATGTCTAAGCATGCAACTGGTATTCAAATTTCTGAGATTTTCCCTCGGCTAAAGGTCCTTCCGCACTTTTTACAGATAACCTTTGCCTCATCAATAGGATTTTGTTCAAAAAAGTGCCACACTGGACTCTTCCTACTATGGTATAAATTTTCAGGGCTTGCACGTTGTGCTAATTTGACCGTCTGGCCAAGCTGTCCTGCAACTCTTTTTGTTTTTTTTAACACTTTTTTGGACTGCTATGGGCCTGCCAGATAACCCCAGCTGCGATGTCGATACCTGCTGCGGATCCTTCTCCTCTTCTGAGCTATTGCCAGCGGCAACCTCTTCCCCACTTGATGCCAATCCGGGTCAAGAACTGGGTCATCCATCACCTCCTCTTCAATTTCATCTGCACCTTCCTCTGTGTCACCGTCTAAGGTGGTAGAGTATGCGGGAAGGGGCACCTGAGTTTCATCAGGGTCACATTCTGGGTCAGTACACTGCGAGGGCAATGTAGTTCTGTTGTTGAATGTACCAGCACAATCATCTAGCAGTGGCTGTGCATCAGTGCACTCCATGTCAGATTCATCTTGGACTGGGGAATTCAGGATTTGACTTGATAACCCAGGCATGGTATGTGAAAAGAGCTCCATGGAGTAATCTGAAGTGTGGCCTGCCGCTGCCTTAACTTTTGGTGGGGGTGAAGGACACAAGGAAAGGGATTGTTCCTGACCAGAAGCCTGCACTGACGACCCAGTGCTTGGAGCTTTTGAAACTTCAGAAGAGGAGATAGAGCTGGAGGCTGTTTTGGCAATGTAAGCCAAAACCTGTTCCTGATGCTCCGGCTTTAAAAGCGGTTTACCTACTCCCAGAAAAGGGAGCCTTCCAGGCCTTCTTGAGCCAGACGATCATGCAGGCTCAACATCTCCTGCCTTAGGTGCTATTGTGCTTTTGGCACTACCAGCAGATGCACCACCACCATCAGTAGCAGGTGGCCCCCCACGACCACGTCCGCAGCCTCTTCCACCATACTTCCTCATGTTTGTGGAAATGTCCCCAAAATAACAGCAGATATATGGTACAGTATCAGAAGCGTACAGCTGTATACGGTGTAGGTGAAAATTTTTAATCTCCGTATATATTTGCGGAGTAACAGACACAGACTCTCACAGGCTCAGTATGGATTACACTAGAATATAAAAACCAAAAAAGTGTACAGTATCAGAAGCGTACAGCCATATACAGTGCTGGGTTAATTTTAAATCGCCGTATATATTTGATGAGTAAGACACACGGTCACAGCGTCAGTATGGATACCACCAGAATATGAAAAGCATAAAAAGTGTACTGTATCAGTAGCGTACAGCTGTATACAGTGTTGGGGGAATTGCAAATCTCCGTATATATTTCAGGAGTAACACACACAGTCAGAGGCCCAGTCTGGATAACACCAGAATATGAAAATCAGAAGAGTGTACTCTATCAGTAGCATACAGCTGTATACAGTGTTGGGGGAATTGCAAATCTCCGTATATATTTCAGGAGTAACACACACAGTCAGAGGCCCAGTCTGGATAACACCACAATATTAAAATCAGCAAAAGTGTACTGTATCAGTAGCGTACAGCTGTATATAGTGTTGGGGGAATTTTAAATCTCCGTATATTTCAGGAGTAACACACACAGTCAGAGGCCCAGTCTGGATAACACCAGAATATGAAAATCAGAAAAGTGTACTCTATCAGTAGCGTACAGCTGTATAGTGTTGGGGGATTTGTAAATCTCCATATATATTTCAGGAATAACACACACAGTCAGAGGCCCAGTCTGGATAACACCAGAATATGAAAATCAGAGAAGAGTATTCTAATCAGTAGCGTACAGCTGTATACAGTGTTGGGAGAATTGTAAATCTCCGTATATATTTCAGGAGTAACACACACAGTCAGAGGCCCAGTCTGGATAAAACCAGAAAATGAAAATCAGAACAAAATGTGTACTGTATCAGTAGCGTACAGCTGTATACAGTGTTGGGGAACTGTAAATCTCCGTATATATTTCAGGAGTAACACACACAGTCAGAGGCCCAGTCTGGATAACACCACAATATGAAAATCAGAAAAAGTGTACTGTATCAGTAGCGTACAGCTGTATACAGTGTAGGGGAATTGTAAATCTCCGTATATATTTCAGGAGTACGACACACGGTCACAGGCCCAGTCTGGATAACACCAGAAGATGAAAATCAGAAAAAGTGTACTCTATCAGTAGCGTACAGCTGTATACAGTGTTGGGGGAATTGTAAATCTCCGTATATATTTCAGGAGTAAGACACACAGTCAGAGGCCCAGTCTGAATAACACTAGAAAAATCAGAAAAAGTGTACTGTATCAGTAGCGTACAGTTGTATACAGTGTTGGGGGAATTGTAAATCTCCGTATATATTTCAGGAGTAACACACACAGTCAGAGGCCCAGCCTGTATAACACCACAATATGAAAATCAGAAAAAGTGTACTGTATCAGTAGCGTAGTGCTGTATACAGTGTTGGGGGAATTGTAAATCTCCGTATATATTTCAGGAGTAAGACACACAGTCAGAGGTCCAGTCTGGATAACACCAGAAAAATTAGAAAAAGTGTACTCTATCAGTAGCGTACAGCTGTATACAGTGTTGGGGGAATTGTGAATCTCCGTAAATATTTCTGGAGTAATACACACAGTCAGAGGCCCAGTCTGGATAACACCACAATATTAAAATCAGCAAAAGTGTACTGTATCAGTAGCGTATAGCTGTATATAGTGTTGGGGGAATTTTAAATATCCGTATTGTAGCATTCCAGGGGGTTTAGCTCTAGGATCGCTGTCTGGGTAGACAGAATGGCATGAAAACAGTTCATTCAGACAGCAGTTCTGGTGCAAAACTGGCCGCAACCAGCTTTATTAAAGTCCACAGCAAACAGATAAAACAAAGCATAAACAGAAAACCTGGGCTTGTCTAGCCACTAATTACACTTAGATAGATGGCCCTCTCTATCCGGGACCCAGACTCTACCAGTCTGTGCCCAAAACAACACATATCACATATGTTACTACCAGTTTGGAGCTTCACAGATACTCCTCCTTGTGTCTGAAGGCACCTTCCATGTCCAGACTTGAGAGAGATCCACTCCTATTCAGCCGCTCTTCACACGGATTCGCACTGAGACTACTCCTATGTCCGGGGTC
>JARQOD010000007.1:20529062-20577706 GCA_033576555.1 Oophaga sylvatica
CCTGCACCCAAACTGAGATAGCTCAAACACTCTTGGAGACTGCTTCCTTGTGCCAGGACACCTCTCTGTGTCCAGGCTAAAGACAGCTCTAACACTCTTGGAGACTGCTTCCTTGTGCCAGGACACCTCTCTGTGTCCAGGCTAAAGACAGCTCTAACACTCTTGGAGACTGCTTCCTTGTGCCAGGACACCTCTCTGTGTCCAGGCTAAAGACAGCTCTAACACTCTTGGAGACTGCTTCCTTGTGCCAGGACACCTCTCTGTGTCCAGGCTAAAGACAGCTCTAACACTCTTGGAGACTGTTTCTTGTGCCAGGACACCTTCCTGTGTCCAGGCTAAACTAGCTCCCAGATTGTGTTTGCAGACACCTACTTCTGGTCTCCTAATTAAGACCTGAGTAGTTTCAGGCTTGTGCTGCAAGTGTGTGCTGAATGTGAGGTGTAGTGACCTTTCTCTACCACTAGGTTTACAAAGCCACACATTTCCCTTATACCTAGGTGAAATGTACACCCCATTCATCACATATTCACTCACTGTCTCACAGTATATATTTCAGGAGTAACACAGTCAGAGGCCCAGTCTGGATAATACCAGAAAAATCAGAAAAAGTGTACTCTATCAGTAGCGTACAGCTGTATACAGTGTTGGGGGAATTGTAAATCTCTGTATATATTTCAGGAGTAAGACACACAGTCAGAGGCCCAGTCTGGATAACACCAGAAAAATCAGCAAAAGTGTACTCTATCAGTAGTGTACAGCTGTATACAGTGTTGGGGAAAATTGAAATCTGCGTATAAATTTCCAGAGTCACACACAGATAGTCATCATGTATTTGTCCGTGATACCAGCCGGTCCACGGTAGTGTGAGGAGCGTACAGCTCTATACGGTGTGGGAAAAAATGAACGCTCTGTAACTGTGCAGAAAAAAATTCAACTATTAGTGCTGTGTAGGTACTGTGTTAAAATGCAGTCTGCACATCAGGTACACACAGCAATAGATAGCAGGCAGACTAATAATCAGCTCTGCTGCTGCACACAAGAAATTCCTTCCCTGCCACTGGCAGGCAGCCTAATAATCAGCTCTGCTGCTCCACACAAAAAATTCCTCCCCTCTCACTGGCCGGCAGCCTAACAATCAGCTCTGCTGCTCCACACAAGCAATTCCTCCCCTGTCACTGGCAGGCAGCCTAAGAACCAGCACTGCTGCACACCAGAAATTCCTCCACTGTCACTGCACACTAAGTGTACAGCTAATCGCTATGAGCACAAGCACAGATTTAATGTTGTTTGCCTGCCTAACGCTCTCCCTGCAGAGAACCAGCATCAGCAACCTCTCCCTACACTAAGATCAGCAGAAGTAAAATGGCGGTCGGCGGAGAGGGCTTTTATAGGCACTGTGAAGCCACACAAAGAAAGCCAATCATTGCAATGCCCCTCGGTTGTGAATACCTTGGAGGCAAATTCTGAGCTGGGGCTCCCTCCGGTGGTTGCTGAGGGTAATGAACTGATTACTGAATGGCCTTCAGCTGGCTCTGAATGGTATGATATAAGTGACCTGAGTTCCCAGCAGCCTTGCCGGTAATCAATTGTTCCTCCTGCTCTTGCTTGGAGCACATCTTGCTTTCCTGCTCTCATTCAGATAAGTGTTTAGCTATTTTTTTCCTCTGTTGGATTTTCTCTGTTGGTTTGCTGATTGCATTGGACTGCAGCCTGGTCCCCTTTTGGGGTCTTAAGCTGCAATTGTGCTCATTGTGTGTTTGCATTTTTGCTTTGTTCCTTTGCCACTTTTTATTTGCTGTGTTGCTGTGTGTTACACCAGAGATCTGATTTAGGTGGTAGAGATCGTGTGATCTCAGGTTTTTTGTTAATCAGAAGTGTTGGTATTTTTGTCAGGGTTTTTTTTGGGTTGCAGTCAGAATTCTTTCCTACACTTTTCCATCTAGACAGATTGGGCCCCAGCGTTTGCTCATTCTATTTTCTGTCTGTGTCCGTGTTTTCTTCTTGTCTAACCGCCATTACATGTTCGGGGGCTTCCTATTTCTTTTGGGATTCTGCTCCGGGCATATAGCATTCATCTTTCTGCCTTTAGGTGTAGCTATCTTTCCGGCTGTGACGAGGCGTCTAGGATCACCGTAGGTACGCTCCACGGCTACTTCTAGTGTGGCGGTTAGTTCAGGTTACTGCAATCCAATAGTTTCCAGCCTCTCTGGTGTATTGCTACTTTGGCTATTTTTTGTAGCTTCTCCTCAGCTACCGAAACATAACAGTATTACCGGCCCGACTGAAAATTATATGGTACTCACAGAAGGAAAAAATAGTAAAGAGGAAAAAGTTTGTTAATTTTTTTTTCTTTTTCCTCTATTTCTCTGGGTGCTGAGAATTTTTTTTTCTCTCAATGAAGTTTGCACAGTTGTCTGGCCGTGTGGAGCAGCTTGCCACTGAGGTTCAGAGTATTGCTACCTATCTTGCTAGGTTGCCAGTTGTGGAACCTAGGATTCCCATGCCAGATTTATTTTTGGGGGATCGGTCTAAATTTCTGAATTTCAAAAATAACTTTAAATTGTTTTTTGCCTTAAAGCCTAAGTCCTCAGGGAACGCAGCACAGCAGGTTCAAATTGTCATCTCTCTCTACTGCGCCGCAACCCTCAGGATAGGGCTTTTTCCCTGACACCTTGGGATTCTGTTTTGAATGATGTTGATGTATTTTTAGGCTCTGGGGTTATTGTACGATGAACCTAATGTCTCTGATCAAGCTGAAAAGACCTTGTTGGCATTAAATCAGGGTCGTGAAGACGCTGAGCTGTACTGTCAGAAATTTTGAAAATGGGCAGTCCTGACCAAATGGAATGATGATGCTTTGGCAGCCCTTTTTCAGAAGGGTCTGTCAGAAAGTGTAAAGGACGTTATGGTGGGATTCCCTGTTCCCTCTGGTCTCAATGATTCTATGTCTTTGGCTATTCAAATTGACAGATGTTTGCAGGAGCGCAAAGGTATGCGTGAGATAGTGTTGCCTTGTGAGCCAGCTCCTGAGCCCATGCAGTGTGGAGTGACTTCTGGGCTCAGCGTCATGAGTTTCGCAAGTACTGTGGTGACGCTTCCCATGCTATTTCTGTCTGCCCTAAGCGGGGAAGACGTTTTGCGCGCTCAGTTGTCTTGGGTTGTGTTCAGACTAAATTTCTGTTGACTGTTACCCTGATTTGCTCCCTGTCCACATTTTCGGCTCAGGCTTTTGTTGATTCAGGAGCAGCTATTAACCTGATGGATTTTAACTTTGCCAAACGTTGTGGGTTTCCCATGATACCCCTGCAGAAGTCTATTCCTTTACTGGGCATTGATTCTACCCCTTTGGCGGAGAATAAACCCCAGTTTTCTACTCAGGTGATAATGAGGGTTGAACCAGATCATCAGGAGAGTTGCAAATTTCTGGTGTTGCATAATCTGCATGACATTATTGTACTGGGTATCCCTTGGTTACAGACTCATAATCCTGTTTTGGATTGGAAATCTGTGTCTGTGACCAGTTGGGTTGCCAATGCGTTAATACTGACACTCCTGTTTTTTCTGCCTCTCCCCAGTCTCAGAATTTTTGACTGATTTTTCTGATGTGTTTAGTGAAAGTAAATCTGCATCCTTACCTCCTCACAGGAGCTATGATTGCGCTATTGAGTTAGTGCCTGGTGGTAAATTTCCTAAAGTTCGCCTTTTTAATTTATCTGTACCTGAACACGATGCTATGCGATCTTATATCAAGGAGTCATTGGAGAAGGGTCATATCAGACCATCCTCCTCACCCTTGGGCGCCGTTTTTTTCTTTGTGGCCAAAAAGGATGGTTCATTGAGGCCGTGTATTGATTATCGCCTCCTGAATAAGATCACTGTTAAATATCAATATCCGTTACCTTTGATTTCTGACCTATTTTCTAGAGTGAAAAGTGCTAGTTGGTTTACCAAGCTTGACCTCAGGGGGGCGTATAACCTTATTCGCATTAAGCACGGGGATGAATGGAAGACGTCGTTTAATACCCCAGAGGGGCATTTTGAGTACCTAGTGATGCCTTTTGGGCTTACTAATGCCCCTTCCGTCTTCCAATCCTTCATGAATGATATTTTCAGGGATTTTGTGGATAAATTTCTGATTGTTTATTTGGATGATATCTTGATTTTTTCCAACAACTGGGACTCTCATGAGAAACATGTTCGGACTGTGTTCCAGATTTTGAGAGAGAATGCACTGTATGTGAAGGGATCAAAGTGTCTTTTTGGCATACAGAAGGTCCCATTTCTGGGATTCATTTTGTCTCCGTCTGTTATTGAAATGAACCTGGTCAAGGTTCAGGCTATCTGTGATTGGGTTCAACCTACTTCATTGAAGGCTCTTCAGAGATTTTTGGGTTTTGCCAATTTTTATCGCAAATTATTGGTAATTTCTCCGGTATTGTTAAACCATTAGCTGATTTGACCAAAAAGGGTTCTGATGTGGTGAAATGGCCTCCTGAGGCAGTTTCTGTGTTTCAGGAACTTAAGCAGAGATTCATTTCTGCTCCTGTTCTACGGCAGCCTGATGTTTCTCTGCCGTTTCAGGTGGAGGTTGATGCCTCTGAGATTGGGGCAGGTGCTGTTTTGTCCCAAAGGGATCCAGACACCTCTAAGAGTAACCCTTGTGCCTTTTTCTCTCGAAAATTTTCTCCAACTGAACGTAATTATGACATGGGTAATCGGGAGTTATTGGCCATGAAGTGGACCTTTGAAGAGTGGAGACATTGGCTGGAAGGAGCCAAACATCAGGTGGTGGTTCTCACGGACCATAAGAACCTGGTTTATCTCGAGTCAGCCAAGCGACTTAATCCTAGACAGGCCAGGTGAGCCTTGTTTTTCACACGTTTTAATTTTGTGGTTTCTTTTCTACCGGGCACTAAGAATGTTAAGGCGGATGCCCTCTCGAGGAGTTTCTTTGCGGACTCTCCTGAGTTATATGATCCTGCTGTTATTTTGAAAGAGGGTGTAGTTCTTTCCACCATCTCGCCTAATTTGAGACTGGCTCTGGAGGGGTGTCAGGAGGATAAACCTGAGCGCTGCCCTGTTGGGAAATTGTTTGTCCCAGACCAGTGGAAAAAGAGTGTGATGTCTGAGATTCATTGTTCCGCGTTGGCTGGTCATCCCGGGATTTTTGGTACCAGAGACTTGGTGAGTCGCTCCTTTTGGTGGCCTACTTTGTCTCGTGACGTCAGGGACTTTGTGCAGTCCTGTGGAACTTCCTCTCGTTCCAAGCCTTGCTCTCGTTCTAGTGGTTTGTTAATGCCATTACCTGTACCCAAGAGGCCATGGACCTATATTTCTATGGATTTTATTTCCGACCTTCCTGTGTCTCAGAGAATGACCGTTATCTGGGTAATCTGTGATAGGTTTTCCAAGATGATACATCTTGTGCCATTACTTAAGTTGCCTTCCTCTTCCGAATTGGTGCCTTTGTTCTTTCAGCACATGGTTCAGTTACATGGCATTCCTGAGAATATTGTGCCTGACAGAGGAGTCCAGTTTGTTTCTAGATTTTGGAGGACATTTTGTTCTAAACTTGGTGTTCAGTTATCTTTCTCCTCTGCATTTCACCCTCAGACCAATGGACAAACCGAGAGAACAAACCAGACCTTGGAGACTTATTTGAGATGTTTTGTGTTTGCTGATCAAGATGACTGGGTCTCTTTTTTGCCTTTGGCTGAGTTTGCTCTTAATAATAGGGCTAGCTCTGCCACCTTGATGTCTCCATTTTTGTGCAATTCTGGGTTTCACCCTCTATTTTCTTCAGGACAGGCGGAGGCTTCTGTCTGTCCGGGGGTTGACTCTATTGTGCAGCGTATGCAGCAGATTTGGGACCGGGTAGTGGAGAGGTTGTCTCTCTCTCAAGAGAAGGGCCAGCGGTTTGCCAACCGGCATAGGACTGATGGTCCTCATTTTAAAGTGGGGGACTTGGTTTGGTTGTCCTCAAGAAATATCCCTATGAAGGTTGCATCTCCAAAATTTAAGCCAAGGTTCATTGGACCTTATAAGATCATGGAAATTATTAATCCTGTTTCCTTCCGTTTGCTTCTTCCAGGGACATTTAAGATCCATAACGTGTTCCACAAGTCCTTATTGAAGAGGTTTATTGAGCCAGTGGTTCCTATGGCTGCGCCTCCTGATCCTGTTTTGGTTGAGGGCAATTTGGAGTATGTGGTTGAGAAAATATTGAATTCTCATTTTTCTAGACAGAAACTCCAGTATTTGGTTAAGTGGAGAGGTTATGGTCAGGAGGACAATTCTTGGGTGTTTGCTTCGGACATCCATGCTGGGAGAGTGATCCATGCCTATCATCGAGTTCATCCTGATCGGCCTGGTTGCGCAGGTAAGGGTTCGGTGACCCCTCCTCAAGGGGGGGTACTGTTATGAATGTGCTAGAGATGGTTTCTGAGCAGTGGCTCCCTCTGGTGGTTACAGACAGTACTGAACCTTTCAGCGAGGAGTGGCAATCTGGAATCAGGGACTGGTCTGATATAAGGGAGGTTCCCTCCCATGATGGTTGCCGGTGATCAATTGTTCTTGTCTCAATTGTGGTTCCTGGTTCATTTGGAAGTTTGCTGGAGTCCTGTCTGCAGCTCCTGCTTTCAGATAAGATATTTTTTGCTTTTCTTTTTGTGCTTGCTTTTTGCATTGTTTTCTGCACTTTTGTGGAGGTCAGCCAGGTCCCCTCCTGGGGCCTGAGCTCCTCACAGTTTTTCTGCAGCCACTGTTATTTGCTCATTTGCTTTTTCCTGTTTTTTCAGCGGCTGCGGCTTGGTTTTTGTTCACACTGAGAACTGATTTAGTGGGTGGCGAGATCGTGTGATCTCAGTATTTTTTGTAATCAGAATTGTTGGATTTTTGTAGGGTTTTCTGGGTTGCAGAAAGTAATCTCTCCTGTCCTATCCTATTTAGTCAGCTTGTGGCCCCAGCGTTTGCTCAGTCTAATTTCTGCCTATGTTTGTATTTTCATCTTGTCTAACCGCCATTATATGTTTGGGGGCTTCCTATTTTCTTTGGGGATCTGCTCCGGGGCAGATAGCTTTCATCTTTCTGCCTTTAGGTGTAGTTATCTCTCAGGCTGTGACGAGGCGTCTAGGATCAACGCAGGAACGCTCCACGGCTACCTCTAGTTGTGTCGTTAGTTTAGGAATCTGCAACCCATCAGTTACCAACACCTCAGGTGTTCAGCTGCCCTGCTGTTGTTCCTGTCCTCCTCAGTTACCGAAACATAACAAGGTTAGCTGGTCCTTTTAAGGCAGGGCTGCAATGATGTTGAAATGTGTTTTGGGGGATAAAGTTCATTTTCTAGCCAAATATTGACTTTGCAAGTACTTGCTGTTAAGCTGATCACTCTTTATAACATTCTGGTTTATATGCAAATTGCCATTAGAAAAAGTGAAGCAGTAGACTTTGTAAAAATTAATATTTGTGTCATTCTCAAAACTTTTGTCCATGACTGTAGTGCTCTGGGTGAATGTACCAGCAGAATCAGATAGCAGTGGCTGTGCATCAGTGCACTCCATGTCATATTCATCTTGGACTGGGGAATTCAGGATTTCTCTTGATAACCCAGGCATGGTATGTGAAAAGAGCTCCATGGAGTAATCTGAAGTGTTGGCTGCCGCATCCTTCACTTTTGGTGGGGGTGAAGGACACAAAGAAAGGTGTCGTTCCTGACCAGGAGCCTGCACTGACGACTCAGTGCTTGCATTTTTTGAAAGTTCAGAAGAGGAGGCGATAGAGCTGGAGGCTGTTTTGGCAATGTAAGACAAAACCTGTTCCTGATGCTCCGGCTTTAAAAGCAGTTGACCTGCTCCCAGAAAAGGGAGCCTTCCAGGCCTTCTGGAGCCAGACGATGACGCAGGCTCAACACCTCCTACCTTAGGTGCTATTGGGATTTTAGCACTACCAGCAGATGCACCACTACCACCATCATCATTCACAGCTGGCCTCCCCTACCCACATCCGCGGCCTCTTCCACCATACTTCCTCATGTTTGGGAAAATGTACCAAAAATACCAGCAGATATATGGTACTGTATGAGGAGCGTACAGCTGTATATGGCGTAGGGGAAAATTTAAATCTCCGTATATATTTCCATAGTCACACACAGGCGATCACTCGGTATGAATTTGACCGTAATAGAAAGAGCAGAAGCGTACAGCTGTATACCGTGAAGGGGAAAATTGAAATCTCTGTATATATTTCCAGAGTCACACACAGATAGTCACTCAGTATGGATTTGACCGTAATACAAAGAGCAGATATACGGTATTGTCTCAGAAGCGTACAGATGTATACGGTGTAGGGGAAAATTGCAATCTCCATATATATATTTCCGGAGTCACACACAGTCACTCAGTATGGATTTGACTGTAATACAAAGGGCAGATATATGGTAGTCTCAGAAGTGTACAGCTGTATACGGTGTAGGGGAAAATTGCAATCTCCGTATATATTTCTGGAGTCACACACAGATAGTCAGCATGTATTTGTCCATGATACCAGCCGGTACACGGTAGTGTGTGAGTAGCGTACAGCTCTATACGATGTAGGGGGAAAATTGCAATCTCCGTATATATTTCCGGAGTCACACACAGATAGTCAGCATGTATTTGTCCGTGATACCAGCCGGTACCCTCACACCATCACACCTCCTCCTCCATGCTTTATGGTGGGAACCAGGCATGTAGAGTCCATCCGTTCACCTTTTCTACGTCGCACAAAGACACGGTGGTTGGAACCACAGATCTCAAGTTTGGACTCATCAGACCAAAGCACAGATTTCCACTGGTCTAATGTCCATTCCTCGTGTTCTTTAGCCCAAACAAGTCTCTTCTGCTTATTGCCTGTCCTTAGAAGTGGTTTCCTAGCAGCTATTTTACCATGAAGGCCTGCTGTACAAAGTCTCCTCTTAACAGTTGTTGTAGAGATGTGTCTGCTGCTAGGACTCTGTGTGGCATTGACCTGGTCTCTAATCTGAGCTGCTGTAAACTTGCGATTTCTGAGGCTGGTGACTCGGATAAACTTATCCTCAGAAGCAGAGGTGACTCTTGGTCTTCCTTTCCTGGGGCGGTCCGCATGTGAGAGTTTCTTTGCAGCGCTTGATGGTTTTTGCAACTGCACTTGGGGACACTTTCAAAGTTTTCCCAATTTTTCAGACTCACTGACCTTCATTTCTTAAAGTAATGATGGCCACTTGTTTTTCTTTACTTAGCTGCTTTTTTCTTGCCATAATACACATCCTAACAGTCTATTCAGTAAGACTATCAGCTGTGTATCCACCAGACTTCTGCACAACACAACTGATGGTCCCAACCCCATTTATAAGGCAAGAAATCATACTTATTCAACCTGACAGGGCACACCTGTGAAGTGAAAACCATTTCCGGTGACTACCTCTTGAAGCTCATCAAGAGAATGCCAAGAGTGTGCAAAGCAGTAATCAAAGCAAAAGGTGGCTACTTTGAATATCAAACATATTTTCAGTTGTTTCACACTTTTTTGTTAAGTATATAATTCCACATGTGTTAATTTATAGTTTTGATGCCTTTAGTGTGAATGTACAATTTTCATAGTCATGAAAATACAGAAAAATCTTTGAATGAGGTGTCCAAAATTTTTGTCTGTACTGTATATGAAGCATTAATGGGGCCCATCATACACTAGAACATCATATATGGGGCCCATCATATACTGGAGCATCTAATGGGGCTCATTATATATGGAGCATTATATAGGACCCATTATTCTGCATGGAGCAATATATGGGTCTCATTATTCTGAATGGAGCAGTATGTGGTGCTCCTTATACTGTATGTAGCACTATGTGGTGCCCATAATACTGCATTTAGCACTGTTTGGTGCCCATAATACTGTATGGAGCAATATATGGGGTCCGTTATACTGTATGGAGACTATACAGTCTGGTTTCTGAGCTATTGTAAAATTTACAATAGATATCACTCATGTAATTTAAGAAGGGAAATCTTTCGCATTGTACTATCCCTATATTTCTCTGCCGTTTCTGTGCATCATGAATTGTGCCATGTGTTAATGGGGCCCATGAGACTTTTTCGCCTGGAGCCCACAAAGACCTGGAGCCGGCCCAGATGGTGTGCCTTCATTTAATTTTATGTATGATGGGTTCTGCTGTCCATTAAATTCTAATAGCTTGTGTAATAATTACCGTACAAAATGATTTGAATCACATTATGTCATATCCTTCCCTTCTCACCAATATATTGCGGTCACCGTGTACCATATAATTATACTGTATATACAGCTGTGCTGAAAAGTTTACATGCCCTGACAGAATTTTTCCTTAATTGGCCTTTTTTCAGAAAATATGAATGATAACACCAAAACCTTTTCTCCACTTTTAAAAAAACGATGATGTGAGTCCAGCTGATTAAAAGACTGAATTTATTCAAAAATTATAAAAACGTACCAAATTACATATGGCACCCAGTACACGCAGCAACGCGTTTCAAACACATGCTGTGTTCTTTGTCAAAGCTGCTATGCAATGAAATAGACCACAATTTATACACAGCTTATAAAACAAATTCCACAGACACAGGTGATAAAACTACACGCAAGTGAAAATTTAATAAGAAACACAAAAAAAAAACTAGATAGATCAGACATGACAAAATTCAATGCACATGGAAACGAATAAATATAAGAAATGTATATATATAAGGAAAAACTCCAATATACCAAAACTAATAAAGAAAAATCAATTCTTTGCGTTGGTTCAATCCAGCAGGAGCACAGGTGTTCAAATAAAACATCCAAAAGGCTTCTCGAACCCGAAGCTGCTTCCTGACATCTCCTCCTCTTTTATTCAAATGAATTTTTTCTATAGCAAATACATTGAAAGATGAAGTATTCCTTCCATGAATCTTAATAAAATGTTTGGATGCCTGTGACACAGCACGCAAAGAATCACAATTATTATAAATATCGGTAAGATGTTCAGAAATACGCTTTTTTAAATTCCTGATAGTACAACCCACATACATCAAAGAACAACTCGAGCAAAAAATAATATATACAACATGATCTCTATTGCAATTTAAATATTGCTTTATATGAAAATTTCTTGATGAATCAGAGTTGTGAAAAGTTTTGGTTACTGAGACAAATTTACACATTCTACAGCGATTCTCACCACACCTAAAAAACCCTTTACAATCGAGCCACGTATGTCTGTCATTCAGGGTTTTATTGCTGTTGGAAAGTATGTTACCTATAGTAACCGCTCTCTTTGCAACCACAGCACAACCCGGTTTCAAAATCTGAGCCAATGTGTTGTCCTCCTCCAGTATTGGCAAATATTTATAAAAAATATTTTTAATCTCAGAAAATTGGGGACTGAATTGTAAAGACAATACCGGTTTATTTGTCCAATCGTTACCAGATCTACATGGATCATTAATCAAAAGATCAGAACGATTTTCTCCACTTAAGGGTATGCCACACTAAGCGAGATCGCTAACAAGATCACTACTGCGTCACCATTTATGACGCAGTAGCGATCTCGTTAGTGACTTAGCTGTGTGTGACATGTAGCAGCGATGTGGCCCCTGCTGAGATGTCGTTGATCGCTTATAAACGTTCTGAGCCGTTTTTTGGTCGTTGGTGTCCTGCTGGTGAGCCTGAATCGCTGAGTGTGACACCCTTTATGAACGACTTCACCAGCGTCGCAGGTGGGACTAGGTTTTCCCAACGACCGCAGAGGTCGTTATACAGATCGCTGATGAGTTGTGTTTGGAATCACAGATCGCTGATGAGTTGTGTTTGGAATCTAACAGCTAAGTCGCTAACGAGATCGCTACTGCGTCATAAATGGTGACGCAGTAGCGATCTCGTTAGCGATCTCGCTTAGTGTGGCATACCCTTTATGGTTACTGGTTGAGTGAAAAATATTTAGAATTTAGAGTCCTCAGTGGTTGATACCTTTTAATGGCTAACTGATGATTTTGCATTAGTTTTTGCCTGATGAAGAGACCTGAGTAGTCTCGAAAGCTTGCAATTTGTTACCATCTTTTCAGTTAGCCATTAAAAGGAATCAACCACTGAGGACTCTCAATTCTAAATATTTTTCTATCTACTGGCTAACACGGTACAAAGATATACATCTTTTCTGTATCAAAATGGTTAAGTGAAGCCATTTATTGTCAAACTACTATGTTTACTCTTTTTAAATCATAATGACAACCCAAAACATCCAATACCTAATCAAAAGTTCCTGTAAATTCCTGGGCTGTCTAGCATGAACTGCATCTCGCCAGAGTGACTCAATGATATTGAGGTCAGGAGACTGAGATGGCCACTCCAGAATCTTCACTTTGTTCTGCTGTAGCTGATGACAGGTCGACTTGGCCTTGAGTTTTGGATCATTGTCATGTTGGAACGTCCAAGTATGTCTCATGAGCAGCTTCTGGGCTGATGATTGCAAATTTGCCTCCAGTACTTGCTGATAACATGCTGCATTCATCTTTCCTTCAACTCTGACCAAGTTTCCTGTGCCTTTGTAGCTCACACATCCCCAAAACATCAGCGATTCACCTCCGTGCTTTACAGTAGGAATGGTGTTCCTTTCATCATAGGCCCCAAAAAGTTCAATTTTGGTCTCATCACTCCAAATTAACGTGTTCCAGAAGTTTTGAGGCTTGTCTCTGTGCTGTTTTACTGTAGGTGAGATACTTTGTGGCATTTGTGCAGTAATGGCTTTCTTCTGGCGACTCAACCATGCAGCCCATTTTTCTTCAAGTGCCTCCTTATTGTGCATCTTGAAACAGCGACACCACCAGTTGTCAGAGAGTTCAGTATTTCAGCTGTTATTTGTGGGTTTTTCTTTGCATCCTGAACAATTTTCCAGGCAGTTGTGGATGAAATTTTTGTTGATATACTTGACCGTGGTTTTGTTTTTACAGAGCACCTGATTTTCAATTTGTTAATCACAGTTTGAACGCTGCTGACTGGCATTATCAATTCCATGGATATCCTTTACAGTAGCCCAGAAATGGCAGATTTTTCTGCGCACTCAGATGTGATCGTTGTGTCAGCCAAACCTGTTTAAAATAGCTGGATTTTCACGCTGTAATATGGAAAGTATCTGGCTGTATTCTGCACTGCCAACAAGCAAACAGAGCAAAAAAGTTGTGTACTCTGGATTGCATTTGGAGAAAATAATCAGGATTAAGATGCAAAAAAAAAAAAATATTCCTGGCCACTGATACCTGGGGCTATGTATATGTGGTAAATATCTGTAATAGGCTTCAGCAGCACACAGTAATAGAATGGACCCTCTTACTGTATGCAATGAAGTATGCCACATGCAAGCCTGCCTACTTAGCACTGATATCTATTTACACAGTAATTAGTCCTCAGAAGGACTGTTGGTTTAGATGGAATTGTGTCTTTAATATGGTATACCCACACTGACTTATACACCACCAAATCTGTACCTGTTTCTGCAGCAACTCTCCCTACACTGCCTAAGATCGGCACTGAGTGTGACGAGCAGGGCGGCGCCAGGTCCGATATAGACCTGATGATGCTGTGCGGCCAGCCATCATGGCTGCGTCATTACAGTGTGTGGCAGACAATCCCTGCATGCTGATATAAAGAGCTCCAAACATGCAGAGCGGGGACCTGAGCTCCTGCAGAGCAACCACGGAAATGTCCAGAGCTCGCCGAGCATCTCGAGCAGTGAGATGCTCGGGCAAGCACCGAGCACTTCCGAGCATGCTCGCTCATCACTATTTAGCACTACAGAGTGAAACTTTATTTGTCTGCTATGTCTAGAGATGGCTGCTCTTAGTTCACACCTGTACACACCGGTTTCCTGAATTGGAAGCGCTAGTCAGTGTTTTGTTATTTGTATATTGGCTCTCTGTTCAAGCACTCCGCCTTCCTGCATGAGGCAGTTTTAATTGCAGCAGGATCCTACCTACCCATAAATTCAGTTTTTAACCTAAGAGAGGTGTTCACACTAGGCAGGTTCCCAACAAATCGGAGATCGCCTTGTCGTTGTCTTCTGGGCATGCAAGAATTGGCCAAATTATGTGCTAAGTATCTTCATTTTTTCTTACTATCTAGAGCAGTAATGCTATTCATATTTCATATTTACATGCTATAGAACTACAGAGAGCAACTTTATTTTGTTAATTGAAAACAAACGGCCCCAATTATAATTAAGATATATTAGTTTCCATAACGATCCGTGGGTCTCACATTTAAAATTTAGGATGTCAGGGATGAATATTGCTATTTGACCCTTGAATTTGTAAATGGCCCACAAATAATGATTTTTTTTACAAAAATGTTGAAATTGCGCTCCCTGCTCTGTCTCACCACTAAAGTACACTTTTTTTTTACTTTTGTTGGTATATTTTGGTGAAAAAGGTAACAACTAATGGAAGTGGTCATCAGAGATTGTTACCAGACTAATCGTAGAAGAGAACTGCAGCGTTAGTAGTCCTGTTATTATGGTTTCTAAATCATTCCTTTTCTCGGGGGGAGCCGTTGGTTCTGGCTGCCTAAGTACCAAAATACCTTGTCTAGGTCTTGATGATGATATTAATAAAAATAACAAAAAAAAAGGTCTGTATATGAGAAGACTCTAGCCAAAAGCAACATAGATGTTTTACAAATTTATTTGTGCAATAAAGTTGTAAATAATTTGCAATGATGATAAAAGAAAGTGTATAAATACTGTCACTTTCTATAGAAAGGTGCAGATAATGATCCAGCTCCTCTGGCCTTGGTTCGCACTTGTGTCGATTTTGGACATCCAGGTCTGGATCACACATGACAGAGAGAAGAGCAGGAATGTGATCTGTGTAGTTGGAGTTTTCCTGGATTCCTACAGCATTGCGATCAACCATATGGCCTTCTGTCTGAACATGGCCAAGTAGGTGAAGGAGAAGCCGCTTCCTTCACGGTGTACATGGCCAAATAAGATAAGGAGCAGCCGCTTCCTTATGTCTGTACATTTTCTATACGTGAACGAGCAGCCGCTGCCTTCTGTCTGTCCATTTCCGGTATGTGAAGGAGCAGCCGCTTCCTTCTTTCTGTCCATATCCGGTAGTCTTCTCATTACCACCATATTGTAGATGAGTCATCCAGATGGTGACATAGCAAGCATAGCTGAAAGAAGTCCATCAATTTCAGTCTTTAATTATGAAGAGGAAGGCGAAAAATAACCCTGAGGACTCGTTCTTAGATAATCCTCATATCAAGGGAAAAAAAATTCCTTCCTGACCCCAAATATGGCGATCGGAATAAATCCCTGGATGTTTGGTGCTCAAATCTAAATGGATGTTATGTGGTGGAAGCTCGGTAGGTTTGTCACAGTCCTGTAAATAAGAAAGTCCAGTTTAGTTGTCTCATCTGATTAATGTTACTCTTCATTCCTGGATGTTACTGGAATGGGGCTGATTGTTATCAGCCTAATACTCCTGCTTTAAGAGAAATAAACACGTCTGAGAATCAGCTCCTCACATTCAGTATATACAGTGTACTGGGGGATATAACAATAAGGTGTATAGTGGGAAAGTGTGTTACTGGGTAGTGATAACATTATGGACGTCCATATGTGTTGCACTTACATAGTAATATGGGAATGGTGGGTTGGATCTGCCGCACTCCACATCACTTCAGTCTATGGAGTAGAAAAACGGATGGGATCTGATAGATGATGTAATGGCAAATTGGGCAGATGGAGTTTTGCAGAGAAGCTAGAAAATGAAAGAGACCATTAGTCATTAGTAGAGTTGAGCGAAACAGGTCGGTCAGATTCATAAGTCGCCGACTTTCGCCAAAGTCAGGTTTCGCTGACCGAAACCCGACCATAGCGTGAGGTCGGCCATGCAGTCGGCAAAACGAGCGCCAAAGTCGGATTTCCCAGAATGCTTGCAGGTGCCTTTTTTTCAGCCAATGAGCAAGGACATACACTGTGGGCAACGAGATGACATGTGCAGCGTCCACCACCATAGAAGAGAAGGGCATTGCAGTGATTGGCTTGCTTTGGGGGGCATCATAGTGTCTATAAAAGCCCTGACCGCCGACCTCCATTTTACTTCTGCCGATCTTAACAGTAGGGAGAGGTTGCTGTTTATCAGTAGGGAGAGAGTTAGGGCTGGAAAGAGAAGTTCTTCTGTGCTTGTGATGATAGCAATTGTGCTGTACAGTTAGTGTGCAGTGACAGGGGAGGATTTTCTTGTGTGCAGCAGCGCTGCTTATTAGGCTGCCTGATAGCTGTATTGCTGTGTGTACACTGCTGTGCAGACTGCTTTTTACACAGCACTAATACTTTTATTCTTTTTTTCTGCAGTTATCGAGCTTTCAATTTTTCCCACACCGTATAGAGCTGTACGCTCCTCACACACTACCGTGTACTGGCTGTCATCACAGACAAATACATGCTATCTGTGTGTGACTCTGGAAATATTTACGGAGATTTAAATTTTCCCCTACACCATATACAGCTGTACGCTTCAGATACAGTACCCTATTACTGCTGTTTGTATTACGGTCAAATCCATACTGGGAGAGCATCTGTGTGTGACTCCGGAAATATATATGGAAATTTAAATTTTCCCCTACACCGTATACAGCTGTACACTCCTCATAAAGTACCATATATCTGCTGGTATTTTTGGTACATTTTCCCAAACATGAGGAAGTATGGTGGAAGAGGCCGCGGACGTGGGCGGCCAGCTGGTACTGATGGTGGTGCATTTTGCTGGTAGTGCCAAAAGCACAATAGCACCTAAGGCAGGAGGTGTTGAGCCTGGCTCCAGAAGGCCTGAAAGGCTCCCTTTTCTGGGAGTAGGTAAACCGCTTTTAAAGCCAGAGCATCAGGAACAGGTTTTGGCTTACATTGCTGAAACAGCATCCAGCTTTATCGCCTCCTCTTCTGAAGTTTCAAAAACTGCAAGCACTGAGTCGTCAGGCTCCTGCTCAGGAACAACACCTTTCCTTGTGTCCTTCACCCCCACCAAAAGTGAAGGCAGCGGCAGGCCACACTTCAGATTACTCCATTGAGCTTTTTTCACATACCATGCCTACCTTATCAAGTCAAATCCTGAATTCCCCAGTCCAAGATGAACATGACATGGAGTGCACTGATGCACAGTCACTGCTATCTGATTCTGCTGGTACATTCACCCAGAGCACTACATTGCCCTTGCAGTCTACTGAGCCAGAATCTTACCCTGATGAAACTCAGGTGCCCCTTCCCGCATACTATACCACCTTACACGGTGACACAGAGGAAGGTGCAGATGAAATTGAAGAGGAGGTGATGGATGACCCAGTAGTTGACCCGGATTTGGCATCCATTGGGGGAAGAGAGTGCCGCTGGCAATAGCTCAGAAGAGGAGGATCTGCAGCAGGCACAGACATCACAGCTGCGGTTATCTGGCAGGCCCGTTGCAGTCAAAAAATGTGTTAAAAAAACAAAAAGATTTGCAGGACAGCTTGGCCAGACGGTCAAATTAGCACAGCATGCAAGCCCTGAAAATGTATCCCATAGTAGGAAGAGTGCAGTGTGGCACTTTTTTGACCAAAATCGTATTGATAAGGCAAAGGTTATCTGTAAGAAGTGCGGAAGGACCTTTAGCCGAGGGAAAAATCTCTGAAATTTGAATACCAGTTGCATGCTTAGACATGTAAACACCATGCACTTGCAAGCGTGGACGGACTACAAAACCTCAGGTATCACATGTGCACCTGCTCCGACTGAAGGTAGCCAGCAACGCTATATCGCTTCCCCCACTGTAAACCCACCAGTTAGCACACCACCAGCAAGAAATGTTGAGGTGTCACCGCAAGGCCAAATCAGTCAGGGAATCCCAATGGTTTTGCAACAAAAGACTGCATCTAGGCCATCACCAACCCCCTCTCAGTCCGCCATGTCCACCGCTAGTTCCACCAGATGCAGCTAAGTCCAGCTCACCGTAGCAGAGACAGAGTAGGACAAGAAAGTACTCATCCTCTCATCCACGTACACTGGCTTTGAACGCCTACATTGCCAAACTGATCTCATTAGAGATGATGCCCTTCCGTTTGATTGAAAGCGCAGCGTTCCGAGAGCTCATGGCCTATGCTGTCCTAAGCTATGACTACCCAGTCGGCACTTCTTTTCTAGAAAAGCCAACCCTGCCCTCCACCTGCATGTGAAAGACCGCATTGTCCATGCAGTCAAACAATCAGTGAGTGGAAAGGTGCACCTCACAACAGATGCATGGGCCAGTAGGCATGGGCAGGGCCGTTACGTGTCCATCACTGCGCACTGGGTTAATGTGGTGGATGCAGGGTCTACAGGGGATAGCGGCAGTGGGACAGTGCTGCCTAGCCCGCGGTATAGGCAACAGTTGGCTGTAGGCGTTCGACCCTACTCCTACAGAAGCGAAATCTCATCGACAGAGCGCAGTCGCACGAACACTCCATCCGCAGCTGCCAGTGTTGCACACGAGGTGTCCCACTATCAGCAGGCTGTTTTAAAGATGATGTCTTTGGGCAACAACAGACACACCGCGGAGGTACTGGCTGGCTACTTGCAGCGAGAAACTGAGTCATGCTGGGCAGTCTACATCTTGAGCCAGGCAAGGTAGTCAGTGATAACGGCTGTAATTTTGTGCGGCCATAGCCCTGGCAAAAATCAGACACATACCTTGCCAGGCTCACACGTTGAACCTTGTGGTGCAGTGCTTCATAAATAATTATCCGGAATTACCAGCCCTGCTCCATAAGGTGCGAAGACTGTGCTCGCACATCCGTCGCTCACCCGTAGACTCCAGTCGTACGCAGAGGCTGCAGCGATCATTCCACCTCCCCAAGCACCGCTTAATCATAGACGTTGCAACAAGATGGAACTCCACCATGCACATGGTTGAGAGGCTGTGCGAAGAGGCAGGCTGTAATGCATTTGTGGGAGGATACACGGGCAAGCAGTTTGAGGGCAGACATCGAGATCTCGGGTGTGCAGTGGTCAAACCTGAAAGACCTCTGTTAAGTCCTTCAGTGTTTTGAGGAATGCACACAGCTGGTAAGCGCAGACGACGCCATCATAAGCATGAGCATCCCACTTATGCGTCTGCTCATGCAAACTTTGACGCACATTAAGGATCAGGCGTCTGCAGCGGAGGAGAAAGAGGAGGAGGGAAGCCTTGATGACAGTCAGCCATTGTCTGCTCAGGGAAATGTCCTGGTCGAGGTGGAGGAAGAAGATGAGGGGGCTGATTATTTTGGGGAGGAGGATGCTTCTCAGGGGCAAGAGAAAATGTTGGCTTGCCAAGGTCAGGTACAGGGTTTGTGTGTGACTGGAGGGATGTGGATTTGGCAGAAAGTGCTCCTCCACCCACCACTGGCAGTGCATCATTGACACCTGGAACATTGGCCCACATGTGATTATGTCTTGCGGATCCTAAAAAGAGACCCTAACATTGCCAAAATTATGAAGGATGACGACTACTGGTTGCCCAGCATCCTCCATCCACGCTATAAAGGCAAATTACAGAACATTATGCCACAAGAGAACCTAGAGCTAATATTGGCGAACAAACAAGCAACTTTGGTAAACCGTTTGTTAGAGGCATTCCCAGCACACAGAAGCGGTGCAGGTTCTACCACGAGCCGTACTGGGCACATGTAAGAGGTGTTCGTGGTGCACACAGCCGAAGTGGTGTTGGAAGCAGGGCTTTCATGACCATGTTGTGGACTGGTTTCTCGAGTACCGCTCACACGACTGGTAATACTGAATCGATTGCAACAGACAGGAGACAGCAGTTGTCAACTATGGTTCAAAATGGTTTGATGTTCTCCCTCACAGTTCATTCCCCTTTGACTACTGGGCCTGTAAACTGGACACCTGGCTTGAATTGGCACAATATTCCTTACTGGAGCTCGCTTGCCCTGCTGGTAGTGTGCTATCAGAAAATCTTCAGTGCTGCTGGATCAATCCTGACAGAAAGAACCCGGCTGTCGACCCAAAATGTAGGTGATCTCACCTTCATTAAAATGAACCATGCCTGGGTTTCAAAGGATTTTGTAACACCTTTACCTGATGACACATAGGTTGCCAGCAAAATGGCTCGCTTTGTCCTCCTCTTCCTCTGACTTCTCCAATTCCTCTATTTGCAGCTGCTGAATGTTCAGCCTACACCTCAATATATGCCAGTTTTTCCACCTCCCTAACTGGGCTGTAACCCCCCAAGAGCCAGTGTCAGCACCTGGCGCACCCGGGTAAGTGCCGGGGCCCTGAGCAGGTGGCTTGGGCCCACTCGCCGTCAGAGACACCGACGTACTATGAGGGGCCCTGTGCCAGTGCCGGAGCCCACGAGTGTGCTCCCCCTGCTTGCTCAAGGTCCCAGCACTTGCAATATTTACCTCTCCCTGCTCCACCGCTGTGACGTCTTCCGCGTTTCCTAACAGTGACATTCAGATCAGACAGCGCGATGACATCACGTCTGTACGCCCTCTGCCTGAACAGTCACAGTGTAGAGAGCTGGAAGATGGTGACGCTGAGGAGTCCAGAGTAGAGCTGTGCCCAGCGAGGAGAGGTATTTCATTTTTTTTAATGTTTGGAGCAATATATGGGGAGCATTATACACTGGAGAATTATATATGGGGCCCATCATACACTTGAGCATCATAGATAGGGCCCATTATACACTGGAGCATTATATATGGGGCCCATCATACACTGGAGCATCATATATGGGTCCATTATACACTGGAGCATCATATGGGGCCCATTATATATTGAGCATTATATAGGCCCATCATACACTGGAGCATCATCCATGGGGCACATCATATACTGGAGCATAATATGGGGCCCATTATATATGGCGCATCATATGGGGCACATTATATATGGAGCATCACATGGAGCTCATTATATATGGCGCATTAGATATGGGGACCATTATATTTGGAACATTATATGGGGTGGCTCATCATACACTGGAGCATCATATATGGGGCCCATCATATACTAGAGCATCATATGGGGTTCATTATTTATGGGGCATCATATAGGGCCCTTTATATATGGAGCATCATATGGAGCACATATAGGGCCTATTCTGTATGGAGCATTATATTGAGCCCATTCTGTATGGAGCAATATAGGGGGCCCATTGTATACTGTATGGAGCTTTATCTGTGACTCATACTGTATGGAGCAATATGTGTGGCTCATTATAATCTATGGGGAATGTCCTATACTGTATGGCATATTATATGGGGACCATCATATACTGGAGCATTATGTGGAGCTCATCATATACTGTATGGAACATTATATGGGACCAATTATGTATGGAGCAATATATGGGGCTCATTATTCTGTATGGAGCAATATATGTGGCTCATTATACTGTATGAAGCATTATATGGGGCTTATTATTCTGTATGGCGCACTATGTGGTGTCCATAATACTGTATGGAGGACTATACTGTCCGGTTTTTGAGCTATTGTAGAATTTACAATAGATATCACTCATGTAATGTAAGAAGTGAAGTATTTGGCATTGTACTATACCTATATATCATCATGAATTGTGGTATGTGTTAAAGGGGCCCACTGAGACTGAGACTCTTTGGCCCGGGGCCCACGAAAACCTGGAGCCAGCCCTGCCCCCTCCCACAACTTTAGCCAAATAACTGCCAGTTATCAATGTATTACTATTAACCTCCCTAAATTTGACATATCCCTCTCCGTGGGCGGCACCATAATAACACCCCGGCAGCAGGCTCGCTGTCTGGGTATTATGTTTGACACCAATCTCGCCTTCACCTCCCATATACAACCTCTTGCCCGCTCTTGCCGCCTACACCTAAAGAACATCTCTAGAATCCGCCCTTTTCTCACCATGGAAACAACAAAAACCCTCACTGTAGCATTGATCCACTCCCGCCTGGACTACTGCAACGCTCTATTACTTGGCCTCCCCATTACTCGACTATCCCCTCTCCAGTCCATCCTTAATGCAGCAGCCAGGGTAATCCATCTGGCTAATCGGTACTCGGACGCGTCCGCTCTTCGCCAGTCCTTACACTGGCTGCCCATTCATTATAGGATCCAATTCAAAGTACTTGTTCTCACCCACAAAGCTCTCCACAGTGCAGCACCCCCCTACATCTCCTCCCTCATTTCTATCTATCGGCCTAACCGACTGCTGCGCTCTGCAAATGACTTTCGACTAACCTCTGCACTAATCCGTACCTCCCACTCCCGACTCCAAGACTTCTCCAGCGCTGCGCCAATCCTCTGGAATGCTCTACCCCAAGAAATTAGGACTATCCACAATTTGCATGGTTTCAGGCGCTCCCTCAAAACACATTTGTTCAGAGCGGCCTATCACATTCACTAATCAAAGTCATTCTATGTATTCTGTGTAAGTGTGTGTGTGTGAAGCCCATTCACTATCTCCATCCATCCCTCACTCCCTCAAGATGGCTGGACCATTATTGTAAATGCACCATTGTATATAAACACCTGTACTTTGTATCTCCCCCACCTCATTGTAGATTGTAAGCTCTCACGGGCAGGGACGACTTATTTTGCTTTAATTATCGTATTGTTAACGTTGTTACTTATGACTTGTGTTTTGAAACTGATAAACTGTAAAGCGCTGCGGAATATGATGGCGCTATATAAATAAAGATTATTATTATTATTATAAAGTAAATTAAGGTTGACAAGCTTAAGTAATAAGAAAAGATGTCGTTGGCATTGAAATGGGCCCTGTAGGCGTGTTTACTGTCCTCCACTCCCTGCCGACTTTTATTCCCCATTGACTTGCATTGGGGTCGGGTCGGGTTTCGGTCGGAACTCCGACTTTTTCCGATAGTCGGCCGATTTCGTTCGACTCGACTTTTGATAAAGTCGGGTGGTCCGAAACCCGACTCGACCCTCCTGGAGGCAAAGTCGCTCATCTCTAGTCATTAGATTTTGTATTATTATTGATAAGTCATTACACAATGTCTATGGACTGTTCACATCTTATCTTCTATCTTTTCTTGTAATCACCCATTGTCCTTATCATCTGATCTTACTCACACCTTTTATGATATCCTTGGTATTTATGCAAATCTCTGGTGGATAATGAGGGATGTTCTCACGCAGAGACTGGTGGTACTACTTCATTGAGCCTTTGTTATAGAATGGCCAGTTACATACACTCATATATAGGATGACGCCAAAGGAAAATGAGTCTGCCAGATGGTTGTAGCCTGCTCGGTCCATTATCTGCCCATTGGTCTGAGGGTGAAACACACAGGAGAAAGACAACTGAATTCCCAGTTTAAAACAAAAGGTTCTCCAAAATCTGGAAACAAATTGGACTCCTCTATCAGAAACAATGTTCTCCGGAATGCCGTGCAAACGAACCACCTGCTGAAAAAACAAGGGCACCAACTCGGAAGAGGATGGCAACTTTGGCAGTGGTACAAGATGGACCATCTTGGAAAATCTATCACAGATCACACAGATAACAGTCATTCTCTGAGAGACAGGGAGGTCGGAAATAAAATCCATTGAGATATGGGTCCATGGCCTCCTGGGCAAAGGCAGTGGCATTAACAATTCACTAGAGAGAGAACAGGGTTTGGACTGAGAACAAGTCCCACAGGACTGCACAAAATTCCTGACATCACGAGATAAAGCAGGCCACCAAAAAGACCGACTCACCAAATCTCTGGTACCAAAAATACTGGGATGACAAGCCAACGCGCAATGAATTTCAGACATTATTTTCCTCCTCCATTGATCGGGGATATACAATTTCCCCACAGGGCACCGTTCAGGTTTATCCTCCTTAAATTCCTCCAGGGCAAGTCTCAAATTGGGTGAGATAGCGGAAAGAACCGCACCCTCATAGAATGGCTGTAGGCTCAGTCACATCAAGAGAATCCACAAAGAAACTCCTAGAGAGGGCATCCGCTTTAACATTCTTAGTGGCTGGAATAAGGAGACCACAAAATTAAAATGTGTGAAACACAAGGATCACCTAGCCTGTCTAGGATTTAGTCGCTTGGCTGATTCGAGATAGATCAAGATCTTGTGGTCAGTGAGGACCACAACTTGATGTTTGGCTAGCTCCAACCAATGTCTCCACTCTTCAAACGCCCACTTCATAGCCAATAATTCCCGATTCCCCACATCATAATTACGTTCAGCTGGGGAAAATTTTCGAGAGAAGAAGGCACAAGGGTTAATCTTAGAGGTTACAGGATCCCTTTGGGACAAAACGGCTCCTGCACCAATCTCAGAAGCATCTATCGCCACCTGAAATGGGAGAGAAACATCAGGTTGCCATAGAACAGGAGCAGAAGTGAATCTCCGCTTAAGCTCCTGAAAAGCGAAACTGCCTCTGGAGATCAATTCACCACATCAGAGCCCTTTTTGGTCAAATCCGTCAGTGGTTTCACAATACCAGAAAAATTGCTTATAAATTTACGGTAAAAATTAGCAAAACCCCAAAATTTCTGAAGAGCCTTCAAGGAAGTGGGCTGAACCCAATCATAAATGGCCTGAACCTAGACCGGGTCCATTTCAGTAGTGGACGGAGACAAAATGAATCCCAGAAACGAAATTTTTTGTATGCCAAAGAGACATTTGATCCCTTAACATACAAAGCATTTTCTCTCAAAATCCGAAATACAATCCGAACATGTTCCACATGAAAATCCCAGTCATTGGATAAAATCGAAATATCGTCCAAATAAACAATCAAAAACTTGTCCACAAAATCCCGGAAAATATTGTTCATGAAAGATTGGAAAACGGAAGGGGCATTAGTGAGCCCAAAAGGCATCACTAGGTACTCAAAATGCCCCTCAGGAGTATTAACGCCGTCTTCCATTCATCACCATGCTTAATGCGAATAAGTTTATACGCCCCCTAAGTTCAAGCTTGGTAAACCAACTAGCACCTTTCACTCTGGAGAATAAATCGGAAATCAGGGGTAACGGATACTGATATTTAACAGTGATCTTATTAAGGAGACGATAGTCAATACATGGCACATGGCCTCAATGAGCCATCCTTCTTGTCCACAAAGAAAAAGCCGGCACCTAAAGGTGAAGAGGATGGTCTAATATGCCCCTTCTCCAATTACTCTTTGATATAAGATCGCATAGCATCATGTTCAGGTACAGATAAATTGAAGAGCCAACCCTTGGGATATTTACAACCGGGCACTAACTCAATTGCGCAATCATAACTCCTGTGAGGAGCAAGGACGCAGACTTACTCTCACTAAACACATCAGAAAAATCAGCCAAATAGTCAGGGACATCCTGAGACTGGGGAGAGGTAGAAAAAACAGGGGTGTCACTATGAACACATTGACAACCCCAACTAACCACAGACTTCCAATCCAAAACAGGATTATGGGTCTGCAACCAAGGAAAACCCAGTACAATAATGTCATGTACATTATGCAACACAAAAAATTTACAATTCTCTTGGTGGTCCGGGGCTACCCGCATTATCACCTGGGTCCAAAACTGGGGTTTATTCTCCGCCAAAGGGGTAGTGTTATGAATGTGCTGGAGATGATTTCTGAGCAGAGGTTCCCTCTGGTGGTTGCAGACAGTACTGAACTTCACAGCGAGGAATGGCAATCTGGGATCATGGACTCGACTGATATAAGGGAGGTTTCCTCCCATGATGGTCGCCGGTGATCAATTGTTCTTGTCTCAATTGTGGTTCCTGGTTCATTTGGAAGTTTGCTGAGTCTTGCTTGCATCTTCTGCTATCAGATAAGATATTTTCTGCTTTTATTTTTGTGCTTGCTTTTTGCTTTGTTCCCTGCACTTCTGTGGAGGTCAGCCAGGTCCCCTCCGGGGGGCTTGTGCTCCTCTCAGTTTATCTGAAGCCACTGTTATTTGTTCATTTGCTTTTTCCTGTTTTTTCAGTAGCTGCGGCTTAGTTTTGTTACACCAGAGATCTGATTTAGGTGGATGAGATCGTGTGATCTCAGGTGTTTTTGCAATCAGAAGAGTTGGTATTTTTTAGGGTTTTTTTTTGGATTGCAGTGAGAATCCTTTCCTGTACTTTTCTGTCTAGACAGATTGGGCCCCAGCGTTTGCTCATTCTATTTTCTGTCTGTGTCCGTGCTTCTTCTTGTCTAACCGCCATTACATGTTTGGGGGCTTCCTATTTTCTTTGGGGATCTTCTCCGGAGCAGATAGCTTTCCTCTTTCTGCCTTTAGGTGTAGTTATCTCTCAGGCTGTGACGAGGCGTCTAGGATCAACATAGGAACGCTACACGGCTACCTCTAGTTGTGTGGTTAGTTCAGGTTACTGCAATCCAATAGGTTCCAGCCTCTCTGGTGTATTACTGTTTTTGCTTTTTCTCCTCGGAGTCCACAGGGGTAACATGGGAAAACCACAATGTTTGGCAAAGTCAAAATCCATCAGGTTCAGAGATGCTCCTGAATCAACAAAAGCCTTAGCAGAAAATGAAGATAAGGAGCAGATCAAGGTAACCGTCAAAAGGAATTTAGGCTGTACACTGCCCAAGACAAATGAGTGAGCAAAACGTTTTTCCAGCTTAGGGCAGACGGAAATAGTATGAGAGGTGTCCCCACAAAAGAATCACAACTTATTACGCCTTCTAAATTCTCAACGTTGAGCCCAAGAAACAACCCTATCACACTGCATGGGCTCAGAGGTTTTTTCGAAAGTCAACACCACCTCTCGCATAGTTTTACGTTCACGTAGAACGTTTTACGTTCTGTCAATTTAAATGGTTAATGACAGAGTCATTGAGACCAGAGGGGACAGGAAATCCCACCATAACATCTTTTACAGTCTCTGCCAGACCTTTCCGAAAAAGAGCTGCTAGGGCATCATCGTTCCATTTAGTAAGGACTGCCCACTTTCGGAATTTCTGACAATATAACTCTGCCGCTTCCTGACCCTGGTTCAATGCCAATAAGCTTTTCTCAGCTTGATCAATATCATTAGGTTCATCATACAACCCCAGAGCCTGAAAAAACGCATCCACATTAGCCAAAACAGGATCCCCAGGTGTCAGGGAAAAAGCCTAGTCCTGCGGGTCGCCGCGCAACAAGGAGATGACAATTTTAACCTGCTGCACCGAGTTCCCCAAGGAATTAGGTTTCAAGGCAAAAAACAATTCACAATTATTCTTAAAGTTCAAAAATTTAGACCGATCCCCAGAAAATAAATCAGGAATAGGGATCTTAGGTTCTACAGTAGACAACTGAGCGAGATAGGCAGAAATTCTCCGAACTTCAGAAGCGAGCTGCTCAACACGATCAGACAAATGCTTAGTCTCCATGAAGAAAAAATCCTCCTACGGCCCCCAGAGAAAAAGAACATAAAATATATAAAAAAAATCTGACTTTTTTTTTTTTTTACTATTCTTTCCTTCTTTAGATTACCCTAGAATCTAGTCAGGCCGTGGATTCTGTTATGATTCGGTAACCGAGGAGGACAATAGGAAAATTGGCTAGGCAACCAGACACCCAGAGAGGTTGGTAACTTAGCGGATTGCAGACCCCTAAACTGACAACACAACTAGAATTAGCCGTGGGACGTACCTACGATGCCCTAGACACCTCGACATAGCCAAAGAGTTAACTAATCCTAAAAAGAGAAAGGGGAAAGCTAACTGCCCCAGAGTAGAGCCCCAAAGGAATAGATAGCCCCCAAACATATATTGCCGGTGAGACAGATGAAGCACAGACAGAAAATAGAGTAAGCAAATGCTGGGGCTCAAACTGTCTAGATAGAGCAGGACAGAAAATACTGTCTGCAATCCAGCAAAAACCCTAAGAAAAATTCCAACATGTCTGATATGCAAAAATACTGAGGCCACACGACCTCTCCCCCGCTAAATCAGACTCTGGTGTGAACTGGATGCAAATCAACAGATACTGAAATAACAAGGAACTAGAAATACATAAGCTGTGGCAAATGAGAAACAGAGTCCAGCACAGGTCCCCGCAGGGAACCTGGCTGAACTAACTCCAGCAAGGCAGAAAACTGAGAAAAGCAAAGGGTAAACAAATGCTACAGAAATAAACAGCCAAATAACTTATCTGCAAGATGCAGGACACAGCAGGGAGAAAGCAGACTTCCAAAAGGCTCAGGAAGCAGACCAAATCACCAGCAGCAACCAGGGGAAGGCTGCTCGCTTAAATATCCCCAGTCTGTAACACCTGATCTCCAATCATCCCCCTCAGGTGATTGACTTCTGTCATCCCTATCAGCTCCATTACCAGAGGCAACCAACAGAGGAAGCCCAAACTCAGAAGCCAGATTAAAGGTGTTCACAACAGATGGCTATAAGTGGTTGCTACAGCCAAAGACTATAAACTCCAATCCAAAACATTGTCAAGGCCAAACCAGGACCAAAGGGTGATGGACGTCTTGAGGATGCAGTTGCACTGATCACTCCATATGCAAGTCAGCGATTGGATGTGCATCAAACACCAAAAGGATGTCAAGCAATCATCCGCAGATGTGGAATTTTGCAGGCACCATCAGACGTTCCAAGTGACACCAGCAGTGTTACAGGACAGCGCACACGATGCTATGTTTGTCCTCGATCGAAGGACAAAAAGATGAGATTTGTTTGCAATGACTGAAAGTTCATTTGTGAAGAACATGGCACTATGACATGCAGTGAATGCAAGGGCTAAATTTATTGCCAGATCATTCGTTGTCATTATGTTTTTACTAAAATCCACACAGTTGCAGTTATTGTGCATTTTTTTATTGAATTTGAATACTTTTAGTTATTAGTAAAGCATTTTGGTATAAATTTCAGTTTGTGTTTGATGATGACAAATAAATCACTTCAAAGTTACGTTTGATTTCATAACTGTGTTCTGAAAAGATGACAGAATAAAACTTGATTATTCTAAACAGCCAACATGTTCATTCTAATTAAATATGATGATTTTGAGCCTGGGGTCACATAGACCCCATGGTACCAAAGCAGTGATTTTTTTTCATGGTTCCACAACAGGTGAGAAATCCACTGTTGCCAGCTGGACAAAGTTCTGGAGCAACGGTGTTGTGTCAATGGCGACAATATGAATGGGTCTTTCTAGTATAACTGTCCCTAATCCTAATTTAAGATCCAGTCCTGAATCAATGAAGTTGGTAACAGACCCACAGTAGGTGAAAGCATGTGTAGATAACCACAGATTCTGAAAACATAGTTCCATGTTAAGCAATACTTTATCAGGAGTAAAGAGTTCCCTGAAAATGTGGATGACCTGCTTGACAATCACCCAGGCTTAGGCATTTCACACTGGCTTCCTTGAGGGAGTATCATGCAGTCCTGAAGCAAATGCCCAGTGTGACCAAAGTAAAAACATGGTCTGAGATTGCGCCAATGTCTTCTCTCAACAGCCTGAGAGCTGGCAGCTCCAACTTCCATCAGCTCTGTCTTAGAGAAGACAGGTTCGGTGGGAAAGACCGAATCCCCCTGTTGTTCATCATGCCTCTCCCGAATTCAGAGATCCATCTGAATAGCCTAAGTCATGGCCTCTTCCAAGGAACTAGATGTAGTATATATTGCCAGAGCATCCTTGAGTGTATCCAAAAGGCCTCTGTGGAATTGACACCTGAGAACTGCATCATTCCATAGCCGGAACTCTGCACAGAAATCCTTAGCGGTGCGGTCCCTGTGTCAGTGTCATGAACTTAGCCTCTGTGACCTAGACCCTGTCTGGTTTGTCATAAATTAACCCTAAAGCGTCAAAAAAGGCATTAACCTTTGACTGTTCTGGAGATAGTGGGAGAAAAGAGAATGCCCAACTGTGAGGGCCTCCTCGCAGTAGGGACATGACTATTTCCAACAAGTGGGGCTCATCCACTGAAAACCGGGACCGTAGTGTAAAAAATAACCTACAGCTCTATCTAAACACACTGAACTGATCTCCCCAGAAAATATATCAAGGAGAGTTACTACTGGTTTGGGAGAGATTAAATGTACATCAGAAAGTACAGCCGTCATAGTTACTGCTGGCAGTAAAGGGTTCTGGTTATTATTATTATTATTCATTTTCATAGCGCCATTTATTCCATGGCGCTTTACATGTGAGAGGGGGCGAGTATAGACAAGTACAATAAATATGAGCAATACAGGACACACATAAGTACAGAAGGAGGGAGGACCCTGCCTGCAAAGGCTCACAATCTATAGGGGATGGGTGAGGATACACTAGGAGAGGGTAGAACTGGTTGTGCGGCGGTTCAGTAGACTGAGGATCACTGCTGGTTGTAGGTTTGTCGGAAGAGGTAGGTCTTCAGGAAGATTTCCATGGTAGGTGCGAGTCTGATGTGTTGGGGTAGAGAGTTCCAGAGTATGGGGGAGGCACGGGAGAAGTCTTGTATGCGGTTGTGGGAAGAAGAGATAAGGGGTGAGTAGAGGAGATCTTGAGGGGATCGAAGGTTGCGCGAGGGTAAGTAACGGGAGACCATGTCACAGATGTATGGAGGAGACAGGTTGTGGATGGCTTTGTATGTCATAGTTAGGGTTTTGAACTGGTGCCTCTGGACGATAGGAAGCCAATGAAGGGCTTGGCATAGGGGAGAGGCTGGGGAATAACGGGGAGACAGGTGGATTAGTCGGGCAGCAGAATGTAGGATGGAGTGGAGTGGTGCCAGGGTGCTGGAGGGGAGGCCAGAGAGTAGGAGGTTGCAGTAGTCAAGGCGGGAGATAAGGGCATGCACTAGTGTTTTTGTGGTATCATGGTCAAGGAATGCACAGATCCGGGAAATATTTTTGAGTTTGAGACGGCAGGAGGAGGCTAGGGTTTGGATATGTGGCTTGAAAGAAAGGGCAGAGTCGAGGATCACCCCGAGGCACCGAGCATGCGGGACCGGGGAAAGTGAGCAGCCGTTAACATTGAGGGATAGGTCTGGTGGAGGCGTAGAGTGAGATGGGGGGAAGGTGATGAATTCTGTTTTCTCCATGTTCAGTTTTAGAAAGCGAGCAGAAAAGAAAGCTGAAATAGCGGACAGACAGTGTGGGATTTTTGTCAGTAAGGAGGTGAGGTCAGGTCCAGATAGGTAGATCTGCGTGTCATCGGCATAGAGATGATACTGCAAACCGTGGGATTCTATGAGCTGTCCCAGGCCGAAGGTGTAGATTGAGAACAGTAGGGGTCCTAGAACTGAGCCTTGAGGAACACCGACAGAGAGGGGGCGAGGTAAGGAGGTGATGTGGGAGAGGGAGACACTGAATGTTCGATCTGTTAGATATGATGAGATCCAGGATAGGGCCAAGCCTGTGATGCCCAGAGATGAGAGAATCTGGAGCAGGAGGGAGTGGTCCACAGTGTCGAAAGCAGAAGACAGGTCCAGGAGAAAGAGGACAGAGTAGTGTCGCTTGCTCTTGGCGGTTAGTAGGTCGTTGGTGACTTTAGTTAGGGCAGTTTCAGTTGAGTGATGCAGTCGGAAGCCTGATTGCAAGCGGTCAAAGAGGGAGCAGGAGGAGAGGTGGGAGGACAGTTCGAGATATACATGCTGTTCCAGTAGTTTTGAGGCATAAGGGAGAAGAGATACTGGGCGATAGCTAGACGCAGAGGATGGGTCAAGGGAGGACTTTTTGAGGATGGGTGTTATTGAGGCATGTTTGAAGGATGAGGGGAACACACCATTTGTAAGTGAGAGGTTGAAGAGGTGTGTTAGAGTAGGGATGAAGACTGTGGCGAGGTTAGGGATGAGGTGGGACGGGAGCGGGTCAAGTGTGCAAGTGGTAAGGTGTGATCTTGAAAGGAGGGTGGAGAGCTGATCTTCTGTCATGGTGGAGAAGTTGGTTTTGGAGGAACAGGGCTGAGCAGCTAAGAGGGGCATTGGGGGCTGTGGGCCAAAGCTTCCCTGATCGTTTCAATCTTCTGCTTGAAAAAGGAGGCAAAATCTTCATCAGTAATTAGATGAGAGAGGGGAGGTGGTGGAGAAAGGAGTAGAGAATGGAAAGTGTTGAAGAGCTGTTTAGGGTTGTGAGACAGGGAGGATATGAGAGATAAGAAGTAAGTTTGCTTTGCGGATGTGAATGTGGACTTGAAGCTGGTGAGGGATTGCTTGTATGCATTGAAGTGCTCGGTAGAATGGGTTCTCTTCCATCTCCGCTCAGCAACCCTGGAAGCCGGTCTCAGTTCTTTGGTGAGGCTGGTCAGCCAGGGCTGTCTGTTGATTGTGCGAGTTTTGCTATGTGCGAAGGGGGCGGCCGAATCAAGTGCTGCTGTTATTGTGGTGTTATAGAAGGTGGCAGCAGCATCTGTGTCATGAAGTGAGGCTATGTCTGTAAGAGGGAGGAGGGACTCAGAGAGCGATTGTAAGTTGAGGTGTTTGAGATTTCTGCGAGGATGAGCGAGTTTGTGGAGCGGGGGTTGCGTACTAGGAGAGGAGAGGGAAGAAAATGTCAGTAGGTTGTGGTCAGACAGGGGCAGGGGTGAGTTAGTGAGATTAGTAAGGGAGCAGAGGCGGGTGAAAATAAGGTCCAGTGTGTGACCATCTTTGTGAGTGGCCGCAGAGGACCATTGAGTGAGGCCAAAGGAGGCAGTGAGCGATAAAAGTTTGGAGGCAGCGGAGGTGGAAGTGTCAATGGGGATGTTAAAGTCACCCATGATGATAGTGGGGATGTCAGCAGAGAGGAAATGAAGCAGCCAGGTGGTGAAGTGATCGAGAAAGGTGGAGATGGCTAGTTCTGGGGGGCGGTAGATGACAGCTAGCTGGAGGATGGAAGGGGAGTAGATGTGGACGGAGTGCACCTCAAACGAGGGAAAAGTAGCGGAGGGGGTAGTGGAATTGGGGTAAAGGAGCAGGTATCAGACAGGAGCAAACCAACTCCTACACCACGTCTGTTGCTGGGGCGGGGGGTGTGAGAGAGATGGAATCCGCCATAAGAGAGTGCAGCTGGAGAGGCTGAGTCAGAGGGAGTGAGCCAGGTTTCAGTGATAGCAAGGAAGGAGAGTTTGTTGGTGATGAAGAGGTCGTGGATAAATGACAGTTTATTGCAGACTGAGCGTGCGTTCCATAGTGCTCCAGGTAGGGGGACCGGAGGAGTGGGGGCTGGGTGAATGGGTATGAGGTAATCATGGTTTCAGAAACGTGTAGAGGATCGTGTCAGGGTGTTAGAGATGAGTGTGGGGATGTGTTGAGGAGGACCAGGATTTGGGGATACGTCACCAGCAATGAGGAGTAACAGACAGAGCATTAGAAGGTGGGAGCAGGATAAGCCATGGTGTGGCCGTGTGTGTTTGGACAGAGAGGCTTGAATGTAGAGGAACAGTTCTGAGGAGAAGGTGAGATGGCTGGGGAGGATGGAGGGGGAAATGACTAGTTCCTTACTAGGTGGGGGGATTAATGGAGAGCGGGCAAAATAGAGAAGTATGGGGGTGAAAGTGAGAAGTTGAAACATTGTTGTGGGGTTTTAGTCCGTTACCTTACAGTCAAATTCCAGTCCAATTCTAGTCTAATTCAGAGTGTTCTAATTAGAAATCTGCAATTTGAAATATGGGATTTAAAATAGTAATCCTGTGCAGACTATGTCTGTGCAGACGCATGGCCCTGAATATATCTGGGACTGAGGTGGATCAGCTGTGAGGGGGGATGTGGGCGTGATTAGCTGCACCACATGTTCAGAGTTACCCAAAGGTGAGAAAAAGGGGGGAATGGACTGCACACTCAGAGATAGGCATGGAAGACACAGGAGGAATGGAGTACATTATGGATGGAAGAGGTAGGGAAAGCAATGCATGCCAAGCAGAGTTAATGCAGTTCACAAAATACAATGAGGAGATCAGAAAAGCTGGGGAAATTTGGTGCATACCAGACAGAGTTAATGCAGTTTACAAAATACAATCAGGAGTTCAGAAAAGCTGGGGAAATTTGGTGCATACCAGACAGAATTAATGCAGTTCACAAAATACAATCAGGAGTTCAGAAAAGCTGGGGAAATTTGGTGCATACCAGACAGAGTTAATGCAGTTCACAAAATACAATCAGGAGTTCAGAAAAGCTGGGGAAATTTGGTGCATACCTGTGGGAAGAGGAGAAACAGCTTGATTAGAGTGGTACAGATGATATTGCAGGAGCGATGAGTGGCCAAATGCATTCTAGAATTCTAGTCTAATTCAGTGTTGTATTTAGAAATCTGTAATTTGAAATATGGGATTTGAAATAGTAATCCTGTGCAGACAAAGTCTGTGCAGACGCATGGCCCTTATTCCCATAGTCCTATATAAAGAAGACGGGGGACACTTCAAATGATTATTTTTACACCAAATCTATAGTGGAAGGTGCCACCCATAAATAAGAAGTGAGAGAGGTTACCATGTAAAAACTAATTTTTATTGAAATACAACTATAAAACAATTCATGAATAAGACATATAAGAGAGTGAAGGAGACTCCAAAAGGAAAAGGGGAGAGCAAGATGTCAGCATGATACACCACAACGAAATATGCACTATTCACAAGTGACAACAGAGAATAAAGACACCATACACTGTGTTCCAAATTATTATACAAAAATTGTTTAGGAGTGATAAGATAAGAATTTTTTTGTTTGTCAGTTAAACTCATTGATGGTGATGTGTGTCAGGGCTCTTTATATCACTGTAAGCAATTGCAGACACCTGTGCTAATTAGTTTGGCAGGTGTGTCCAATGAAAGGCAAGACTACTTAAGAAGCCTGTCCCACATTATTAAGCAGCCTACATTTTCTGCCAAAATGGGAAAGAAAAAGGATGTGTCGGCTGCTGAGAAGCAACAAATTGTGGAGTGTTTAGGTCAAGGCATGACTACAATCAACATTGCCAAGACACTTCATCGTGATCATCGCACAATCAAGAAGTATGTAGCTGATTCACAGTACACACGTGTGCGTGCTGATAAGGGAAAATTGAGGACTCTTTCCTACAGGCAATTACATCAGGTTAAAAGAGCAGCGGCAAAAAAGCCTTGTCATAGCAGCAGACACGTTTTTGAAGCAGCTGGTGCCTCCAACGTCCCCCAAACAAGATGCAGGGTCCTTCAGAGGTTTGCAGCTGTGCGTAAGCCATCCTGTCGACCTCCTCTATCCACTGCACACAAGCAGAAACGGCTCCAGTGGGCCAAACAATACATGAAGACTGACTTCAAAACTGTTTTGTTCACCGATGAGTGCCGTGCAACGCTCGACGGTTCAGGTGGATGGAGTGGAGGATGGCTGGTTGATGGACACCCCATGCAAACACGGCTACGGCGCCAACAAGGAGGAGGTGGAGTAATGTTTTGGGCTGGAATCATGGGGAGAGAGATTGTCGGCCCCTTTAGGATCCCTGAAGGGGTAAAGATGAACTCCATAGTGTATGTTGAGTTTCTCAAACAGCACTTCCTGTCATGGTTCAAGAAGAAGAACCGTGCATTCCGCAGCAAGATCATTTTCATGCATGATAATGCACCGTCTCATGCTGCACATAACACATCTGCATCTCTGGCTGCTATGGGCATAAAAGGGGATAAACTTATGGTGTGGCCCCCATGCTCCCCTGACCTCAACCCCATTGAGAACCTCTGAAGCATCATCAAAAGGAGTGTCTATGATGGCAGGAGGCAGTTCACATCTAAGCAACAGCTCTGGGAGGGTATTCTGTCCTCATGCAAAACAATTGAAGCAGAAACCATCCAAAACCTGACAAATTCAGTGGATGAGAGAGTTCAGAAGCTCCTTTCGAACAAGGGGTCCTATGTGCAAATGTAACATCACCTAGAATAAAGGTTTGAGTTGAAAACTGTTTGATTTCAGTTTGTAAGAACCTGCTAATGCTTATAATTTCAAAAATGACCATTTTTTTGTTCTTTATTAAAATGAAAAGGTTGAAAACTCTGCTGTGCATAATAATTTGGAACATGCATTTTGAATGCAGTTTGAGTGTTTTATTTTTTAAAAAAATATACTGTTATCATAGGCAGTTTGTACAAAAACCTTTCAATTGTACTCTAATAGTTATTTGACTGGAAAATTACAATGACTGAAATTCATATAGGCAATTTGGGAAAATCTGAGAAAATATTATTTGCATAATAATTTGGAACACAGTGTATACCTGTATCAAGGAGCATGGAGCTTCAAAGTTATTAAAGTGCAATTAGTGCAGGTATATGGCTACTAAATACAAATCTCTTATATCCAAATGATAGCAGAAAAGGAGGGCACTATATAACTAAAGCAAGGAGCATTGCGCTTCCAGAATTATTAAGGTGCAATTAGTGCAAGGATATAGTCTTTAAATGCATATCTCTTATATCCAAACAATGTGAATCTTCCCCATTTAAAGTTTGCAGAGAAAAAAAAAAGGAGGGGGAGGTGCTGCAGTAATAAATGGAGTGTATCCAAAATAGATTTTCACAAAGCAATTAGCCTTAAACATAATCATGGGTATACATCTCTTTCACATACCTAGGCACCAATGGATGGAATCGCTGGGAATGGGGATGTGCATGTGTGCAGATCAGGTGGCATCTGCTCCCCGCGCCCGACAGGCACCGTTTCGTGATGTCACTTCTTCCGGGGCATCCCTCGCACTAGTACACTAACCCTGCAGCTGAGACTGTGACACTTATAATATCTGGTGATCCATGGCCAGATCCTGAACCACCCGAGTCAGATTTGTCACTTGATCGCAAAGTGATTCCCATACTGGTGAAAAGAGAATAGAAAAAAAAAAGGTATATGGCCAATTGTAATGTGACGCTAGTCACTACTCATGGACAAGCGGAGAGACTGAGAAATTCAAGGTCAGAAGCCAGCAAGGTTCGTCAACGACAGAGGGATGAGACAAAGGGATAGTCAGTTCACGGTCCATGGGTCTAAATAGCAGGAAGACAGAAGATCAAGGAAAGGGTCAAAGCAAACTGATGGTCAAGCAACAGTAGACTAGAGCACAGAGCAACAAGGCAAACATACAAACATACACCAGTGAGCAAGAAGCTACAAATAGCACTAGTCTGGATCAGAAAGTTGGCTAAATAGCCAGGTAATTACCTGAACAGGAGACACATGGATGAAGCTTAAGCAACACCCAAACTCCAATTGGATGGCTAAGCTGTCAATTAAGACATTGACAGCTCAGCATGCCCCACCATCCCATTGGGCAGATGAGCTGTCCATCAAATACTGACAGCTCAGCACACCGCTGCTCTAGATTGGACAACAGATAGTAATTCACTGCATCCAAATACAGAGATACGGTAGGTGGAATCGTTACATGCAGGTTCAAGTTCTCTAGTAAGACTAACAAAGAGTAATATACAGAAAAATGTTTTAAAAACATAAAAAATTTAATCACCCACTTTATAGCAGTTAAGAAATGTAAAAACATACAAATAGGTGGACACCTCCTCCTGTGTAATAAATGTCTGAATTAGTTGCCTTCATAAATACAGTATATTGTAAATTTTTTAACTATTTTTAAGGATCATTTTTGTTATATAATTTAGTATGTGAATCTTCTGAATGTCGTGTGTATCATAAAAGAAAATATCTTTACCTTGACTGTATGGGCTTCTACTATATGTGTTGTTCATTTGTCTGTTGCTTATATTATTCATTTTTTCTGCCTTTTCCTGTATTACATTCTAAATTTATCAATTTACTCTTACTTAGTTTTGATTTATGTGAACTCGTGACAGTGACTTATTGTATTCCTGAATATATTTTGTTTACTTGTCATATTGTGTCTGATTGGCAGCATGCAATCTGCCAAGCTCGGTTTCCTATAAAGCTGCTTCTCCCTTTTTATTGTTATCGCATGCATTCAATATTGCTATTAATCATGTGTAATCAAATAAATGTTTTTTTCTTTTTTCTTTTTTGGGTGTTTTGTCTTTGAAGAGGTTTTTCCTGAAATAAAATCGTGTAGAAAACACAGGGGTAAATTCTTTAACAGGGGAAGTTTGATTTGGCTTTACTAATGGAAAGCACATATAAAAATTCATACAATTCAACTGTTTTATTACAGTAGAAATAGAATGGGATAAAAGGGATGGAAACTATGAACTATTACTGCTTACTTCCAAAAGCAGTTTTCCATCTGATCATTGGTGTGTGCAGTATTGCACCTCTGCTCTACTCATATCATTGGAGAAAAGAAAGCCCCAATGCACTTTAGCAAATGAGTTATAACGAGAGAGGGAGAAAAGCCCAAAACACGGGTATTACATACCTGGTAATGTGTTTTTTCAAGAGATATGACGGCACCACGAGAGAGGGGATCCGCCCTTCAAGGACAGGAAACCTTCAAAATAAAAGGGGCGGCTCCTCTCTCCGCATCAGTTGTTTTACAGAGCACGAGAGGAACTCCGCAGGTTAGTTTACATATAAATAATACATCCTTTACAATTCTAATCACCAACACCCAAGGGAGTGTATAATACTAAAAAATGCACCCAACTAATGACGTGATCACAGGGGCGGGTATATAAGGGTTCCGTCATGTCTCATGAAAAAACACATTACCAGGTATGTAATACCCATGTTTTTCCATCATACATGACAGCACCACAAGAGTTACAGAGATTTGTATTCTCTTTAGGGAGGGATCACTGCTTGTAACACTCTTCTCCCAAATGTGAGATCAGAGGTAGCAGATAAGTCTAATCTGTAGTATTTGAAAAAGGTTGACGGAGAGGACCAAGTGGCCGCCTTACAAATCTGGTCGATTGTGGCATCTGCTCTCTCCACCCAATATGTCGGCATGGCTCTTGTAGAGTGGGCTTTTAGACTCTCAGGAACAGCCTTGCCTGCACTACTGTACGCTAGCATAATGGCCTCAACCATCTAGCTATAGTCTGTTTTGAGGCTTTTAGGCCCTTTCTTGCCCCCTGGTAAGAGACAAATAAAGCCCTCTGTTTTCTCCAATGTTTTGTCACCTCTAGATACTGCAGGATACATCTCCTAACGTCTAGGCAGTGTAGTTTTTCTTCCTTTTTGTTGTTAGGGTTAGGACAAAAGGATGGTAACACTATTTCCTGAGCACTATGAAATTTTGACACTACTTTTGGAAGATATCCCGGGTCTAATTTCAACACCACCCTATCATCCATGACCTGAGTGTAGGGAGGGTCTGCCGATAGCGCGTGTAAATCTCCAACTCTACGGGCTGATGAGAGTGCCACTAACAAAGCCTTTTTCAATGTTAGTACCTTATCTGATGTTGTGTTCAAAGGCTCGAAGGGGCTATCAGTTAAGGCTGACAAGACTAAATTTAGGTCCCATGGTGGAGGAGCAGGGGATGGGACAGAATCAGCTCAATTACAGGCCCTGATTAATCTAGCCACCCATCTATTGTTTGCCATGTCACAATTGAACAATGTTGCCAGAGCGGAGACATGCACTTTGAAGGTACCGACGGCTAAACCCATCTCTAAACCCTTCTGCAGGAACTGCAGTATCTCCACTATCGGGACCTCCCCTTCCCGTATTGGCCCTGAGACAGACAAAATTTATTTATTTTTTTCATATCCTCCTGTAAAATTTTGTAGTCACTGGCTTTCTACTACTGAGTAAGGTAGATATTAGTCCAGCTGAGAACCCCTTTTTTTCTAACAGCGATCTTTCAATTTCCAGGCTGTCAAATGCAGCCCAGACTTCTGAGGGTGACTGAAGGGACCCTGTGTTAGAAGGTCCTGGTCTTCCGGGAGTACTCATGGGTCTGTTACTGACATCACTCTCAGCCAGTAGAACCATGTCCTCTTCGGCCAGAAGGGGGCTATTACAATCACTCTGGCCTTGTCCTTCCTGATCTTCCTCAGAACTGCTGGAATAAGGCATATCGGCGGGAAGGCGTACAGGAGTCCCGCTGTCCAGTCTATCCTGAAAGTGTCCACTGCCAATGGTCTGTCTACTGGACTCAGGGAACAGAATTTCTGCACTTTTCTGTTGGCTTTTGAGGCAAAGAGATCTATGCTGGGTTTCCCCCACATGAGCACTATTTGTTGAAAAACGGACTCTTTTAGTGACCATTCTCCTTGCCTTCAGTGGTTCCTGCTCAGAAAATCTACCTTTAGGTTGTCTACACCTCGGATATGCAGGGCCGATGAGTGGAAATGATGTTCTGCCAGAGTCATAATCCTCTCTGTTATCCACGTCAGTGACCGAGAAACGGGTGCCCCCCCGCGTGGTTTACATATGCGACCGCTAGGGGCTCCCAGTCATTTGAGGATAGGTCTCTTTTCTCCTGGGCCCAGGGACCCTGGAGCAATAGTGTGTCTAGGTGGGCTCCCCACCCCCAAGGGCTGGCGTCCGTTGTGACCACCTTGGAGGCTGTGTATGTCCAAGGGATTCCTCTCGGAGGTAAGTCTATCTGTAGCCACCATCTGAGCGATTGGAGTACAGAGACCGAGAGGGTGATCTTCTGATCTAATTGTCCCTGAAGATCCAGGTCTCCCTGTATCACACACCACTGTAGTTCCCTTGCATGGAACTGGGCCCATTTTACTGCTGGTATGCATGCGGTTAGGGACCCTAATACTGACATGGCCCTCCTTAGTGTGACTTCCCGCTTCCTTATTGCTGTTATAATTATTTGTTTTATCTTGTCCTTCTTTTCCTCTGGGAGGCGACATTCCTGCGCCACAGAGTCTATTTTTATTCCCAAAAAATTCTGGGTCGTTGCTTGTTCCAGCCTGGATTTCTTGAGGTTCAGCTGCCCTCTGACTTGTCTTTGACAGTGACAAAACTTTTTCCCCACTATCAAGAAGTCGTCCAGATAAGGTATTATTAGAGTATCTTTTTCTCGGAGACGTGTTGTGACCTCTGCCATCAACTTTATAAAGACTCGTGGGGCTTTCGCTATCCCAAAGGGCAGAGCCCTGTACTGAAGGTGATGTAATTGCGACTCCCCTTGGACCGCCACCCTGAGATATTTGTGATCTTGCTGCCGGATCGGGACATGGTAGTAAGCGTCCTTGAGGTCCAGGACCACCATATGTAGCACTGAGGAAGATGGGATTATCAGATATTTATTGAGGCCTTTTAGATTTATAATTGTCCTCCAAGAATCGTCCGGCTTTTTCACAAGAAATAGAGGGGAGTAAAACCCCTCGTTTCTCTCCTCCACTGGAACCTCTTCCAGAACCTGCTTGTGTAGGAGCGATATTATCTTCCCTTCCAGACTGTTCTGCTTTTCCTGTGAGGACTGTACAGGAGTTTGCATGTACCTTAATTCCAGGCCTGATCCCACGATTTGCCGGATTCAAGCGCTGGATGAGATCCTCTCCCAGGCTGGGAAGAAGTGAGAAAGCCTTCCTCCCACCTGAGACAGATCGTCGCTGGGAGGATTTCTTAGTGTCTTTGGAGGGTTTGCCAAAGTAGAAGCCTCTCCTTCCTCTGGATCGCTTGTCGAAGTTGCTTCTGTCTCGATCCCTGTACTGCTGCCTTCTGAACTACCGGCACTTCTGAAAGGAGCGCCGAAAGGCCTGAAATTACTGTTTTGGAAAATTTTTCCTGTTGTCGTCGGCTTTTACCAATACTTTTTCCAATGCCGGTCCAAACAAAAAAATTCCTTCACATGGCAGAGAACAAAGTTTTATCTTTGCCTGTGTATCCCCCAGCCAGTATCTAAGCCACACCGCATGGTTTCCCACATAGGCTAATGCTGCTGATTCTGCCGTCAGTCTTGCTGAATCTGCTGAAGCCTCAGCTAAAAATACTGCCGCTGCTCTTATGGCCGGTATTGCCTGTAGGATAGTTTCTCTGGGGACTCTTTGCTGTAGCTGATCCTCCAGGTTATCCACCCATACTTTTAGGGATCTAGCCACACAAGTGGCTGCGATGGCTGGCCTTAGTGCCCCCAACGAGGCCTCCCAGGCCATTTTTAGACAACTATCTGTCTTTCTTGTCCAGAGGTTCTTTCAGGGATCCTAAATCCTCAAAGGCAGGGAGGACTTCCTGGTGATCTTTGAGACTGCTACCTCTATCTTTGGCCCTTATCCCAGGATGAGGATGCTTCCTCATCAGAGGGATACCGTATTTTTCGGACTATAAGACGCACCGGACTATAAGACGCATCCAGGTTTTAGAGGTGGAAAATAGGGAAAAATATATTTGAAGCAAAAAATGTGGTAAAATATTTAATAACATAAATCACATACTATTATATGTGGTACTATTATATATAATAATGAATATATAATAGTATGTTATTATGTTGGAAGCTGTGGGTAGAAGATGCTGCTGCGGGACCAGTGTGGTGTCTGTAAAGTACTATGTGAAGACGCTGGAGGGCGAGTATAAGAATGGGGGCACGGGGCTTATATTTAAAGCACCACTCCAGCACTGAAAAATAACACTGGATGCTGCTTTAAGATCCCATGGGAGAACTATAACTTTCAGCATATCCTGCAGATCCTATGGCATGCTGGGAGTTATAATCCCACAAGATGGCAGAGTGATTTTTTATGTGCTGTCATTACTAACCTTTTAATTAATTCTGTTTCTGCAGGACCTGTGATGACATCATGAAGAGGCAGGGCTTTGTGTGGTCATGTGATGCTCCAGCCCGCCCTTTTCAATGACCTCATCACAGGTCCTCCACAGGAGCATTCAGCCTGGCATCAGCACAGCCCCAGGCATGCAATGCCCCCTGCTGCACTCTGCTCCTGTCGCCTCCTTCTCCTTCCAACACACATCTCCCCAGCTGCTGCAGGAATCAGGCGCTGGGGAACCATGTGGCTCTGTCATTTGCTGCTCCCTGCTCAGCTGACAGGTGGGCGGGGAAATCGGCTAATGAATGTTCACTGCACTTAAGTATCGGGACCAGTGGTTTCCCAGCCCTGGATTCCTGCAGCGGAGGGGATATTTTCCTGCCTCCTGCGATCTCACTCCACCGCTGCCCCCCTCCCCACGTTACATTCTGATCATAAGACGCACCCACACTTTCCTCCCAAATTTGGAGGCAAAAAAGTGCGTCTTTATGGTCAGAAAAATACGGTACTTTCTTTTTAGGATATTGACTATGTGGGACTTTTTTTCTGGTCTTTCCCATTTCATTTCCTTATAGCTGTTTGTTAATAGGGAAGGATCTCCGCTTTTTCTTTTGTAAGCCACCGAGCCTAAGTTCTTGGGCCGTTCCATTTTGCTTTTTCATCTACCAATTCCATGGTAGACCGGACAGTCTTTATAAGTCTGTCTGTAGCTTCCACTGCAAATGTATCCTCCTCAGAGCTACTCTCTGAGTAACATGACCCTTTGGAGTCTTTCTCTGATCCTGAGGAGTCCCCTTGGGACATCACTGAGGGGCTGGATCTGTTCCTAGATCAGCCATCTGCGTCGCTGTTTGCAACGCTTTTACGGACTTACAGACCTCTACCTGAATTAATTCCGCCATTGTTTTATCAATACAGCCCTGACACAATCTCTTATTCCAGGAGCTCCTAAGGGACTTTTTCATAAGGGACATTCCCTATTCTTAGATTAGGACTTATTCTTCTTAGGGACACCCTACACTCTCCACCCCACCAGTGTATGTAAAAGAGGGGAGAGTTGGAGACAATAGAGAGAGAGAGAACAGACATTAGCGTGCTGGACTTTCTCGAAGCTCACTCACCACTTGGACGCTCAAAGGACAGGTACCGGCTCTGGAGGCTGACTGGTCTCTTCAGTGTCTCCCAGTGAGATTATGGACCCTTCCTTGCCACGATCTGCCCGCACACCCAAGCGGCTATCACTGCTGCTGCGGCGCATCAAGCTCTGCTCACTTGAGCGAGACGCCTCATCTACACCTCCTGGTGCGGCTGTAAACGCTCTGGCGACAGGCTTTATTATATCAGTTACTCCCTAACGAGAGTAGTCATAGCCTGTTGTGAATGGGTTTGAGATGAGTTCTGAGCAGAGGCTCCCTCTGGTGGTTACAAGCTGGTACTAGTGAGGATTGTGAGGACTGGGAATCAGGTGTTACTGATTGGTCTTATATAAGGGAGTAATTTTCCCATCAGGGTTGCCGGTGATCAATTGTTCTGGTCTGAATCCTTCTTTCCAGTTTCCCTTGTAGCCTGCTGTGTCGTGTCTGCATCTCCTGCTATCAGATAAGACAATTTCTTATTTTGTGTTTTTGCTATATTTTTGCATTTGGTCCTGCACTTCTGTGGGGCCTTCTGGGTCCCCTCCGGGGGCTTTTGCCCTCTCAGTTTAGTCCAGCCACTGTGTTTTGTACTTTTGCTTTTTCCAGTTTTTTCAGTGGCTGCTGTTTTTGTTACACCAGAGAACTAATTTAGGTGGTAGAGGTCGTGTGATCTCAGGTGATTTTGAAATTAGTAGAGTTGGTGTTTTTCAGGGTTTTCTGGGATTGCAGTAAGTACCCTTCCTGTCCTTTTCTATTTAGATAGTTTGGGCCCCAGCGTTTGCTCATACTATTTTCTTTCTGTGTCAGTATTTCCTCTTGTCTAACCGCCATTACATGTTTGGGGGCTTTCTATTATCTTTGGGGTTCTGCTCCGGGGCAGATAGCTTTCCTATTTCTATCTTTAGGTGTAGTTAGTTTCTCAGGCTGTGACGAGGCGTCTAGGACCAACGTAGGAACGCTCCACGGCTGCCTCTAGTTGCGGTGGTTAGTCAGGGTACTGCAATCTCATAGATTCCAACTGCTCTGGTGTATTTCCTTTTTTGCCTGCACTCCTCAGTTACCGTAACATAACAGTATCACCGGCCTTAAAAATTGTATGGTACTCACAGAAGGGAAAAAATATTTTGAAGGAAGAAAAGTTGTCAGAGATATTTTTCTGTTTGTTGCATTTTTTTTTTCCCTCTGTATCTCTGGGTGCTGGGGAGGATCTTTTCTCCCAATGGAGTTTGCACAGTTTGTCTGGCCGTGTGGATCAGCTTGCCACTGAGGTTCAGATATTGCTGCAATATCTTGCTAGGTTGCCTGTTGTGGAACCTAGGGTCCCCATGCCAGATTTGTTTTTAGGGGATCGAGCTAAGTTTCATGAATTTCAAAAATAATTGTAAATTGTTTCTTGCCTTAAAATCTAAGTCCTCAGGAAACGCAGCGCAGCAGGTTCAATTATCATCTCTCTCCTGCGCGGCGATCCTCAGGATTGGGCTTTTTCCCTGATACCTGGGGATCCTGTTTTGAGTGATGTTGATTTTCTTTTTTTTAGGTTTTGGGGGGTTTTTGACGATGAGCCAAATGTCACTGACAAGCGAAAAACCCCTTTTGGCATTAAATCAGGGTTGATGCCTGAGTTATACGTCAGAGATTCCCTAGGGGAAAATCCTGACCAAATGGAAAGACGACGTTTTTGGGGCCCTTTTCCCCAAGGGCTGGGGGTAATGAAAAGGGGTTTAGGGTATCCCTGTCCCCTTGGTCCAAAAAAATTTTAATTTTTTTTGCGATTTAAATTGACAACGTTTTTCGTGAGGGAGAAGTATGCGTGGAAATTGGGGGCTTTGTGAGCCAGCTGCTGGCCCAAACAGTGTAAAGTGGTTTTTGGGGCACAAAGGGCAAGTTTCGAAAGCGCAAATTTTGGGTTTTGTTTTTTTCTGTGGGAACCCCCCCATGCAAATTTTTTTTTGGGCCCAAAAAAGGGGGAAAACATTTTTCAGCTCAGTTGTCCTTTGGGGGGGTTTCAGACAAAATTTTTTTTAACGTCACTCTAAAATTTCTCTCTTCCTCTTTTTTTGCTCAGCTTTCGTTATTCCCGGGGCAGCTTTAACTTATGGGTTTTTGATTTTCCCAAACTGGGGGGTTTTCCTTGATCCCCCAAAGAATTTTTTTTTTACGGGGGGCGATTCTCCCCCTTTGGCTGAGAAAAAACCCCAGTTTTCAACCGGGGAAAGAGGGGTTTAAAACCCATCACCAGGGTGCGCAAATTTTGGTTCTAAAAAATCTCAGAATTAAGTGGGGGTTTCCCTTGGTTCAGTCCAAATCCTGTTTTGGTTGGAAAAATTTTGTCGAAACCCTTTTGGGGGTCCCAAATTTTTTTGCCAACCAAAAACCCCCCGTTTTCTGCCCCCCCCCCGGCTCGGGGTTTTCCTGACTTTTTTTTGGTTTTTTCTGATGTGTTTGGGGAAAATAAATCTGCCCTTTTCCCCCCTGGGGGCATGACCGCAAATTTAATTAGTCCCGGGGAGGAAAAATTTCCCCAAAGGGCCTTTTTAAAAACTTGCTTCCCGAACAACGATCGGTTTATATCAAGGAACAAATTGGGGGAAGGGTCATACAACCACCCCCTCACCCTTTTGGTCCCCGGTTTTTTTTTTTCCCAAAAAAAAAATTTTTTAAAAAACCCCCTGAAAATTTTTCGTCTTTGAAAAATTCCGTAAATACAAAAACCCCTTAACCCCTTTTTTCTGACCTGTTTTTTCCCGGGTGAAAAACGCTACTTGGGGTTTTCCCCAAAAATTTTTCCCAGGGGGCGTAAACCTTATTCCATTAAACACGGGGTTTAAGGAAAACGGCAATTTTTAAAAACCCCCGAAGGCATTTTGAGTACCTTTGATGCCCTTTTTGGGGGGCCCAAAGCCCTTTCCCTCTTCCAGCCCCTTTTTTAATGACATTTTAGGGATTTTTTGGGGGAATTTCTGATTTTTTTTTGGGTGATATCTTGATTTTTTCTAATGTGGGGCTCTCATGGAAAATGGGTTTGAACTGTATTCCAAAATTTTAGAGAAATCTTGTATGTAAGGATCAAAATGTCTTTTTGGCGTACAGAAGATCTCTTTTTGGATTTATTTTTTTTTCCCCCCCCCGTTATTGAAAGGACCGGAAGGTTCAGGCCTCTGTGATTGGGCCAACCAAATTAATTTTAAAAATCTTAAGATTTTTGGGTTTTTTTCCAATTTTTTTCGTAAATTTTTGGGGGTTTTCGTTATTTTTAAAAAACCCTTTTAAATGATTTGACCAAAAGGGTTTGATGTGGGGAATTGGCCTCCGAGCAGTCTCTGCGTTTCGGAACAAGAGACATTCACTTTTTCCCTTTCCCCCGCGCCTGGGGTTTTTTCGCCCCCCAGGTGGAGGTTGATGCCTGAAATTGGGGCAGGTGCCGTTTGGGCCCAAAAAAAAACCGAGACCTCTAAAAGTAACCCCTTTTTTTTTTTCTCTCGGGAAAAATTTTTTCCCCCATTAAAAGTTTAAAACGTGGGAAAAAAAAAGGGTTTCGGCCCCTGAAGTGGGGCTTTTGAAGAGGGCCCCATACTCTAGGTTTTCTTTTCCGTTTTCCTTTTCAAGAATGACCACCTTTTGGGTAATTGTGATGGGTTTTTTCCAAAAGTACAATTTTGCCATTACCAAAATTTGTTTCCCTCCTTAATTGGTGCCGTTGTTCTTAGACGTGGTTCGTTACCGGGCACCCCTGAAACATTGTGTCTGACGGAGATCCATTTGTTTCCATTTTTTTGGGGGACTTTTTTTCAAAACTGGGTGTTAAATTTTTCTTTCCCGGTTTTTCACCTCAGAAAAAAGGTCAAACTGAGAGAACAAACCAGACAGGAGACTTACTAATTTTGCTTTGTGTCTGCTGATCGGAGAGGGTTTCCTTTTTTCCCTTTGGGGCTGTTTGTTTAAAAAAGGGGCAGCCTGCCATTTTATGCTCCGTTTTTCTGTTTTTGGGTTTCCCCCTCGTTTTTCTAAAGCGAGGCTTCTTTCGCCGGGGTTTTGACTCTTTTTGTGGAGGTATGCAGCGTTTTTGGGCCCGGGTAGGGGGAGGTTGTCCCCTTCTCTCAGGGAAAGCCCAGGGGTTTTGGGAACCGCATGGATTTTGGGGTCCTCTTTTTTTGGGGGGGCGGTCGGGTTTGTCCTCAAAAAATATTCCTATAGATGCATTCCAAATTTTAACCAGTTCTTTTGGCCCTTTTAAAAGCAGGAGATTTTTAACCTTTTTTCTTTTCGTTTGCTTTTTCCAGGGCATTTAAGATCCCTAACGTTTTTCCCCAAAACCTTGTTGAAGAGGTTGTTTAGCCAGGGTTCCGGGCTGTGCCCCCTGACCCTTTTTTTTTGGGGCTCTGGATTGTGGTTTAGAAAATTTGGATTCTCTTTTTCTAGACGAAGACTCCTTATTTGGTTTTTAAAGGAGAGGGGTTTGGTCAGGAAGACAATTCTTGGGTGTTTGCTTTGGACACCAAAACAGGAGATTACCGTGCGTATTCATAGAACTCATCTGCCCACCTTTTGCCAATGAGGGTTCGTTTACCCCCCCAAAGGGGGGGTACGTTGTGAAAAGGGTTTTAGATGATTTGAGCAAGGCTCCCCGGGGTTCAAGCGGACAGGGGGGATGTGAGGACTGGGGAAACAGGTGTTAAGTTGGTCTTATTTAAAAGGGTTAAAAATTTTTTTACAGGGTTGCCGGGGATCAAATTTTTTCTGGCGAAACCTTTTTTTCCGTTTTCCCTTTTTGTCTGTGTCGGTCGCCCCGCTACAGATAAACAATTTTTATTTTGTTTTTTTGCTATATTTTTTCTTTGGGCCCCCACTTTTGGGCCTTTGGTCCCCCCCGGGGCCCTTTCCCCCCTTTAGTCCAGCCCGTGTTTGTCTTTTGCTTTTTTCCCTTTTTTAGTGGGGCGTTTTTGTTACACCAAAAAAAATTTTGGTGGTTGAGGGGTTTTCCCC